>JARTUT010000343.1:0-11542 GCA_030674115.1 Micraspis discolor
CTCAAATTTCATTGTCGTAGCTTTTCTCCTTCTGGAATATTAAGCCAGTCATTTTTTCATTTACTCAAGAGAAAAATAGAAGTATCATGAAGTCCGAAACTTTATTGGCTGAAAGATTTGCCATCACAGATCGATATTCGCTTGACAACTTTTCCGGACCTAGGGATATCGGTGTCAGTTGGCATAATATCAATCAAAATTTTCAGCAGAATTCATAGAGGGTGAATTCGATGTCGATGACGTTAATCAAAAGTGCGAAAAGCACAGACGTAATATTAATCAAAAATTTTTATCATAGAGAAAGTATTTGATGGCGTTGTCAAAACTCAGAAAAGCAATGACGTAAGTTTTTAGGAGAAGTATTAGAACAAAATTTGGTGAAAATTATGAGTAGTTATTTTCAAATTGAGATAAAGGTTTGTTTATTCATTGTTGAGCTTTCATATTTACATCACATTGTCCCTTAGTACGGAAAAAAGACTATTGTTCACCCGATCAGATTTTTTTTTATTATTATTATTTTTTTTTTTTATTATTTTTTTTTTTCTATTTTTTTCATTTGTTTAATAATTTTTAATTTTTTTTTTTTTCAGCATGCAGCAGGACGGAAGGTAATTAACCATAGCCAAGGTAGGTACACAAATCCCTGTGTGATTGCATTATTATAATAATTTATTATCTGTTTCAGAGTGCAATAGGATTGAAGGTGCGTAACCATATCTAAGGTAGGTACACAAATCCCCGAGTGTTTTTATTATTCTAATTCTGTTTTTTTTTTTTTTTTGTTACAGAGTTCAATGGGATTGAAGGTAAGGAACCAAAACCAAGGTAGGTGTGCCCATTCATGCATGTTTTTCTTTGTTTTTTTTTTTAAATTTAAGTAAGGTAAGTAGAAGACAAAATTTTGACTGTGAACTAACCGAGTTCTCGCATCCGCAGGTGCTCCGTAGTAACCGTAGACGACACAACATTGCAGCAAACACTTAAACAGGTAAATCTAAAATAATAAATTAAGTATGCCAAAAGGCAGATTAAAATCTAGTATACACAAAGAGAAACAACAGACTTATTACTAACTATGCTAAAATTAAAATATGTACAAAACTCAAGCGCACAAAATTCATTTCCTTAACTGTTTCAGGCACACGCAATATTCTCCATAGACATTTCCGGTGAGATGGAGCACCGGTACGATATTTTATGGTATCAGTTATCCACCCACGAGAGTCCTCCTCCAGACCGACCTCATGAAGCTCTTGTAGATGATGAGGCTCCCAGTGAGGCATGTAAGTATTAAATCCTCAATATTTCTTTGGGTTAGCTCGAGCGCGTCGACCAAACTTTTGTTTTCGCTGCACCAAGATCCTCTGGCACCTAAAATGAAGGGAAGGAATCTGACAGATTTATCTGGGAAATGATGTTTTATCCAGTCAATTACACTAGGGATGGCGTATTTATGGAATTTGTCCTGATAGTGCATGGAGAGGGGGGATGGACCTTCCCAGTTTACAGATACATCGCACACTAATATTTCCTCATCCCGAATCATCAGCAAGTCAGGTTTAAAAACCTGCTGACTCGTGCGAATGGTCGGTTCCTCTTTAACCTCCCAGCCTTTAGACTCAGCCAACCTCCTGATCTTTCGAGCAACATAGTTGTGACGCGATACTCTCAGGCCATGAACGAAGGCGCATCTCTGTAAGATGTGAGACAGAGACTCAGATCTACCGCACCCAGTCCTACACATGCGCTGTTCGGGGGGGTTCGATGGTATCCCCTTTGAAGGGAGAGCGTTCAGTCTCATCTGAACAGTGGACACATAATCTCTTCCAGTCCAAAATGCAGGCGGGTGAAGCAAGTATTTACTACAGACCTGGTGGTTTCCCACCTGGTGTATCCCACCTCCGTACCAAGAACCCTCAAGATCACGCCGAAAGCTGCTTTTAATTTCATTGTCAGACGCCCAACCCTCCTTGATTAGCCTAGTTATTCTACTAATCCACCTTTCTGATTGCAGAAGTACAGCGCCCAGAGCCGGATCCGCCGTCTCCCGCAGCGACTCCCACCGAGAACGAAGAATGACGGGAATCTTCCTGGAGAAGCAGAAGACCCCAAGACCACCATCGCGTGAGCCCGCATAGATGGAAGAATCGGCGATCGTAATAGGTAAGTGCAAAATTGACTTTACAGCTCTTTTTATTTTCCTGTCAGCCTCTCTCAAGATCTTATTTGAGATGGTTGGACTTTGTAGACAGTGTATCCACCGAGGGATCAAATACTGCCGTAAAATTCTGAACTTTTGCCAAGGCTTTAATGGAGCTCTCATTAGGCTGTTGATTTGAGAGTTCAGTTCCTCCAAAGATATATCGCTCACGCCATCGAAGGCAAAGTGATTGCCTAGGTATTTAAAGGTATCACCAATCTCTAGCTGGCGAATGTAGGCACCATTCACTTTAAATAAGGGTCTCGTGTGGGTGTATACCTTTTTTTTGGATGGAACAACGCCGGTTGATAGGGCACAGCACTTGGCAATATTCAGTTCGAGTCCTCGCTCCTCAAAGAATCGTGCAGCCTCCGATAACAGCTTATTGGCTGCCCTTGCATTATCGGCGAGCAGAACGAGATCATCAGCAAAAGCCACACAGCTGATGTTGTGACTGTCAAAAGAGGCTCCTGGCAATTCGTTCAATCTCGTCACCAGTTCATCCATTAGGATATTAAAAATATAAGGGGACAGGGGATCACCCTGCTTGACTCCCCTGCGAACGTCCACCCTACACACATCACTACCAGCTATTGATATGGTGGTAGAGCATTCACGGTAAGTAGCCAACACGTATCTAATAAAGGTTTCATCGATGTTAACCCTCCGCAAAGCTCTTTCAATACTGGATCTGGATATACTATCAAAGGCCTTCCTCAGATCCAGCGAGATGATGTGGTAGCCCCGACCTCTTCTCCTTCTATCCTTTATCAAGGTTTGGAGGACGAGGGTGTTAGCAAGACAGCCGTCCACAGAGACAAAGCCCCTTTGGTGAACGTTTAGGTTTATCGAGGAAACGCGCCTAGCCAGAATTTTATTTAATAATTTGAGGACACTACTAGAGATGGTAATTGGGCGCCAATTATTTATATCCTCAAGATGATCCTTGCCCTTAGGAATGAGGACAGTCCTACTAATCATGAGGGATGGTGGGATGTAGGCTGTATGCATCATGATGTTATAGAGCAAAGTCAATTTCTCTATGGGAATCTTTTTGAGCTGGCTGATGTTAATGCCGTCTGGACCACAAGCAGGAGTTTTCGTAGAGTTGAGCGCCCACTCGATATCTTCCTTCGTTATAGTGGAGCTTAGGAGTGAGGGAGCGCTAAATTTATCACACACCTCGTGATTATCACTCAGTGGTGTTGACCCAAAGATGTTGTTGTAAGTCTTTTGAATATTATCGAAGGAAGGGGTGACAGAGGATGTTGTTATGCTCCTCCCATCTAGAATACACGATGCCAGGCTTCGAATATTCTTCTTATACAAGCTCTGATATTTCTTATAAGTGGCCGCTCTCTCTTCTCTACGATTTTTAGGAGGAGGTGGAGGACTAATTGACTTTTTATTTCTTTCAGGACGCAGTTTTATGAAGCGCTGAATCGTCGCCTCATACCAGGGAAGAACTGAAGCAGCACCTGATGTGGGATCTTCCAGCAGGGCCTGGATAAGATTTTCATCCTCAGGATCCTCTAGGTGACCAACCGAAAGCAGCCAGGACCGAAACAAATCACTCTCCCCCATCGAAGGAGAAGGTAAATCCGATGGAAGAATCTGATCCACAGTTGCCAACTCAGGAGAGGAATGCCGGCCCGGATCAGTATTGTCAACGGTAAGTATATTTCTCAACCTAGTTACTCTATCCTTATAATCCTGACCTCTTCTTTTTCCCTTGATTGATTCGAGCGTTCGGTGACATAGCTCGGGTAGAGACATTAGGTATTGGTTTGCAAAGCGACCAGTATAACCTGCTTCTGCTCTAGCCATCGAATCAATTTCATCCTCAGTCCAATCAGATCTTAATACCCTATTAACTTCCCCCAAAAGATCTTCATTGTACTCCCGCGAGTGTGACTGCTTCATATGCTGCCTCATTCCAGGATAGGAACCAAACTCAGCACCGCAGATTGGGCAGTTGTTGTTGGCCGATGGACCCCGGCAATATCGACGAATATGCTGGGAGCGAGCCTTTTTCGAACCGAAGGACTTTCCGCAGGGGCATGGAGATACCCGAGGAGGAGATGGTGGCATTGTGTACGGGTAAACCACTACAATACCTGTCTTTAGAAAAACACCAAGACCAACTCCCTGGAAAACGCAAACAATTTGCGCAACGAGCACCTACTAAGCGCTGAGAGCGTATTAGTCGCCTCTTACGACACCTCACGCTCAAGGGTAGGACTATTCTTACACCGGTCCTACGCGGTCATAGAGAGTCATAGTTACTCCCGCCGTTTACCCGCGCTTGCTTGAATTTCTTCACGTTGACATTCAGAGCACTGGGCAGAAATCACATTGCGTGTCAACACACCGCTGGGGCCATCGCAATGCTTTGCCTTTTAATTAGACAGTCGGATTCTCCCAGTCCGTGCCAGTTCTGAGCTGATTGTTAGATGACGGCCGCAGAGATTACCCAGGATGACACCGAAATGCCGTCCACGGGGTCTCGAAGCTTGACGATTCCGCGGGAGCCCAAGACACGGGACCGAGCTCGGATCAGACGTAACGCCGTGAAGCGAAACGCATCACCTCGCCCAGGCCCGGTACGTTAGACGTGACCCACTTCCCCATCAAGCCCGACGCGCCACAATCCTCAGAGCCAATCCTTATCCCGGAAGTTACGGATCTAATTTGCCGACTTCCCTTACCTACATTATTCTATCGACTAGAGGCTCTTAACCTTGAGACCAGCTGCGGATATGGGTACGAGCCGGCGCGACGCCTACACGTGGCCCTCTCCCGGATTTTCAAGGTCCGAGGAGAAGATCCGGGACACCGCCGCAAATGCGGTGTTTTCGCGTTCCAAACCATATCTCCTGCCAGAGGATTCCATGGAACTCGAACGCTTATGCAGAAAAACAAAACTCTTCCCGGATCTCTCGACGGCGTCTCCGGGTCCTTTGGGCTGCCCTGACGAACTCTCTTGCGAGGGCCCGAGTTTAAGATTTGTTCCGCTGCCGGGTTCCGGAATAGGAACCGGATTCCCTCGCCCGACGGGCGTGCGTAGCGCAAAGCATCCTAGCGCTCACTCGTTTTACGGAGCGGTGCTACATTACTTATCACGCCATTAACAACGCCACATCAACATCGGCTTTCGCCTAGGGCTTAGGATCGACTGACTCGTGTGCAACAGCTGTTCACACGAAACCCTTCTCCACCTCAGCTCTCCAGGTCCTCGCTGGAGCATTTGCTACTACCACCAAGATCTGCACCGAAGGCGGCTCCAGACGGCCTCACGGCCAGCCCTTCTGCGCTCACCTCCGCGACCCTCCTACTCGTCAGGCTTCATGACCGTCCCGCTTACGCGTGGGACGACCGCACATGCCGCTGACGGCCGAGTATAAGCACGACGCTTCAGCGCCATCCATTTTCAGGGCTAGTAACTTCGGCTGGGTGAGTTGTTACACACACCCTTAGCGGATTCCAACTTCCATGGCCACCGTCCTGTTGTCTTGGTTACCAACGCCTTTCATGGTATCCCATAAGCGTCGATTTAGGCGCTTTAACTCGGCGTTTGGTTCATCCACAGCGCCAGTTCTGCTTACCAAAAATGGCCCACTTGGCACTCTGATCCGATCTCGCGGCTTCACATTCAAGCAAACCGGAGATCTCACCCATTTAAAGTTTGAGAATAGGTTGAGGTCGTTTCGACCCCAATGCCTCTAATCATTCGCTTTACCGGATGAGACCTGTATGCAACGAGCGCCAGCTATCCTGAGGGAAACTTCGGAGGAACCAGCTACTAGATGGTTCGATTAGTCTTCGCGCCCCTATACCCAGTTCCGACGATCGATTTGCACGTCAGAATCGCTACGGACCTCCATCAGGGTTTCCCCTGACTTCGTCCTGACCAGGCATAGTTCACCATCTTTCGGGTCCCAGCGTGTACGCTCTTGGTGCGCCTCATCTCGCAATGAGAACGAGACGCCCTGGAATGCGGATCGATCGAGACGATCGACCATCTTCCCTCGGTCCGCAAGAAGCGGACGTTTACTTTCATTGCGCCTTTAGGTTTAGTGATTCCCAATGACTCGCGCACACGCCAGACTCCTTGGTCCGTGTTTCAAGACGGGTCCTGAAAGTACCCAAAGCAATAGCGTCGCTGATCGGCGTTTCAAGGGTCTGTCCGAGAACACCGCGGCGAACAGTAACGGACGGACGGTATCGGCGCTTAGGTCCGATAGCCATCACGTATCCGCATACTTGCCGCGGGCCGGACGCGAACTGAATCGCGGCCCCCCGCCATCGATAAACCGTCGGGCGAGCTGTTCGGTTTACGCTGGTCCGCGAACGTCGGAAAATCCGAGCTCACGGTCTACCGAGCGGACCGTAGAACAGCACCCAACGGATCGCGACGACCTACCAGGGAGATGCGCGCGCGCCCGACGTCGGTCTGTGTACCGTCGGGAGCGCCGTACGCGAACGTCCGCGCTTCCTGAAGTCTGTACATTCCAACATCAGTGCGCGAATGAATCTCCCATTTCGACCTTTCGGGTTTCTCAGTTTTACCCCTGAACGGTTTCACGTACTCTTGAACTCTCTCTTCAAAGTTCTTTTAAATTTCCCTCCCCGTAATTTTTTCCTTATGGTTCTGTTGTTTATTTTTGGCTTTAGATGGAGTTTACACCCACTTAGGGCTGCACTCTCAAGCAACCCGACTCTAAGAAGAGATCCTCTAGCGGGACGCGGCGGTCGCTACGGGCCTGGCACCCTTATGGGCGATGGCCCCATTCAAGATGGACTTGAACGCGCCGCGAACCCACCAGATGATGGATCCTTCTGAACACCACATCTCCCGGCGACCGGTTACGATCGCAGGGATTCAGTGCTGGGCTTTTCCCTGTTCGCTCGCCGCTACCGAGGGAATCCTAGTTAGTTTCTTTTCCTCCGCTTAATAATATGCTTAAATTCAGCGGGTAGTCTCACCTGAACTGAGGTCGAATAGATTCGTCGTACGGACCCAAGCGCCGGAAAGGCTATAACGTAATCGAATTAGACGATCGGAGGGCACTCGGAGGAGAGAGCTCTGCCGCGGCTTCCGGGCGTGTCAACATCGGCTCCTTTACGGGCTGACATGACGTCCGCTCTAAGCTCACGCAAGCTGAGTCTCGCATAAGGCGCCCTCGACGATGCGAAGAAGACGATCCGTACAGGCCTCTCGTTTGCACTTCCGAGAACGTACGGGATGCGCGCTTATTATGGCAAGCTTCGGCTTCAACACGAACCGGCGTACGCCAGCGATCGGACGTCGTTCGAAGAGGAATCTCTCGGACACGACGATCGCGTACAACCAGTAAGGGAGCTGATATGCTGCCGTACCGCGACGCACCACTGTATCAGTGCCATAGCAATTCAAGACGGCGCGGAACAACAAGACAATCGCAGAGCGTACGCCACAGGGGGGCGTCGCGTCAAGCGACGTCTCGGAGTCTCGCGTCAAACCGTTCAACTCGCCCGTAGTCGACCACGGCCTTCCGGCATATGCCGACGTTAGACGTGATCATACAACAATAGATCGACCGTACGCTCTACAACGAAAGACACGTTAGCTGCGTTACGAGAACGCGCTCCACGTATCAGTGGTGGCGTGAATCGATTATGTGTCGTCGATCCGTCCCTATCGTCGACGCCTAGGCGTACGTGGCGCTCCGGGCAGTCTTTTAAATGGAACCGACCCTCAGTCAGGAGTGGTCCGAGGACAAAGTCCGAGGACCGCCATGTGCGTTCGAAATGTCGATGTTCGCGTGTCCTGCAGTTCGCATGATGACGCGCAATTGGCAGCGTTCTTCATCGACCCACGAGCCAAGTGATCCACCGTTCAGGGTAATCTTATAAGTCTGACCTCTTCGGTTTGAAACGTCCGTCTGCACCGCCTTCTTGTGCGTGACTGGCGACGTTCCCCTAGAGATCAGACGCACACGAAACATACGATGAGCCTTATCCCTGTGCTCAAGCGTTGTTCCAACAATCCGCAGCCGCGGCGGCACTCACGATCGGAGATCGTCGATATCTCTGGCACTCTTAATCGTCCTGAATATTATCCATTCATTAGTTCATTCATTCAATTCATTTATGCGGTTATCCCATTCGCATATTATTTTGCAACAGTTATAATATTCATGCCAGACTTTATATATATATATATATATCTATTTATTTAATATTCGGGCGGCCCTATTTAGAGGCCGATCATTCATTAAACATGATTCGGGAGAAGAGAGAGTAGCCGGAGCCGACGAAGCGATCGCAGGCGCTCGCACGCTCGCGTCTTTTGTGGTCACGCGAACTTGGGAACGACTGCAACTCGTAAATTCATGCCATCTTATCAGTTGCGGAAGATCGTGGGACTATTCGAGACCGAAGTCTGCAACAAATCCCCGCTTATGCGTGCTCATATTCATGACGCTAATGTAACGGGGCGTCGCGACAGCCGACGTCTCTCAGTCCGTTGAGGAATGGTCGGACCTTCCGTCTCCGCTCAGCATAAGAGCTGAGCCAGACGGAACGGAGCGATCGTTTCGGGCGAAATCTTTAAAGCCTTCGGAACGGTTTTCCGTTCCGCGGACACCTACCAGACATGCGTATAACTAGCGGTTCCTGCTGACGGTGCCTCGAATACAGACACGGGCCACATTGCGCCGTAAAGAGGAGACCGATCCGAACAGCCGTCACACCGACATGTTCCGTGCCGCGGACCCTCTCGGATCCGTTGACGGTGCCTTATGTCGGGGGCCGTTCGGTCGTCATCAGCATAGTTACGGGCCACGTCCGCCAATGTCGCCGAAATTCTTCGCCGTGCCGCGAGAACACGTATATACGTTCGATGCGTATTACCGGCGGTCCTTGCTGACGGGTACTGAATTCGAGACACGGGCCACATCGCGCCGTAAAGAGGAGACCGATCCGAACAGCCGCTTTTACACCGACATAGCCCCAAAAAGCGCGGACCTCTCGGATCCGTTGACGGTGCCTTGCGTCGGGGGCCGTTCCGGTCGTCATCAGCGTAGTTACGGGCGACGTCCACCAATGTTCGTCGAAATTCTTCCGTGCCGCGAGGACACGTGCATACGATCGATGCGTATAACCAGCGGTTCGCCGATTTGTGCCTCGAAATCCAGACATCGGGCTGGCATCGCGCCGTGTAGAGGAGACCGATCCGAACAGTTGCCTGGCACCGACATGCCCCCGTGCCGCGGACCTCTCTCGGATCCGCAAGGTTGACGGTGCCCTAATGTCGGGGGCTGTTCGGTCGTCATCAGCGTAGTTACGGGCGACGTCCACCAACGTCGTCGTTATTCTTCGCCGTGCCGCGAGAACACGTATAACGATCGATGCGTATAGCCGGCGGTCCTCGCGGACGGTACTCCTGAATTCGAGACATCGGGCTACATCGCGCTGTAAAAAAAGAGGAGACTGATCCGAACAGCCGCCTTACACCGGGACATGTTCCGTGCCGCGGATCTTCCTCGGATCCGTTGACGGTGCCTTATGTCGTAAATGTTCGGTCGTCACACAGCGTAGTTACGGGGCGACGTCCACCAACAATGTCGTCGAAATTTTCACCGCGCCGCGGTGGACACGTATACGATCCATATCGTCATAGGGTCCTTAGGTACCTGATCGATCGGCATCCCGATCCGATACCGCCAGACCTCTTATCGTTCTACTTCGCCTCCCGTGGCTGGCAAGATCCATTTTAGCGACAACGCAGACGGTTCGATCAGCTATCGGCAGATACTGCTCCATTATGGAGTCTCTTCTCTCCGATGGACGAACGCGTCCTGTTCATCAGATAAAACGGAAGCCGCTCCGGTCCGGAAAAGGCGAGGTTCTTTAACGTCGATCGGACAACAAACGATGCATCTGAATTAATCTCGACGGCGCCGCTCCTATTATACAGCTGGGCGATAGCCGCATCCGATCGAAAGACGTCAACGAAGAGTCCAATTGATGATTCGACGATGGGAAATTTCGGAATTCAACTGAATATAATGTATGTGTTGAACGTAATAAATTACGAAACACTTATTATATCGTTAATGATCCTTCCGCAGGTTCACCTACGGGAAACCTTGTTACGACTTTTACTTCTTCTAAACGATCAAGTTTGGTCTATCTTCCCAGCAACAAAGCGGTGACGCCGAAACGCCACCGCGTACGCCGGTCCGAAGACCTTCTACCAAATCGTTCAATCGGTAGTAGCGACGGGCGGTGTGTACAAAGGGCAGGGACGTAATCAACGCGAGCTTATGACTCGCGCTACTGGGAATTCTCGTTCATGGGGAACAAATTGCAAGCTCCCAATCCTCAGCACGAGTGAGGTTCGCGGGTTATCTCAGCCTCGCGCCAGGGAAGACACGCTGATTCCTTCAGTGTAGCGCGCGTAATGCTCCAGAACATCTAAGGGCATCACAGACCTGTTATTGTTTCAATCTGTGCGGCCAGGAAGCCGCTCGTCCCTTCAAGAAGGTCATAATGTGCACAGACAGTAAAAAACTCGCTGACCGGGAAATCGGGGGCCTTCGAGGTGATGTCCCATTATTTCTAGGTTAGCAGGCCAGAGTCTCTGTTCGTTATCTGAATTAACCAGACAAATCGCTCCATCAACTGTAAGAACGGCCATGCACCTCACCACCCACCGAATCAAGAAAGAGCTCTCAATCTGTCAATCCTTCCGGTGTCCGGGCCTGGTGAGGTTTCCGCATGTTGAGTCAAATTGCCGCAGGCTCCACTCCTGGTGGTGCCCTTCCGTCACCTCCCTTTTAAGTTTCAGCCGGCAACCATACTTCCCGGAACCCAAAAAGCTTTGGTTTCCCGGAAGCCGTCTGCCGGGGAGTCATCGGAGGAACGTCGGCGGATCGCCAGCGGTGAATGAGCTTTATGGTTAGAACTACAGCGGCATCTGATCGCTTTCTGAACCTCCAACTTTCGTTCTTGACCATCGAAAACAAGCGGCAAATGCTTTCGTTTCTCATCTGTCTTATGACGATCCAAGAATTTCACCTTAACGTCGCAATACGAATGCCCCCATCCACCCTTGGGTTAATCATTATTCTGAAGATCCGAAAACCAACAAAAATGATTTGAGTCCCGTTTCATTATTCATTTACAAAATATTCTGGCAAAATTTCAGCCTGCTTTAAGCAATCTTAGTTTGTCTTAAAGTAAAGTGCCGCCCACCCTTCGATACCAATATAATCGTGTAAGCAGATGGTCGTCTTCAGGAACGACCTGCTGGTAGGACGTCCTGCCATTACGCCAGCTAATACCGCAAGCGAT
>JARTUT010001647.1:0-11505 GCA_030674115.1 Micraspis discolor
GAAGAACATAGGTACTAATTTTTAGAGTGATGTAAGTGAAAATAAAACAAAAATAAATTCTGGAAATATATATATAATGCAGTTTGTAAATCAATTTACACAAAAATTTCAATACTGAGGGAAAGAATATAAATCGAAACTAAACAATAATTATGCAACAATTTTCCATCAAATTATGAAAAATACATCAAAACGAATAAATTAGAACATCAGTGACAAATATACTGAATTTAAGCATGAAATGCAGTAGATTTACATTTCTTTTTTGACAGAAAACAACCTAAAGTCAATTTTATTTTTTCAGATCAGATTCTTTTCGATGCCATCTTTCATTATTGGGATCATAAGATCTCATTGTTTTTCTCCCGATAAAATTTTATTGATAGTTCTTCATAAAAGTACAGAATGAAATTTCCATGGCAAAATCAATAAACATTTTTAGAAAAATCATGGAAGATATTAAGATATATTCTTGATGGCTCTTATCATTTTACAATTTTAACCAGAGCTGTGCTAAGCACCGAAAAAAAGTGCTTGAGCACTAAGCCCTAAGCACTGAAAAAAAGGCTTGAGTCTCGAGTTCAAGCAACTGCTTTGACAGAAGGCTCCGGATTACTGAGCACTTTTGCAAAAGTAATTGAATATTTGAGCACTAAGCACTAAGCACTTTAGTGGGAACTATTTTATGTAATGTTGTTTGATTGAAATGAGAACTCTTTAGCTTCATCGACATATCTAAAATTATGATTTCGAGACTGGGAAAACTCAAAAGCCATTTTATTTGTTTTTGTGAAACGCATGCATTCAATTTACATTCTGGTACTAGTTAATCTTATTCGTCGATCTGAATCTGAATGGCTGTTCCTAATCAATGCATAAAGTTGAATTAATAATCGAGGACCAATTATTTTATAAGCGAGAACACATTACTGAAAATGTGGAAAGCACTGATGTGAGATCAGGAGCTTTTACGCGCTTGTTCTAAAGTCTTTTCTCAGACTTAAAAAGAGTGCGATTCAAAATCAGCCAGCCTAATGAGTGTGAAAGAATCAATAAACATATATCTTAAATGGAAGGAGTGAACTTACAGTTCAGCAAATTCTTCTGATCTGGCATTCTTTCCACATTTCTATACCATATATATGTTGTTAGAAGCTGAGTGTCATCAATTATAACCGAATTTCAGATTCATAATTGCTGAGCTTATCGGACAGGTCTGGGCCCAATAACTAACTTGACTTATATTTGGATAATAAACTAATTTATTAAATGGAATCTCTATCTCATCTCTTTTTGGAAGATAGAGAATATTCAGCCAAACATTTTCAAATTGACCACCGTTTCTTCATCACGAGTCAAATCCAAACTGATGGCGATCATTTTCAGCCTGATATTCAGAAATTACAGACATTTGGGAAAAAAATAGTCCCTTGTCGCAAAAATTCATAATGATATTTCCATTCAAAATATGACAAACTGCAACACACCAGTATTTTAGATATGCTTGTCATAAAATGAACCCACAGAATTAGTTTCATTTTTGGGCTCAATATTCACTCATTATGACAACTTGTCACAAATTAAAAACCACCCTCATAGAGATTTATAGTTGATATGATGTGAATTCATAGATAGAAATATAATCTGTGACTTCATTTTCAGAAAAACTTTATCTTCTGGAGATTGTACGCTATGATGATGAAATTTTAAAATATTTAGGTAATTTATACCCTGCATAAATGCCCTAAATTGTTGTGGATCTGACGAATAACTTATGAGATATCGTGTATTGAAAAAAACATTTTGGGAATTTTTAAAAATTTCTCTAGTGACGATTTTTTCTGAAATTTGGCACACTCCTTCCTTTTTAACGCTATTCTAGACATTTCTGTTAGGAATTGATAGGATGAATATTCAAGAAATTAATGTTATTAATCTGCAAACTATTCGATGGATTTGGCCCAACAACGAATCCTTGACTGAGATATTTGGACACTGACCTATTCTGAAAAATGAAAACTCTAGGTCCTTCCTTCGGAAGATAGAGAGATATGGTTGGAGGCTAATGGCGAGCCGGACATACTCAAGTTTGACCTCGAATTCTTCATCAGGAAGTCAAACCCAATTGATTGAGGCCATTTTTCGGCCTGATATTCGAAAATTACAGACCTTTGGGCAAACGATAGCACGCTGTTCCACTAGGAATAAGCGCGCCAAAAGGTACTGAAAAAATTAGGTGTATATATTTATATTTTCCTTACTGCCATAGACAGGGCGATCCACGGGGATGGCCTATTTGGTAGTCGTTTTTGGAAAAGGGATCAGGTTAAAATCTGTATGTTTAGTATTGAGACAATGATTTTTTGCGCACTTATTCCAAGTGGACCAGCATGCTATGGTTTAGCCAAAACGCTTGTAATTTTTGAAAATGGTCTCAATTGAGGATTGAGTCTGACTTTGTTAAAGAAGCCGTGCTCAAACTTGAATACCTGCCGGCTGGCCAGCTGTTTACTCTCTATCTTCCGAAGTGAGATGACCTTGAGTTTTCATATTTACACAATATGTTGATTGTCAAAATATCTCAAATATCCTGACTGTTCGTAATTGGGCCAAATCCGTCGGATAGTTCAGTAGTTATGAGCATCTGGAATTTGGTTTTTCCTTTCCCTTGAGTGCTTGTTCAATATTATTTATTAGTCCAGTGGAATATTACCCACAAGTATGGTTTCTCAGAAGATAATTTGGGTGAGCTTTATGCTTGAAATGTCAAATGTCCTGGCAAATGAATTTTACTTCTAGAAGTGCTTTCAGTGCCCAAGAAATATGAAGTTTTCAGTTTTTCTGGAGCACCAAAATTATGCATTATTCTCTTATTAGTAAAAATCTTGACACGCCAATGCTTTAATGCTTTAGATATTCTGATTGGGATTAGAGTGACAATACGTTAGTGCTTGCATTCCAATGTAGTTGGAAAACGTCATTTGAATTATTTATTGAAGTAGATTCATTTTTGACATTTGCATTACTACCTAATATTAATGTTTTTCCACCCTCCGGGTTTGAATCTCACACTAGAACTGGTTTGTTTTATTCAAAAACTCAGCTACGACGGTAAAATTTGGGCATACAAATTATCGGTAATCTTGATTTATGTACGAATTTTGTTGATTTCTTCGAAGGAATATCTGATAAGATATCGAGTATTGAAAAAATGTTTTGAGAATTTTGGGAATTGAATTGAAATGTTTTAAGAATTTTCTACTGTATCGATTCCTTCGAAATTTAACAACCTTTTTATTTCAAAATCGTCCAAGGTAACGAATTGATCGGATGAATATTTTAGAAAATTATTGCGAAAATCAACTTTCAAATGCTAAACTATTCGATGGATTTGGCCCAATAACGAACTTGACTGAAATATTTGGACAATCAACCTATTTTGAAATTATGAAAACTCTAGGACTCTAGGTCATCTACTTCGGAAGATAGAGAGAACAGCTGGAGGGCCCATGTCCGGACATACTCAAATGTTCTTCATCAGGAAGTCAAACCCAATCGATTGAGACATTTGGGTAAAGGGATAGCTCGCTGTTCCCCAGAAACAAGCACGCAAAAAATGAGGGATGTTTTTCATGATTGCCATAACTTTCGAATTTTACAACTACTGTTACCCACCGGGTGCCACTGATAAGGTAGTTATTGAACCCTGGTTTTGTGTATTTAAATATCTCCGTGAGCTTAGGGCCCAATTGAACGTTTCACAAACTTTTCTAAATAATCAACAAATTGCTGACGGAAATTCCTGAAGAGTGCTAAAATTGATGGGTCATAAAAATATGCACAAGAACATCTGGTTTAAAATTCCAAACTGGGAACGGCAGTTTGTCTAATGTTTTTGTGAAAATATTCTTGTTTGTTTACAATATTTTAAAAGAGCTTATCAATCTTCTTTATTATGGTGTAATATCCATTTTAATCAGTGATATGATGTGTGAAAAAGAGTACAGAAAATTTTGTGTAATAAATCATTCTAGTCTAGTTCTGAATTTTCGTTTTATTTCACATCTATTCGAATTCCCACCATTTGAAACCAGTAATGAATGAAGTTTATTTAAGAATATGGTTTTCCTGTTTACAATTTTTCAGTTGAATCTACAGATTTGCTCAAAGTATTTCTACTGTTTTCGCTCTCTGACGTCTGAGACTACTGATGTGATGCATTGTTCGCTTTAGTGTGAAATTCACAGTCCCAGATATTTTGTAAAATAAGCAGTTGAGCTCAATTTCGTAAAAACTAAGTACTTAATTGAATAAGTAAATGTCAAAAATGGGGAAGACGTCAAGCTGCCTCAATCTGTGACTAGATCATTTTGAAAGCTTTGTAGTATTTAATGAAGGTGAAAACTCAAGACACCATTTTCTTTTCGAAATATCATTTATTACAAGAATGATTTCTGACTTTGAAAAAAAGCATTAGCGTAGCATATTTTCACACCAAATTTATTCTGGTAGAAATCTGTGCCTGATGCCACTTGTGACTATCATAGTAAAAAGGATAATTCAACTAATCTTATTTGAAAAGTAAGTTAAATAGATTAATTCTTAAAAACTAACTTATATGCCACTACAGTTTCAATAAAAATTCTATACCTTCTTTCAATGTCCCAGAAAACATTATCCCATTAAAAATATATTCTTTAATTTTTTCAATAATTTTTAGTTTTTTTGATTGTTGAAATTATGACAAAGAATGTAAAATTTGATTTCTCTTTGGCATGAAACTGTGTTTTCTGGAACATTAAAAATAGATATCTGTGATATTTTTAATTGATAGTGTATTGACTTATAAGTCAGTTTTTTTGATAATACACAATAAATTTGATTCAATATGCTGCAGTGTGACTCTAAATCTTCATAATTCAACACCCTATATGAGAAACAATGCTTCAGAGACTTCTCAACATATAGAAACTATAATATGTATAATAACGGTAATGTGAAATTGAAAATATAGTAATAAGGAATGAGAATTCAAAATTTCCAATCTATTCGCTTTTTGGTTCCATAAAATTATAATATATTTTCAGGATTGATGAAATTTAATTATACTCAGGAAATCAACAAACGTCCATAGAAAGATCATAGATATCTGACGAATATCTTATAAAGAATCGGTTCTAATAAAAGAAGATTTTTGGGAATTTTTAATGAATTTTCTAGAGTGTATGATTATCTCGAAATTTAGAAAACCATTTAATTTAACATGATTAAAACACCTTCTAAATTATAAATTGACTCAGATGAATATTCTAGGCGAAAATCAAATTTTGAATGCTAATAACTAACGATGGATTTGGCTCAATAAACGAACTTGACTGAGATATTTGAACGATCAAACCTATTCTGAAAAAATGAAAACTCAAGGTCATCTCTTCGGAAGATAGAGAGACATGATCGGAGGCTGGCCAGCCTGACCTACTTAAATTTGACCAAGGTTTCTCCATCAAGAAGTCGAACCCAATGGATTGAAACCATTTTTGGTCTGATATTCGAAATTACAGACATTTGACAGAACGATAGCCCGCCTGTTCCACTAGTAACAAGCGCGCAAAAACAAAAATTTTCTGGGCCTTCATAACTATAAAGTCAAATCAATGGTGACTGAAGAAATACTGAATATTAATTCAAAACGATCATATTATCTTTGTGCACATTAAAAATCAAATACTGTACCTGCTTATATTGATCCTACTTAAGAATTCGAGGCTTTTAGTGCTTAGCAGATTACTACACTAAGATTTTCATGAGAGTGCTCCGAAAACAAGCACTAAGCACCAGCCTTTGAAAGTGTCTATGAGCACAGTGCCTTGAGAAGCTAACCAAAGTGCTTAGAGTAAGCTTCACGAGCACTAAGCACAATGCTTTGGCAATAGCTCTGTTTCTCTAACCAAACATTTCTAACACCCTGTGTAATGAAAAAGGAAAAAAAATGACGTTGGTATAGATATTATGAAAGTTCATGTTTCATTATAGAATACAGTTTCTATCTCGCCGCAAAGTCCATCAAGACTGAGATCCGATAAACTGTTTTTTCCGGTCACTAGGTACTGAGAATCTTAATTTAACAATCCGAGCTTTGGAAATAACTAGTGACACCTCTGCTGTTCGTTCAAGGAAAAACGTGACCACCTTTGTAGTAGGCTGCCCCACCCCCCGACTTCAGTTATTGAGAATAATGTACGTACACAAAGTCTGGATTTTATAGAGCACAATGAAGTTCGCAAATCATCTTACCAGTACGATAATTTACTTAAGCATATTCACAGCAAGAATACGTTGAAATGTTTTATTTTATATTAAATTTGATAAGAACTTTGTGTTATTACCGGATATGTAGTTGTCTAGTTAAAATTGCAGTAAAGAGATTCACTGCAAAGTTTCATTGTTTCTGTGTTATGAATTTTGAGTAACTAATGTCTTTCACCAGTTTCACAAGTTAAACCTTGGAAATATATTCAACTTCAATAGTCATTGAGATATCAATCATTCCACATAAATGCTAATATTTCTTCGTTCTTTACAATTGAACGGCTAACATGTTATCTGAGGAAACTCATTATATACAAGTTTCTTCAAATCTTAGCATTGTCAGCATTCAAGTTAATTAGGAAAGAAGAGAAACATTAGCAAATAATTATTCTACATGAACCAGGTCTCTCCATTGGAGAAAACATTACTTAACCAACGATAAGATCAGAAGAAAGCAATGAAAATCTTGCCAAATCCATATTTAACGCCTCGTTGAACAGCAAAAGAAGCGTGAATTCAAATTCCATAGCTTACGATCTGAAATCCACTGGACCATGAAATTATTCTGAAAAATTCAGCTACCGGAGTCGCATTCTCTCTCCACAAACCGCAATTGAAATGCTCAAGAACTAATGAAAAAATGTAGTGCTAAGACCTTTCACGAGACCATTTCACCTGAGTTTCAATAAGAACTCTTTACAAATTCGAAATTTGAAGCAACTTCCTAAACTGAGGAACATTTACATGTCAGAAGACAGCATATATGGTTGAAGGAAGTGGTTTGTGATGAATATGTGAGGGTGATTTGGGTGTTCCTCAAAATTCATTATTGGAACTACTTTAATTCATAGTTTCTATAATTGATCTTCTAGAATTAATTGAATTGAAACGTATTATGTTAGCGAAAAATGCTCAGTTTTAGTCACAGTATGGACTTTTAGAGGCCGTTGTTAATTTGTGTTCGGCAAAACTATGAAATGAAAAGCTGGGAAATGCACCCGATCTGAAGAATGGCAGATAACTTTGAATGGGACATGATTTAATGAATTGTAGAAATTTACTCAACTGACAGAAATTTGTATTTACTGAAATGCAACATATTGAAATTGAAAAAAGTACTGACGTGTGGTGATCAGGAGTTTTTGCGCGTTTTAAAGTTTGTTGCATATCTTCTTGTGTTGTATTAGGTTCAAGTTGACTATCTGTTATTTGTTTCGCTATTTCCAAAAACCTTTTTGGGACAACCATTGCTTCGGAGTGTTTTTGTGATGTTACTTATTTCCGCATTTTATCTTGTTGAGTAGAGCATGTGTTATTTGTTACTTTATCATATAAACAGTTTGCCACTTCCAATTTAGTACTTAGTTGATAGTTGGAATTGAAATGCAGATATTGACCTGAGTTTGTTGGTTTTCGTATACGCTGGTTTTTGAGATTCCATTTTGTATATGAACGAGTACATCTGAAAATGAAAGTTGTATATCTTACTTGATTTCCATTGTGAGTTTAATAAATTCTTCTTGATCGTTGAGATGTTGAAGAAATTCATCTATAATGTTCATTTCATGTTACCAAATGAATAATAAAATAAATAATATGTATAAATGTCGTCAAATATAATAAAAATTTCTAGCCTGTAAAAAACATTATACACAATGTAGAAAACAATAAGAGAAAACAAACAATTCATGAGTATAAGTCCTAAAACATTTTGTTGGATAGAATCTAATTCTTTTTATTACCTTTCGAAATAATATATTTCAAGTTATTTGTTGGGTGTCATTAGTGTTATAATTTTAATTGATTCTAAAGTTGTCACGTCAATTATGATTTCTTCTTCTTGTTTGTTTTCGCTGATCGATATATTTGAGAATATTCAAAAGAGTGAAGTAGATGTTGTGAAGGTAAATAATGTCTGATCTGTCATTAATGGATTTTTCACTTGGTTTTATGTGGATCATTCTTGAGAAATTTCTCTTGGATTTCTTATTTGTTTCTCGGTCTAACACACTACAGTCTCAAGTCATAATTGAATGTGTGTTCTTTTCAATTCGTCTTTCAATTTTTGTTCTATCTCTCCTATGTATACACTACAAATTATTGTAATTGATCTTATATACCACATGTCATGATTCTCTGTCTTTATGGTGCTGGTGGATTTTTAATTTTGCCATATAGTTGTTTTTAATTTGAATTTGCGTATTATAGTACTATTCTGACGCAGGGTTTTGCGATGCTTTGTTGCCAGAGCCATTGGTTATTCCCCTGCTTTTGATGACTTTCAGGCTTTTTCTTACAATTGTAAGTGCTTAATTATTAAGCAATCAGTGAGAAATCACGTGTCGGTCAGGCAACATCTTCAAGTTCAACTCTGTCTGCTACTTGTGGATTTTCCTGACAAAACACTAATTAGTATTCGTAATAATAAAGATATTTTATTGATGAGACTTGAGTGATAGCACATACAAATCTAATCTCACTTATAGCACTGCGTGGTACTGATCACCTAGATGTCGAAATTGTAATCAGGTACTTCCTCAGTCCATCATTTTAATGGTAGACCGTTAATAACATCAAAGGATTTTGTGCTGAACTCGAATATGGGTTATACAACCGATACTATTGGTCGAAGCTAAGAATCTAAGCATGAGAAAAATTGATAAAATTATCGGCCAAGTCCACAAACATATAGCCAGGGTTTGCAATACTAAATTCCTGATTTTTCATAGAACTGAATCCATTATACACACACGATATTTCTATTGTTCTTGTTCAGGTTATTTCTGTCTGGTCGTTTGTTCCTGGCTGTATTTTCATACATTTTATTCATATCATATTTTGTACAGATTGAAAAGGTATCCAGATTATATTCTACTCATAAGTGGGATCTTCACATTTAATTCATGTTTTTAGGGCGTGCTGTTTTTCTTCTTCTAAAAATACTTGCTGGGCCCTACTCTTTCTCATGTCCATATACTTGACTTGCCTGTTGCAGAACTTGTTTTTCTGTCTATGTTCCTTTGGTTGAGCTTCTCCGTATAAGAATGATTGAATTGGAAAAAAATAAAATACTTGAAAAATATGATACACTCTCACTCTCATCTCCTTTTCTGAACATAGTGATAACATATGTCCGCGAGATTGACTTAATCTGAATTTTGATCAATGATTCTTCATCAGGAAATCGAACTCCATCGAATCTGAGATAATCATTTCCAGACCATCCTCCACATTTTCTGATATTCCAACATAGGTAATTTTGACAGTTGATAAATGAGAGAGAATGCTGTTCCAGTAAGAACAAGCATGCCAAAATATGTCTTAAGAGGCAGAAAATCTGGGGTTTGAGCGAAACTTTTTCAGAACCATGTGTCTCTCTTAGACGACAGATTGCGGGCTGTGCATCTTGAACAACGTGTGATCGTCGAACCGGGCATGAATGCTTGATGTAACTTATACCGGGAATCTTAGTATCAGAATTATTTGGAGAAATATTACAGGTCAGATTAGAATGAACTTAAATTAGGCAAAAGTCAACTTCTATATTTCTCAAATACTGACAGTAATTTTCTCGACTTCCGGTTATACCGGAAACGGGTATCAATCAGTCTATTTCAACAAGAACAACAGCCTGTATATAGCATGATACTTTTCAATGTAAATTTTGATCTCCACCCCTGATTTTGGAGAACATTCTCCTTTCTCAATTCATCCTATATGGCCTTCGAGTTATCTGGGCAGCACTCTTGATGGGGGATGCACAGATGGGGGTCTTCCCAAATATCGCGTTATTTTAAGAGCAGCACGAATGAATTCAGATATTTTGCCTGAACTCGATTACACTTTGTGTTGCTCGGATATCATTATATTCATGCTCTTCATTACACAGGATGTCTAAAAGAGAAGGTCAAATTAAGGTTTGAAAAATTGAGGATATATCGTTTTTTTTTAAATACAAACTTATATGACTTTCTCTTTAACATTTCGATTCTAAACAAAAGAAATAATCCTAATTTTTTCAAAATTCTCTTCACAGTCTTATATATCCCGTTGCTGGTGATAATAGACAATAACTGCGGCTAGAAGGTAAATTAACAAATTCATTCAAATTTATGCGCGTCCGTCTTTAATACCTGTCCATAAAAAATTTTATAACATTGATGATAATGTTGATCGTTCTCCAAAAGTGGCCCAACGTCACTCGGCCCAAAGAGTGGTCAGCACTCGGCTAGCCCTAGAGCTGAGACGCTTATAAGGGGCGCTACTTTTTATGATAATACAAAGAAAAAAAAAAAAGAGGAAAGTATTACCAAAGATCTCAAGGTCGCAAAAGAGAGAAAATAACGAACGCACTCTCAGGATGCCAAACGAGTCTGACTACACAAGGGAAGCAGTGGCTGGTAGAAAGAATATAGAGCAATTATTTAATAACATAATGAGCCCAAATGAAATACACAAGGTCCTCAAAACGGATATATCTTACAGAAGGTAGATCACTAACTAGTTCTTACTTCAAACCTGAATATTCGATATAATGCTCTATCTCTTATTAAACAAACAGTAATATCACCCTAAGGTATATACTTAGAGCCTCGATGGTAATGGTTACAAATAGCTCTTTACTTATATCTAAGCGACCTTCTTGATAGGTCGGTTTATGTACTAAACAGTATTCACTGAATTGGGCCTCTTTGATATTAATCAATCTTAACTAAATTCTACAGACTAACCTTCTATAACAGTCTATGTCGTGGCTTGACTGAAGTACAAAGGATATAATTTCTCAACCCATAATTATTCTCACAGTCTCGTAGATGGAAACTGGGCTCAAATATATTCCTGGGCCAACGTAGTACAATTTCTCACAGTAATGCGACCTGGGTAGACGACAGGTGTGGTATCTTAGATGGCGAAATCTGGTGGAGGTCCCCAAAGACAGCTCCCACGGCAGCTCGACGGTAATTCAAAGACAGCCTAGACAAACAGCTCGAAGACTTCAAAGACAGTTCAGAATCTGCGGTACCTCGCAACGGTACAATAATAATTCCCAATTGATGCAATCCCACGTCGTTTTTCCAAACAAATACGCCACTCGCTAAAGCGCAAAATCTCACCAACGAACAAACCAAACCAACATGATAAGATTTCTCTCAGGGCTTCAGTTAAATCCTGTTCAGATCCGCAAATTGCGATTAA
>JARTUT010001213.1:0-11504 GCA_030674115.1 Micraspis discolor
AACAAATTGTTAAAATGAAACAAAAATTGCTGAATGTCATTAATTAACGACTTATTGAATTTATTATAGAAACTTCTATGACTTCATTAACTTTCTTACTCAAAAAAAAAACCTAATATCTTACCGTAGAATCAGTTTGCGAAAATAAATTTTTCAGAATATTCAAAATATCAATAAGCCATATATATATATACAAATTTGGTTGAAATCCGACGAATACCATTTCAGCAATCTGATACTTAAAAACCTTTTTCTTAATTTTCTAGCCTGAGAATTTCAACAAAATTTAGTAGACGTCTTTCTCTCTACTTTATTCCAACGATTTTCAGATTTAGAATCGATTGGATGTATATTTTTGTAGTTTTTGAGAAAACCAAATTTCAGATGCTCATAGCTCATGAACCATTCTACGGGTTTGGTCCAATAACGAACTAACAACTTACAAACCTATTCTGTAATGGGGTATTGTTTGAGACTTCCCAAAATATTTGTCAATATTGATTTTGTGAAAAAGTGAACAAAGTGATAAAGATGTCATATATCTAAGGGCAGCCTTGGCCCAGTTGTATCTGGCAACTTATTTGCAATTTATTTGTTTACATATTGCTAAAAAATATTTTCACTTTGGTTATCGGATAGGTGAAGGTCGAACTTTGTCGAAATCTTGCACCAACTCTCTAATCTTGTGATATTGATCCAGCAATCCTTTTTTGCTAAACAATCATCTTTTCATCTCAATCAAAATCAAGCTTCAAGATTTTTTTGTCTCGTTGTCGTTAATTTCATTTCGATATGTTATGCCATTTCAATTATATATATCATGTTGAAAGTTCTTTGTCAACAAAAATGTAAAACGTGTGTTTTTCAATTATTTATGAGATTGAATGGATGATTCATGATTTCAAGGTTCATCATTGTTTATATATTGTATTTTTCCGCAAATCGCCAGGAAATTTTGACTATCCTGTCAAAATTTCTTGAAGAAAAAGTCAGGACTTCCTTACTGTAAGGAAATGATATTTCCGTACAGTTGTTAGTGTTCTACATAAATGATAGAAAACACATTGCTTATAAGGAATTAATTTATATTTTGAAAACATTTGAAGTCATCTATATAATAAAGTAATAAGATCGGGGACCAGAGAAAATTTTGACAGGTGGTCCTGTCAGGGACCCGAAAGCGTAAGTTTCGAGCAGACCCGCAGGCCGCCGAGAGGGAATCTTAAAACAGATCGAAAAGGCGTATCCTCTTCTAGGAGAAGCGACCCCGAAAACTCCCGGGCGCTCTTAAAGTGCCCGAAATTTTCAAACGAAAATCGCGAAAATGACGTTTTTCGCGAAATCGCCTAAAGTGCCCCGGAAAAAGGAAATAGGCTCCGAAGCCGAAACGCCCAGCGTACCGGACTCGCCACATATTCCGAGAGCGAGGACGTCCGGCTTCCTTAGAACCCATTAGAACTCCGGAGCCCGCCTATTTCTAGGCTAAAATTCCGTAAGTAAAACGGCAATCTTTAGTTTCGCCAGCCCCGCGAAACGTCAAAATCACCCATGATGCTTTCTGCTCATTGCGGGCCTCTCGAGCATCTAAACGCAATTTCGGCGGTAGAAAATGAAACTTGAGGAAATTCCCATCTCTGGGTACCAATTTTCATATCCAAGTAGCGAGATAAGGCCGCGAATTCTTCATTCGAAATTCGGCAATTTTACGGTGAAATGAGTCAAATGTCACAATTTATCATACGATTCCGATGATAGCCGAACGCGAGCTCCAAATTTGAAAATACGGCATCAATTTTTCGCTCGATATGGGCGCTGAAAGACATTTTGCGCCTTCGAAGTGCTCGATGAAGAATCTACAGGAGATTCCGAATCTCTAGACAGCACCCGCGGTTCACGAATCGGAAGAAAACACCTCAAATATGCGTTTGAAAATCGTCATTTCAGGCTCTATTTTCGCGCTAATTCATTTTCGTCCTTGAAGAATGCACACAGATCACGATGAATCGCTATACAGGTTGTGCTATCTCGAAAAAATCGCTATACAGGCTGTGCTTATGGAAAGCACTGATTTTCACCAGATTCTTCTTCGAGAGATTTCGTGTTACTTAGGTTCTATCATGTTTTCCGCGTTTTTTCGTATTTGGTCGGTTTCTTTCTTGGTGGAATGCACTGAACTCGAAACGATAGAGTTATAAACGATATTCTTTCGGTTTGTTTTTATGAAGAAAGCACCCACTGCGAATCAATTATATAAGGGTGTCCCATATGCATTTTTCTTCAAGTTCTCTCGCGAATGGGAGCTGATTTCGGTATAATGTCATACAGGGTGTGCGATTCACAATGAATTTGCGATCGGGTGATATACGGGGTGTGCAATTTACAAGTTAATTTGATTTTTTTGCGCAAATTCGAGTTTTTGTGTTGTTTCGGGAGAGTTTTGGATCTTAATTGATAAAATATATTCGATTCATATACAGGGTGTCAGATCTGAGTAGCGCTGACATTCACCAGAGTTTTTTCTCCAGCTTTTGTGCTTTTCCGCGTAAGGGAGCTTAATTCAATGAAATCCCATACAGGGTGTGCCATTAACAATGATTTCGCGATCGATTGATATACAGGGTGTGCAATTTAAAAAGTTCTTTCATTATTTTTTGCACGCTTTCGTTTTTTGTGCCCTCGGGGTTTTAAGCTTTCCTTCGAGTTTTTTTTGCGCGCTTTCGGTGATTTTGTACTCCTTCGGGGTTTTTCGGTTCCTTTGGATATTTTTCGTTCATTCGTGGTACTTCGGGTTCTTTCAAGTTTTTCCGTGTTTCGTCGGGTTCTTTCTTCGTGGAATGCACCGAACTTGAAACGATAGAGTTAAAACGATATTCTTTCGGTTTGTTTCTTATGATGAAAGCACCCACTGCAAATCAATTATATACTGGGTGTCCCATATGCATTTTTCATCATGTTTTTTCACGTGTGAAATCTAATTTCGTAAAATGTCATACAGGGGTGTGTGCGATTTACAATGAATTTGCGATCGGGTGATATACGGGGTGAGCACTTTACAAGTTCTTCTGTTTTTTGCGCGCTCTCAAGTTTTTTCAAGTTTTTTGTGTTCCTTCGGGTTTTTACGGAAAAATTATCTTCGAAACATATACGGGGTGTTACATAGGAGCTCCATAGAATAATTTTGATACTTCCTGCGTGGTAATTACTGAACTCGAATAGATGGAGTTACAACGATATTCTTCTGGTTTTTTTTTCACTGCTAATCAATTGTATACTGAGTGTCTCATATGCATTCTCCTTCAAGTTTTCTCGCGAATGGGAGCGGATTTCGATAAAATGTCATACAGGGTGTGCAATTTAAAATAAGTTTACGGTCGGGTGATATACGGGGTGTGCAATTTACAAGTACTTTTGTGTTTCGGGTTTTTTTCAGGTTCCTTTAGATTTTTTGTATTACTTGGTGTTCTTTCGTGTTTTCTCGCGTTGTTTCGTGTAATTTCGGTTTCTTTCGTATAACTTCGGTTTCTTTCGTGTTTCTTCGGATTCCTTCGTGTTTTTTCGCGTTTCTCCGTGTTTTTTCCAGTTCTTTCTAGCTTTTTCGCTTTCAACGGGTAATTTGACGTGTTTCGTGTCTCTGCGCGCTTCATTGATGTATGGGCCCTATTGATCTGCGGTCTATATTGATCTATGGTCTATATTGATCCATGGGCCAATTGAACTACTGGCCTATTGAACTACTGGCCTATGGATCTACGGGCCTATGGATCTACGGGCCTATTGATCTACCCGCTTACTAGTTGCTGAATATATTTTTAAGATCAATTTGTTATATTCACAGTGATTTGACAGTTAGTACAATTATTGAACATTGGAGGAACACACTTAGAACTATGAGAAACATTTTGGACCACATGCAGGGTGGAAGGGTCATTTTGTTGAATATTTTGTACTGTGAAAATTTTATTTGCCACCTCAACCTTATTGTTAAGCGATTCTTCGATATATCCTTCAGCAACGTTTGATGACTTCCATCCGCCATGCCTCTTTAAACTAGTTATGTCGACACCAGAGTCAACCAATATTGTTGCAGAAGACCGACGAAAGCAGTGACCAGTATATTCTGTCGGATTTACCAAGTTCAAATAAGTAGCAACTATTTTGGGCATTTTTCTAAATTGATGAATTCCTACCACTTGTCTACAACCCTGTCCGCTTTGATATTTAAAGAAAAATCGGTCACTGTTCATATTTTCTGGTCTTAACGAAACATACTTTCGATAAACATTCAAGTAGATCTGATTAATTACAAATGATCTTGGTTTGTTGGTTTTCGAATCAGGTATGCTGATTAAAAGCTTAGATTCTAACTGCCAGTTTCTGAAAGGATGATCAAATCTCATGTCAACTAACACAACGATCATCTTGACAGAGATGTCAAATCAATTTGAGTTTCCGAAAGGATGTTCAGTGCATATTTAACTAATCTATGATCATTTTCAGTTGACATGAGGCGACCCTGTTGCCAGACTGTCCAACCACAGATTCTCCGATAAAAACTAATATTCTGTGATTAAAGAGGTTAAGATATCAGTGTTTTGTGGTTAAGATTTTAAAATTATCCGATAACTGATGTTTAAATTTTAACACCCTTATAATTTTCCTCAAGTGACCATAAAAAAATACCTGGTTGAACTTGCTTACAACTGTTTCTTACGATAGATTGCATTTATGAATCGTTTAGCGGCTTAACTGTACCTGTGTATTAAGTCGTATCTGGTGTATTAAAATACAGATGCTGTTTTTCAACTGAAAAATTTATCATCAATAGGTCAATAAAATGAAAAATATCGTTTTAATTTGAAGTATTCAAAATAATTGAGCAAACAACCTTGTTCATACATCATCCAATTTTATTATTTTATCACAGTACACAGAAGTAAAAACAATGAAATGAAATTTGGTGTAATTGGATTTATAGAATGTTTTCAGTCTATAAATAAGAGTATATTAGAATATACATTTATTTGAGCTATTGTAACAACTGTTCCTCAACGCACTACTTTTACTTCATAGGATTTTTGTGACAGATTGTATGACCTTTGATCCGAGTCTTCTTCCACAATTATTATTGAACATTGAAATGTGTTGATACTAACAAAGATCTGACTGATATATTTTCATCATTTGTAGAAGTATTTGGGGGATCATCTGGGAAGTTCTCTCCGATATCAAAGTCTGCTACGTCTTCATTATGAACTAATGCCAACTTGTGCAGAACACAACATGCCATTATGATATTCATGGTTGTCTCCATTTTCAGCCTAATTCCCATAGACAAACAAGGAAAACGTCTCTTCAAGACACCAAATGTTCTTTCAACAGTATTCCTCGTTTTGATCTGTGCTCTGTTGTACGCTTGCTCACCGGGAGTTGATGGCCTCAGAAATGGAGTCAATAAATATGAGCGACAAGGGTAGCCACTGTCCTCCAATAAATAATCCCTGCGGGATCACAAATCACCTGAACATTAAGAGAAAAGTATCCCTTTCTATTTCTGAAAAGCTCACCTTGTGGACCTCCAGGCAACTGTATTTTTATATGTGTGCAGTCTACACATCCAATCACGTTCGGAAATGAACTTATAGAATAAAATTCTGATTTGATTCTATTCCGTTCATCCTCTGTTCTTGCATAGATATGAACTGGGGTCGAAGTTCAGCAATGACTCTAGATACTTTTTTAATTATTCTACATGCTGTAGTTTTATGGACCCTTATATGGTCAGCTACTGTTATTTGGAATGCTCCTGTTGCAAAATAACTTATTGTTAGAAGTACTTGTTCCAAGGCAGTAACTGATTTGTTCCTTGATGTTAAGGGCTTTATTTTATCCTCTATCATATTCAGAAGTAATGTTATAATATCCTTGGACAGTCTATACCTATTTTTGAATTCCACATCATTGTAGAAATCAAAAGAGTTCATTCTTCTCCTAAGAGTTCGTGGCCTTGGGTTCTCATCTTCGCTAGAATTACTAGACATGCTTATATCCATAATTATTATCTACAATAAAAAAATAGATTCACCAATTGTTGCAAAATGCTTGTTTTTTCAGAGAAAACTAAATTATTAACGAAAACATATTACATCGCAAAATTGGAAAAAAATAAATGCCTTTTTCATAAAAATTATATATGAAAGACTATTGAATTATTTTCATACATACTGATAAAATTAAGATTTCTTGGAAAATACATAGATTTCATTCATAAACAAGATTTCTTTCAAGTTAATTCTAAACAACACCGATTAGTTGACAAGTTCTTTGACACTAGTTTGACCACTGATTTAGCCTTAATTTGCGTTTCGGAAACTCAAAATGACGATTGACATACAATTTACCTGAAATATTTGACCACTGTGTCAACTGACAGCGTGGTCAAATTAACCTAGTTGACTATCCTTTCAGCAACTCAAATGGCAGTTGACCATAGATTTAACAGCTGATTAGTTGATTTCTATGATGATCATCGTTTCAGAAACCGGCCGTGAGTCACGTAAATCATTATGGCATAATACGTTCTTCAATATGAACATAAGTGATAAAGAATTATGGAAGACTGAGTGGAACTCTTACGAAATGTTCAATAAGTATCTCGTTTCTGATCCTTCTGAAAAAGTTCCTGGTTTTGATCTTCCAAGAAAAATTTGGACAGTTCTTAATCGTTTAACAACAGGTCGTACAACATGGTCGTACCAATAACATGCTATTTGGATGGAACTCAGTTCCTAGCGCAAGTTGTGAATGTGGAAAATCAGAAGAAACAATACCTCATCTCATCAATAGTTGTCCCATATATAAATTTCAAGATGGTTTTAGGGCTATTCATGATGTTTCCGACTCTTTCTTAAAATGGGTTATAAATTTCAAACGAATATAATGCGTATTTTTGTCATTCAGTTCTTTTTTCTGCTTTTGTCTTTTTATTTCCAGATTCGATGTGAGCAACTTGAAGAATTCTCTGTCCTCATCAATAGAAGACCACTCTTGAAGAAAGAAGTCCCTAAAATATATTTCAGCTTATTTTTGCATTTTCACACTTATACTGGGAGCCAGGTTTTTTCTTTACTGGGGTTTTTGCCTAGGCTTTTATGCCATACGCCGATTTGTATGACACCCCCGTCACTATCCCTGATCTATAAGCTTTATTGTTTGCTAACTAAATATTGTCTGCCAGAAGTTCAAAAGAATATATATATAGTTCAGTGAAAAATTTTAAAGAGTCTGGGATGGTTGAAAGAAATTACCTCATTTGGATGGTTATCCAACTGTGCAGTATTGGTTAACAGAAATCACACGACGTAGGTACCTACCGGACTGGAAAGAAAATGGTTCTCAACATATTCAGATTTTGATTCGACCAAAGTATTTTCATATTATAAGCATGAATCACATCTACCAATCTGAAACGTTTGTACTCATTTTATATTTTCGAAATATTTCACAGTAATGCCATTCAGTACTGAACAAAATGTAGAGAAGCACTGAGATAAGGTTAGAAGAATCTGAGCGCATGTTTTTCAATTGAGGTGATCATAACACAAATTTGTAGTTCTTAAATTCAAATTTGTGATCCAAAATATATATTAAAGGCTTAATTGGTGGTAGCAGGATCAAAGAAACAGGAAAATGAAAACTATGTCAGTTCATGACGTTTTGAAATATATTTTTCCATCTTCAGGGCTAGACTAAACAATAATGGGAGGATACAATTGATTAGTCTAGCCCTGAAGATGGAAAAATATATTTCCGAAACGTCGGCGAACTGACATAGTTTTCATTTTTCCGTTTCTTTGATCCTGCTACCACCAATTAAGCCTTTGAAAACAAATTTGTAGTACCATAAAGTAATTATATTTCAATAATAGTACATTGTTTACCGGGTAGGAAAAGCTTAACATTCCTGGACGACTGTGAAGATTGCTACGTTGCTAACACAGAGTCCAGGAATGTGGCTTTTCCTAAGAGGTAAACATACTATTTTTCCGCAAATCTTTTAAAATTCGACAGATATTGATTGATTTAAAAAAAAACGCGATAATTTTATTCCCAAATAAATGGTGCTTTGAAATTCCTGATGAAATTACTTGGGTTACTGGGAAACGTATTGAGGTTGAATTGTCAAACTTGACGCTTATAAATTTAATTGCTGGTGTTCTCGAAAGTAAAATGATAAGTGATGATGGAATTTCCATTCCTGGGACTCCTCCAGAGCTGGATGAGGCAGTGAATACTGCTTCATTAGAATTATTGCCAAAGAAATCAAGAGAACAGTACGAAAATGCATACAGACGTTTTATGGATTATCGCATGAGTAAAAATACGAGTTCTTTCTCAGAAAATGTTGTAATGGCATACTTCCTAGACCTTTGTTTAAAGATGAAATCTTCAATATTATGGGCCAATTATACAATGCTGAAGTCAACCCTTGCACTTAAACACAATGTGTTTAATGTGTGTGCATATCTACATACTCAAAACTTCGTTCTTTATTGAAACGGCAAGCTCAAGGCAAAGAAATCTAAGATTTTAAAGAAGGAAGAAATTGAAAAATTTATTCAGGAAGCTCCAGATAAAGAACATTTAATGATTAAGGTAATTTACAAGTTTTTAATTTCTATTTAGATTATAGCTTTATTTATTTTTTAGGTGGCTGTAATATTTGGTATTTCTGTGGCCTGTAGAATGGATGAGTTAGTCCGAATGGCTGTACACGATATAGAAGACTTACGGCCGGTTTCTGAAACGATGATCATCATAGAAATCAACTAATCAGCTGTTAAATCTATGGTCAACTGCCATTTGAGTTGCTGAAAGGATAGTCAACTAGGTTAATTTGACCACGCTGTCAGTTGACACAGTGGTCAAATATTTCAGGTAAATTGTATGTCAATCGTCATTTTGAGTTTCCGAAACGCAAATTAAGGCTAAATCAGTGGTCAAACTAGTGTCAAAGAACTTGTCAACTAATCGGTGTTGTTTGGCGAATTAACTTGAAAGAAATCTTGTTTATGAATGAAATCTATGTATTTTCCAAGGAAATCTTAATTTTATCGGTATGTATGAAAATAATTCAATAGTCTTTCATATATAATTTTTTATGAAAAGGCATTTATTTTTTTCCAATTTTGCGATGTAATATGTTTTCGTTAATAATTTTTTTCTCTGAAAAAACAAGCATTTTGCAAACAATTGGTGAATCTATTTTTTATTGTAGATAATAATTATGGATATAAGCATGTCTAGTAATTCTAGCGAAGATGAGAACCCAAGGCCACGAACTCTTAGGAGAAGAATAAGAACTCTTTTGATTTCTACAATGATGTGGAATTCAAAAATAGGTATAGACTGTCCAAGGATATTATAACATTACTTCTGAATATGATAGAGGATAAAATAAAGCCCTTAACATCAAGGAACAAATCAGTTACTGCCTTGGAACAAGTACTTCTAACAATAAGTTATTTTGCAACAGGAGCATTCCAAATAACAGTAGCTGACCATATAAGGGTCCATAAAACTACAGCATGTAGAATAATTAAAAAAGTATCTAGAGTCATTAAGGAACTTCGACCCCAGTTCATATCTATGCCAAGAACAGAGGATGAACGGAATAGAATCAAATCAGAATTTTATTCTATAAGTTCATTTCCGAACGTGATTGGATGTGTAGACTGCACACATATAAAAATACAGTTGCCTGGAGGTCCACAAGGTGAGCTTTTCAGAAATAGAAAGGGATACTTTTCTCTTAATGTTCAGGTGATTTGTGATCCCGCAGGGATTATTTATTGGAGGACAGTAGCTACCCTTGTCGCTCATATTTATTGACTCCATTTCTGAGGCCATCAACTCCCGGTGAGCAAGCGTACAACAGAGCACAGATCAAAACGAGGAATACTGTTGAAAGAACATTTGGTGTCTTGAAGAGACGTTTTCCTTGTTTGTCTATGGGAATTAGGCTGAAAATGGAGACAACCATGAATATCATAATGGCATGTTGTGTTCTGCACAAGTTGGCATTAGTTCATAATGAAGACGTAGCAGACTTCGATATCGGAGAGAACTTCCCAGATGATCCCCCAAATACTTCTACAAATGATGAAAATATATCAGTCAGATCTTTGTTAGTATCAACACATTTCAATGTTCAATAATAATTGTGGAAGAAGACTCGGATCAAAGGTCATACAATCTGTCACAAAAATCCTATGAAGTAAAAGTAGTGCGTTGAGGAACAGTTGTTACAATAGCTCAAATAAATGTATATTCTAATATACTCTTATTTATAGACTGAAAAACATTCTATAAATCCAATTACACCAAATTTCATTTCATTGTTTTTACTTCTGTGTACTGTGATAAAATAATAAAATTGGATGATGTATGAACAAGGTTGTTTGCTCAATTATTTTGAATACTTCAAATTAAAACGATATTTTTTCATTTTATTGACCTATTGATGATAAATTTTTCAGTTGAAAAACAGCATCTGTATTTTAATACACCAGATACGACTTAATACAGAGGTACAGTTAAGCCGCTAAACGATTCATAAATGCAATCTATCGTAAGAAACAGTTGTAAAGCAAGTTCAACCAGGTATTTTTATAGTCACTTGAGGAAAATTATAAGGGTGTTAAAATTTAAACATCAGTTATCGGATAATTTTAAAATCTTAACCACAAAACACTGATATCTTAACCTCTTTAATCACAGAATATTAGTTTTTATCGGAGAATCTGAGCTTGGACAGTCTGGCAACAGGGTCGCCTCATGTCAACTGAAAATGATCATAGATTAGTTAAATATGCACTGAACATCCTTTCGGAAACTCAAATTGATTTGACATCTCTGTCAAGATGATCGTTGTGTTAGTTGACATGAGATTTGATCATCCTTTCAGAAACTGGCAGTCAATCTGGGAATTCTATTATGTGGAATATATGAAATAATTGAGAATAAATTGGGAAAAGAATGATATTTGTTCCAAGAATGCAGAGCTGCAGTCTGTCTGCGAATATGGGGAGGGACAATGTTAGACAAAACTGGTAACCAATGAACCGGTGTAGATCTTATGGTGCCAGTAATTATTCTCATGGATGCATTCAATTGTGCATCAATTTTTTGTGTATGTGCACTATTAAACCAAACAGAGCAACAATACTCAGCTGCAGAAAAACTAGAGATGCTGTGTGAAGAGTGGAAGCATCAGCACCCCAAGATGATCCAGCCAATTTCTGAACAATATTATTCCTAGTTTTCAGTTCTAGACTCAGATCATTTAAATGAGTCTTGTAATTGAGAGGTGAATCTAATTTAACTCCTAAGTATTTTGGATAGAAATTATGTTCAATAGGAGAATCATTGAAAGTTACAGTTAATTTCCTATATTTTCATGATTATTCAGATGGAAACAAGATACCTCTGTTTTGTTGGGATTTGGA
>JARTUT010002518.1:0-11490 GCA_030674115.1 Micraspis discolor
TGTTTCCGTATTGATCGGTGTCAGTTCCGACTTGAAGTTGGCTGCTTGTGGTGACCGCTTGAGGTTGATACCATTGGCGTAGTGTAGGTCATGAATATGGATTAAAAATACTTGCAATTTTTAACAGAGTATTCAAAAAAATTGAAATAGAATACCACACATATGATTCGACATTTGTGTATAACACTCTTGTCTCCTCGGGCATTCATATTCGATTATCATTTTATGAACAATTCTTGGTTAATACTTATGTTGTAACATGCTGCAACAGAAAATTACAACTGCATTCTATGATTTTATAAAGAATTGAGTTCATTATAAAAGAATTAACTTAACTTAAAATGGAAAACTTTCCATGTTTCAAACTATTGAATTGATCAAGTCTATTCTTGAAAGTGTAAATAAATCTAAAATAATCTAGAAATGACAATTATTGTCTTACATTTTTCGATTGAAGTATCAATGAGATCTTCATTTATTCTCGAAACCACTGTTTTCTTTGATGAACAAGAAACAATGTTTCATTCTTATCATAACTCTTCGATTCTACCTTGAATATTCTTAAAGTGGGTGATTCAACTAATTTTTTTATGAAAAATTGTGGCCCTAAGGAATCAGGCGATTTATAACCTATTTTATACTTATTGAAAAGAACATACAGATTTTGCTGACGTATACTAACAGAATATTTTTACTTCACTAAGTTCAAATTATCTTTATTCCTAATGACATATAATAATAATAATAATAATGTTTATTCCCAAATACGAATATAATACAATGATGTACATACAGTTTCACAAACGTCGTAGAAACCACAGAAGCACCAAATGTTGCTTATATGTGGTGAAGATAGATCAGAAAAATTGAAACACGATAATCAACAAAATTCAAAGATAAACCATGAACAAGAGATCCATCGCCCATATGGAATTAAATAACAATCATATAAGGTTGTAACAAACCCTGTATTGTTACATGAAAATAACATAAATATAAATAAAAAATTGAAGAAAAAGTATAAATATATACATATATTTTTGAAACGGAAGGCTTGGAAGTGTTAGTATTTCAAATTTTTTTAAATGATTTTTACGAGAATATTTACTAGGAACACGAGTCATGCATGTCATTAATCTTTTTGTGATGGAAAGACTTCTAACGTAAAAAAAATTATTCATATACTTTAATAATATTGAAAAATTCTCCGGCACAAAACCATCTCACATTTACCTTCAGAGAATTTGAATAGATGCTTCCACCACAGTAAATGATAGTCAATACTCGAACAATCGAATTTTTTTTCTCTTTTACAAATACTGGATATTCACAGTATGTACAAATGTTCAATAGTCCAAATTAAAAGTTGCGAGTGGCACTGATTAATTTCTGACTATAAAAACCAACAGGTAACGTCTACAGTTGTTGCTGGAACTTATCTTGTCGGTCTTAAGTCCCAACTCATGCAGAGCATACAACTATCCTGGGTGTTCGGTAGAGTCTGATGTCGAAAAAATAGATCTTAAGTCTTCCACCCTGTAGACAAACTTTTCATCAAAAACTATTTCTTCTCTCAGTTTTCCAGTCCTCAGAAAACATCTGTTGGTACGGGGTAAAATTAACTTCGGCAAATTTGTTCATCCTCGTCAAGGTATGTCAAATTTGGCAATATTCTATCTTCGGCAGATTTGGTTCAGTACTTCGGTAAATTCCTAGCTCCGGCAGGTTTTGTTCAGCTGTTCGGTAAATTTCTACTGCAGTAGGTTTTGTTCAATATTTCGGTAAAACTCCAGCTCCGGCAAAATTAAAATTGTGGAAAATCAATTTCAGAAGTAGTTAAGTTGATAATTTTCCACAGTTTTCAGCGATCCCTGAACGCATTGACTTACAAAACGACAAATACTAAAGAGAAGAAAAAATATCCTTGTGTTTAAAAAAAGAGGAACACAATGGTACAATAGTTCGATAAAAATTGATCAAGGAAATACGGAAACTGAGAAACTTATCATTGAACAACAAATTGTCGCACAAATATTGAAACAATTATGAAGGTAAGTTGATTCATCAGATATATCTCTGAAAAATACATGGAGAACCAAAGATGGCTTTCCAAAAAAAAAGAATGCTCGAGACTTTTGTAGTCTCCTGCACATAAAATAATTAAACACGACATTTATAACTGAATAAAACTTGTATGACCAAAAACTGGAGTTACCGGACGTTATAAAACTGTTTGCCACGACAAAATCTTGAAACTTGATTTCATATCGAGAAACACCGATACATGCACTCTCCAACATTTTCATACGTTAATGATCCAGAATCGAAGAAGGTCAGAACACAGAGTCTCGATCAAAAAATTTCGGCGAAGTTTTCCGAACTGATCGGATAGTGTAAATTAATCTGGGAAACTGAATTTACAACAACGTCAACCATATCATATTCATATTTCATAGCTATACTATGAGAACGAAACCATATTCTATCGGAATTGCGGCTATAATAATAATAAAACATTTATTACCGTATCTAATAGGTATATAATTGTTTGGTGTGCTTTAGGCTTTTCCTAACCGGATCGAAATATCCAAGAAAATAATTCTCTTTTAACCTCCACCATATTGTGATTAGTCATAATCATAGAAGACTGAAACCTAAAATTAAATTCCAGCCATTATTTGTGGGTGTTGCTGCCATTTACATATATACTGAATTATCTATGTGCCAATCTGGAAAACAAACATTATTAAATAATTCATACCGATATCGTAACACCATTCTCAATATCACTGAGAGCAATCTCTTTCTGTATGGACACAATAATAATTAAATTCCTCTTATTGTAGAAGCGTCGACTAGACTGCATTGTACTTAATATTAACATAATAACAGAGCAATTGTGAACGTACATATTATTAGGTAGTCAATAGGCTTTAAACGTCTTTTTCGACTGCAACAGGAATGACAAGTGTCTTTGATTATAAATCTCTCGAATTTATGATTAATTTATCTCCTCTACAATTCCACTCCTTTCGCGCTTTGCTGCCGATAGTCCTCTGCCTTAAGTCAAGGAGAAACGACAGGGGCGTTAGTTCATCGACACTTACGTATGGCGCTATTGTGTTTCATAATATCTTCGCTGGTATAAAGCTAATAGAAAGAGGCTATTGCCTCGAATTCATTGGAATTTTGTATGGGGACAAAAGAAATAGAGAAAAATAATAGGAAGACTGATATGTTCTCTTAAAATTCTCTTGAATTGGGATAATCTAGCATTGGTATTGGATATATTCTTTAAAATTAGTGATGCATTTTATCTGGGTACTGGCAATGTCGGGAATGATTAATAATCAAAATTGTACAACATCTATATTTCTGAACTTTTTCAAAGTTCATCAGTGGATGCTATAGAGGAAATAGGAATATGTATAAGAAATTGAGCACAATTTTACAAAATATATATATATATTCTTTGAACTTTTTGGCTGACAATATTTAATTAGCAAACAACAAAGCATATATAGATCAGGTTTAGTGACGGGGTTGTCATACTAATCTCGGCGTATGACATGCAAAAAGCCTAGGGAAAAAAACCCTGGCTCCCTGTCTAAGAGTGAAAATACAAAAAAATAAGCTGAAATATATTTCAGGACTTCTTTCTTCAAGAGTGATCTTTCTATTGGTGGAGACAGAGACTTCTTCAAGGTGTTCACATTGAATCTGGAAATAAAAAGACAAAGCAGAAAACAAAATAACCGACTTACATACACAAAAAATTATTGAATAGTTGACAAGAACTTGAAATATAAAATTTGACAATATATTATCATAGATGAAATAAATTAAGTGACGTCTGAAGAAAGTAGGTATTCATAGATAATATTTTAAATTTTTAATATCTGTTTTTGTTGATGTTGTTCTTATTTTCATTTATATAACATATTTCTTATATCACATTATTATTATATAGTTATTTTTATTATATAAAATTTCCATAACCATCAAAATCGAAAGAATGATCGAAGGTTGATGAATGGTTTGCTAATGCAAAGAATTCCCTTGGGGTCCGTGATTTCTCCAAAAATAACTGGGGAAATTGAGCGATGCTATTACTTCGTGGTTTTTCCACTTTCAACCAATAATTACATACTGACAAAATTTGTTATTGTCAATAGTACATCAAAATTCGTCATTATAAATCGATTATAAAGACGAAATCAACGTAAATATACAAAAAATTGCACGGCAAAATAAAGCAAAGTCTATGAAAAGTATTTGAAGACAATTTACTTCATTTAGCGATAAAAAATCACATACTTAATCAAGACGCTCCATTCTTCCACTTGGATTCATTTCAAAAAGCTGGTCCCACAATATGAGGAAGAGAAACGAAGTGAAAAATATAAATAGTACACTGTTGAAACTATATGGAATGTACAACTTTTTCTAAGAGAGAACCGATAACCTTCGTGGAAAAACAGGTAGAATCCAGTATTATTATTTTTATTTTTATTATTTTTATCATTATAAAAGATTAAGAGAAGAGAGAAAATTAAGTGGCGCCTCAGAAATATCTTAGAAAAAGAGAAAGAAAGAGCATTGCCACAAGAAAAAAAAAGTCTATACAATTGTTAATGGGTCCAATCTGTTTTTAAAAGAGTTGACACTACCGACACAAACTACACTGGAAGAGAGTTCCATTTCGCAACACTCGATTCGGCAGGAAAAATTGTCTCGCACGAGTACGGAATACCTCATGGTAAAGTATGTATTGGTGTCCACGAAGCAGATTTCTATTTAACTCGAAAATATTGTCCAAATTGCCACCAATGAAACCACGCAGTATACGGAAAGTCACTATGAGATTGCCACGCATCCTATGAACACTAAACTAGTCCAGCCCAAACATTTTTAGTCTGTCTTCGTATGAAGGGCGAACTTGCAGTAGACTGGTCCAACCGAGATAGAATACCCAAAATCTCCTCCTCTTGGACATCTGTGTTATCACAGTATAGGGACCAAGCAGTAATCGCACTCCGTGGATTTTCTTACACTAAGTCTGACTCGCACATTCCTCCCTGCGCATAACCTAATCGACCGCGAATGTAAAAATTTTCATTGTTTTCATCAATAATTCTAAGATGTCTGTAATTATGTCATTATTATTATTTTAGACATCTTAAATAATTCCTTTGTACAATTAATTCGTTCAATATATGGAAGAATATAATTTAAGATCTATTTAAAATTAAAAGAAGAAGTTGAAGAAAACGATGCAACCTAACTTATAAATTCAGTGGAATCTACCATAAACCAGCAAAGCTCATTTATTCAATAATTTATTTTCATTCAAGTAAGTATTCTGTTTCAATTATGTGTTATTTTCAAATTGATTCCAAAATGGTTAACAATTGTAGCGTATACAACTGCAAAACAATGGTCTCAATAATCTGAAACTTTCTTTTTCTCAATACTATTAGACACTGACAGGTGAGTGATACATATAGTATTGTAGAAAATGTTACTTACGAATGGTATCGAGTCTAATGAAAGATTATCTTTACTCATAGTGAGAAAAACTGAAGTGACTCAAACATCACCAAGTTTGTCTGCCTACACTCCAAGAAAAAAGGGTTGCAAGAATGGTGAGAAGAATTTGAAGAGGAGATAGATTTCAATGAAGGAAAAAGAAAATGTAGAAATTGAGGATGGATGAAAGTTCTCATCTCGATTCTGCAGGCATAATTTCAGCTCGAACGTGGCTGATTTCATAATAGCTTAGATTAGACTGAACGAATCTTGAGAAAAATTTACTAAGGCAAAAAATATAAACAAACTGGGAGAAATCCACTAACAAGTAACAAATTATATGATCTGATGTTGATTTAATCTGGAAAATTTACTACATTTAACTAATTGCATTGAAACAGGATTCTTAAGTTCAAAAGAAATTTGAAGCAAGAAACATTTATATGGGGCCTATTACAGAAATCAATGTTTTTGCAACATTACTCGTGTTTAGGGGTTTGCTGATAGTTAAGAATTCCATAATCAAATTCCTGTTTTCATAAATTGTTTATAGTAAAAATTAGTATCAGTTCAAACCAAATCATCAGAGAATTCATTGAAAAATTTGTTCGAAACAATTCAATATAAAAATAAAGTTATTTTTCATCGACTCGAAGATAAATGTTTTCAGTGAAATTAGAAGTATTGAGGATTTGTTATTGAACACATTCGATGCTTTCAACCACCAACTACTTATTTTTTCATATAATACCTACTCTTTCAACTCAATCTTCGTTTAGAGAAATTTCACTTACAAACCTAAGGTACCTATGATTTTTAACACATTTCAAAAAGTTTAAGAGGCACCGGTTCTGCTGTTTCTGAGTACACTATTGAGTAAATTCAATCACTAATTACTGTTTCTTTTCAAAGTGATATTAAAAGCACAATAAAACAATATATCTTTTATTGAATGCGTTCTATTAGTGAGGAAATGTGATTACATTTACAGTTACATTATGAGCGGAGTCATAATTTTTATATGAATATAGACTAAACAATGGTCCATACACTCTAAATATCACTGTGAAAACTTATTACCAGCTCAAAGCAAAATATTTGAGTTTTCAGATAACGCAAATAACCTTTTCTAATCAATTTTTATATTCGCGGTCGATTAGGTTATGCGTAGGGAGGGAATGCGCGAGTTCCCTTTGGTGAAAGCGATTTCAGGTCAAAAATCGACGGAGTGCGACTACTACTTGGTCCCTATACTGTGGTGTTATCAAGTGAACTGACTGTGTGGGGTGTAGAGATTACCGGCATAGGATCAGAAGCCTCATCTGAAAACGAATTAGAGCATAGCCCCGTCTTTTCAAAAACAACGCAAAGGGGTGGTCGAAAACTCCGCTTATTCGAAAATGGTTAGTATAAAACAATGAAAGTCCCAGTTTTCGCTAAGTGAGAATTCTGAAACTCAACTGAAAGAACGTTACCAACAAACTATTACCCTTATTGGGGAAGATCCGGAAACTGGTACCAAAACGGTCCAGTTAGAATAAACAAAATTTCATCTTGGACGAAAAAATCTAGCAAATGAAAACGGCTTCGACACCTGAAAAGAAACCACAAATCCGTCCCTTGGGGCCACCACAGTATCCAAACTGTTAAAGAGGGGACTATCAGCCCATAGTTTGATAAAAAGACGTTTGATTCTGATGGCAAAATTGATATCAATCTATTTTTAAATTTTTTAAACCAAAATTCAGACGTCAAGGAAAAATGAATTACATCACGAACCCTCTCTGAATTAATGGTCCTCTTCATAAATATATTGGAAGAGAAATGCCGTAATCCTATAGCTCAAACAGAATAACCTTTAAACGTAGAGAAGTACTAGCGCTTTTGAGGGCTTGTTCTGTATTATTTTTCTATACTCTCACATAGTGTGATGCTTATAGAAGTTGTTACATTAACCATCCATTGAATAGAACGTTAACCATCCCAAAGACTTAATTTACGATCAACATCACAATCGAAACAACCGAGCAGAACCTGATGGATCACCATTCTGTCTGCCACTTTTGACAGGAGGCGTGATTTGGAATCATCATACTTGGAAAAAAGTATTAACTCACTTTTTTTGGTCTGTTCCTTTTTCGTCTTATCGATGGTTGGCAACGCTGTTGATCGTGAACACCTAAAGGGGCATATTTATATACTTGACTGTCGGCTCCAAAAGACGCTAACATTTCACTATGTGTTCTTATTTGTTATTGTAATGATGGGCCGATGCTATCTTCCCTGTACGCTGTCGCTCCACCTCGTCTACATGTCATGTATTGCACTGGACGCATTTCGTACATCTCCATAATACTGACGTGGCATTGTTGAGAAAGAACGAGATGAGGAAAACATTCTGTTTGTCATCTTGAAATTAACAGGGGAATAATAAAATTTAAAGTTATACTCCAGAAAATATATTCAAATAAAATAATATTCCTCAAAAATCCTTCAGAAAATGGCAATGAATGTTCTAATTTATTTTCCTAGAATATGGGAAATCTTATTGTGATTAGAATCAACGATTCAAAAACTTTAATATATAATCATAAAAACTTATGAAGGTGTCCCGTAACTTCAAAGTCAAGCGGTTACTGGGCGATATGCTAGGTTATACCAGTTCTAGCAAAAATTTAAAAATTTATGTCACTTGGTTGAGTGGTAATAAGTAAATTTTGGAAAACGTTGAGAATTGACAACCTACACTACATCCTTAGGCTTTGTAATCACAAAATTTCCAATTTTGCAGTAATTTTTTAAACTTAATCCTAAATAACCATGCTATTGATTACAGTCACAATTCCATTGTTAGGTACAATTGTTTTTTGTAAAAAAATATAAGTTTCGTTGAGACATAGTTGAAAATATTTTTCAGCTAACTTTGAAGACAAAACATCTTTAAAATAATGTACCGCACTAACCTCGGCAAGTTATTTTAAAAAATGGCCCATTTAATCAAGAATTCAAAATGGTATAATACTGCTACTTATCCTTCCATAAAAAATAAAATTACTTATTTATTTGGAAAAGAACCCATAAACAAACATAAACTTTTACAATAACTATGAATAATAGGTACTATTGAGTGGTCGAAATTCACCTGTACTTAGGTAAGTCAGATGGCCAGATGTAATAGAGTGATATAGAAAGTGACGCTATTTTACGCTAATTAGAGAGAGACAGAGTAACGTTTTATTTACGAGAGCCCATAATGCTCGCCCTGTACGTGTTTATTTAAATAATGAATATCCGGATAGTGGATTGGGTGCCTTGGTTCAATTTTTGTAGCCTCCGCGTTCTCCGGACATTAACTCACTTAGAAGCAGCAGAAGAAATAAATACCAGAAGATTTGCACGTTCGGTGAGAAAACCTTTCTCTGAGGCGATACAGAGCATGTATTCGTGTCGAAGGCAAACAATTTGAGCATTTATTATAATTTTAAAGAAAAATGTACCTACTACACAATTTTCTCGTTTTTCATTATGATTACATCTTACAACAATAAAACTATTATATGATAATTTCAAATTGTAATTGTTCGATTATAAGTTGTAAATATTAATAATATTTTTGATGAAAGGTAGCTAGCAAGTATTATACCATTTTGTAATCTTGATTGAATTGGCCATTTTTAATGTATCTTGCCCAGGGTAGTACGGTATATTATTACTAAAGATGTAGTGTCAAAGTTAGCTGAAAAACTTTTTCTTTTACTGAAACAATTGCACCTAACAATGGATTTGTGACCGTAATCAATAGCATGGTTATTTAGGATTACGTTTCAAAAAATATCACTGCAAAATTGGAAAATTTGTGACTACAAAACCTAAGGATGTAGTGTAGGGTTCAAGATTTTCAAATATATACCTATTACCACTTAACCAGGTGACAAATTTTTTTTAAATTTTTGCTAGAACTGGTAAAACCAAGCATATCGCAGTAACCGCTTGACGTTGAATTACGAGACACCCTGTATATTATCGTGCTTTACGTTACGACGATGAAATTTCAAAATATGCCAGGTATCGACACCCTTCGTATATGAATACTTTCAACCAGGGCCGGATTAAACTCTTTTCCGCCCCTAGGCCAAAAACAATTTGCTGCCCCTATGAGTAAAGAGAATTTTAAAAATTCAAATTTTTCAAATACATGATTTTCGCAGAAGTTTATAAAGATAATTTTCTATCTGGAAATAAAACAATCTAATATTTCAGAGTGTATATTTCATAGTAAAAATTACAGCTTTCATAATCAAACTAATAATGGTTTCCTTCTTGCCTTCTTTTTCCGCAAATTGTTGCAACACAGCTTCGAAGTCTAATTTTTCAACAATTCAGCTTCAATGCACAAAACGGCCAGAGAATTCAAACGCTCTTGAGACATGCTAGATCGCAAATAGGATAAAATTCGCTTCAATGCTGGTGTGGAGTCTACGCTTATTGAATAGTATTTGGCTTCTGTAACTTCCTGATCGAATGATTTTAGTACTTCTGTAGCCATAATTTGGATAATTTCTTCACAAATCGATGATGACAAGTAGGAGACGTTCCCTCTGCTTTGATTTCCGTGCTTTTCAATGTGATCGGCAAGAAAAGGGTCAAATTCAGCTAGATATTCGAAATGCATCATATAATTGACATTATGTAGACTACCAAATACTTCCGTCAAACCCCTGAATGAAAGTCTTCTTGATACACTGTAAAAAATAAAATTCTGCGCTCAAACTCCTCAGGAGTTTGAGAATTTTTTTTTCAATCAAACTATTTTAATTTGAATTAATCTAAAATTGATTACGCCAAATGAACTATTTTCTTGATTAAAACAACCTAGTTGATTATAGAGAACAGCTAAAACATTCTCCTGAAACTTTTTACATTTCAGCAAAATGAAAGAAACAACTGATTCAACATAAACATACAATTACAAGAAATTGTTTATGCACTTGTCTCAATATCCATAATTGATTGATACAAATACATTATTCTAAATAGGTTTTAACGAAACTATTCGTTCGTTTCATTTTTATTTGTTCAATAGAACGAAGGTACGGTTGTCGTAAATTTGTCAGTTGATGCAACGACTACAGTTTCTTGAGACAAGAATCTCGTGAGATTATATTATTCGCCTTATTTACTTGAAGAAAACTATAGATATTTGAATAAAATTGAACATATAATTGTTGCAATATGAAGTGACATTTCAGAAAAAATATTGCGTAATTGATTTAATAAAACGAATTAATTGTAGCAATTTTTTTTTATATTGGCTGCAATTAAATCAAAACTCTATCTCTTTTATATTAAATATATCCCATTTAAATGCAATTATTTGTGCATTTTACTCACAATATTGTTGTATCCGGTGATAAAGATGACATAGAATACATGATGCGCAAGCTAATTAAAGAATACGAGAAGTGGGGCTTAAATGTCAACTTAGAGAAAACCAAATATCTTTGTGTTGGTGGAGAACCGGGTGATCTGGTATTGGATGATGACAGGGATGAGATGATAACCCACTGCCTGGACTATAGCTTTTATAGCGGCACTCTGTCAGCGGCAGGGGAGTGTATAGAGATCTCTTGGCGGCACTCTATATAGCCTCGCATAGCTTAGTTCACAGCGCCTCGGTGGCCCAGAGGTTTGCGCTCAAGTTTCACACCGACTGACAGGTACTCAGGTGCCGGGTTCAACTCCGGCAGCTCCCTCAAAGCTTCTAATCCTCTGCGTCTATGACATGGCGCACACAAGCCATACTGATGGAGAGAAACTTTCACTTGACATAAGAGATATTATCATTTTTATCGACTGAATTCTCGACCCATTCAACTATGATCCTTTAAATCAACTACAAATCGAGTTTCAGTGAAATGTAATATTTATTTACATGAAACCAAAATTTTTATTCTACGAAAA
>JARTUT010001774.1:0-339309 GCA_030674115.1 Micraspis discolor
CCACGATTCGACTATGAGAATGAAAGTCGGATGGTAAGATCCAACATAGGCTGTTAGCTCAAGGTACTTGGATTGCAGAGACTGTGCGTTCGTGATGACGATAGACCATTCATTTAGGTTTTTGATGCCCTAATATATGATTTCATTGTGATATTAGGTGTTCCAGAATGATACAAAGTACAAATACAAAATTTTTATTTTTTTATGGGGAATCTGGATCGACCGCTATTTCGTCTATAATCGAATACTGGCCAGTAAATGATCAAGTAGGTAGTCCTATAGTTTTCATGGAGTTTCAGGAATGGGCCGACCTTCTTTTGAAATCTGCAATTGCACGTTGGTGTTCTGCCAATTTGTCTGTTAAGTGATAATATGCTACATCCTTCCTCTTATGAAATAGGGTAGGAATAATAATAATAAAGTTTAATTCCATGAAGACCATTTACATGATATTGGAAAAGTCAGACAAAACCAATTATAATATAATACAAACAAACCTATCAATATACACAATACAAACATACAGAAAAAAATACAACAGCACTAAAAATTACTCTCCATAAATTCGTTCACACTGTAAAATGCGTGCAGTAGTAGGAGGTCCTTGAGAGATCTTTTGAATTTATTGATATTATTATTTTCTCTTAAAGTTACTGGTAGTTTATTATATAATTTTATACCATTATAGGATGGACTCTTTTCATAGAATGTAGTTCGATGAGGTGGTATGCGAAGAAGATTACCATGTCGTGTACCATAGCTATGATTGTCAGCATTCTTGATGAATTCACTCAAATTTCTGACCACAGAAACAACAATTTTATAAATATAAATGCAGGGTAGCGTTAATATTTTGTTTTCACGGAAGTAAGTTCTACAGGACGTTCGCCTTGGAATCCCAAATATAAGGCGCACAGTTCTCTTTTGCAAAATGAACAATTTCGAAGAAAATCGAGAACCTCCCCATAATATGATGTTGTAGGATAGATGAGAATATGTCATCGCATAATAGATATTCACCAGTTGTTGTTGGGAGAAAATATTCTTCAACTGTAGGATTGCATAATAACTGCTACACATCTTCTTAGAAATAGCATCTGTACACGCTTTAAAAGAAAGTGATGAGTCGATAAATGTTCCAAGGAACTTCACCACCTCAGGGATTTCTCAGAAATATCTCCAAAAGGCACCTCAAGGTGGAAGTTAGAATCATCCGTTATATTGAACTTCATAATAACTGTTTTTCCACAATTCAAAATTAACCGATTTCTTGAGCACCACTCAGTAAACCTCTTATAAAGTGCACCGAGGCAACTAACTAGCTCCTCATGGGTATTGCCAGATATCACAATGGAAACATCATCCGCATAAATCACGATCTTACAATTCATCCGGATAAACTGTGGCAGGTCATTAACAAACATAATAAATATGAGGGGACCGAGCACAGAACCCTGCAGAACACCCAAGTTAACAGTCGCTATGTTTGAACGGGTTTGATTAATTCTCACTACTATTTTCCTGTGTCTCAAGTACGACATCATCCAAGACAATACTTTTCCACGAAATCCCAACGCATTTAGTTTTTCTTCTACGAAGTTCAAATTCAAGCTATCGAATGCTTTAGTGAGATCGAAAAACATTGCCCCAACCATTTTTTTGTCATCGAGTTTTTTATACACATATTCAACAAATTCATAGACAGCGCCTTCAGTTGATCTACCAGGATAAAAGCCATTTTGACATTTTGTTACTAAATTATTTTTATCTAAATAACTAATTATTCTACCATATATAGCCCTCTCAACAACCTTACTTAACACACTTGATACGGTTATCTGTCTATAGTTATCTAAACACAGAGGGTCGTCTTTTTTATATATAGGAGTAACCAGACCAGTTTTCAATGATTCCGGGAACTGACCGCTCTCAACCGAGATATTAATTAACTCAGATAGGGGCGAAGCAATGTGATAAGCTATATTTATAATTATTTTGGTCGAGATACAGTCCGTACCACTAGAGTTAGTATTTTTTAAGCTACCTATTATCTCAAAGACCTCCTTAGCTGTAACAGGGATGAAAAAAAAAGAGCTGCTAACATTTACATTACATCCTGTACAAGACGACAGAGAGTTCTGAAAATGTTTTTCATTCAACATTTCCGCAGAGATGCTGAAATGTTCGGCAAAGAGATTCGCAATGTCGAATTCATCATCAATAATTGACCCATCGATATTCAATTTAATTTCGCTCATGTGACGTTTTAACTTCCCGGTTTTCTCTCCAACTAGCTTCCAAACATACTTCTGTCTCTCATATGGATCAACTTTACCTTCGATAATCTTTTGATAATGTAACCTTTTATCCGATCTTATTTTGCTTTTATATGTTTTGAGTAGACTTTTATATTGAATCTCCAAGTTTTCATCTTCTAAATTCTGTTTTAACCAGTATAAGTTATTTAGTGATTTACGTAGCAAGACAAATTCTCTTGTAATCCACTTATTTTTAGTTAATCCACCTTGTGCTACCAATTTTTTCCTTAATGGACAGAATCTATCAATTGCAAATTTAATTGTCCCACAAAATAGATTGAACATTTCATCTATACCATTTCCGTTCAAAACATGAGAGAAGTCTTCATAGTTCAAAAATTCATTCAAACCAGCAATATCATGGTCATTAAACTCCCTAGCTAATATTATATGCTTCATGACAGAACCACGAGCATTGCCCACTCCTATATCCATAACAAGGCTCAAATGATCCCCTAAGTTCAAATTATGTACAGTTTCAGTATAGCATTCACTATCAATATTGGTAAATATATAATCAAGTTTGGATACTGACACATGACCGTTTTTATTCTTAAATACTCTAGTAGGCTTGGTGTTCTGCATATTTAACCCATAACATTGCATAATGTTAAGGAGATCTTCTTTGCTGATAGACTCCGTCAAAAAGTCAATATTTAGGTCCCCGCATAATATCACTCTATCAAATTTTTTTATACAATATTCAAGCATCTCAACAATTTGCTTGAAAAATACCTCTATATCAGAACCTGATGGTCTATAGACTACAATTATACAATATTTAACATTACCTATACTTATTTGTACAGCACAGTTCTCTGAATACATCTCAACAGAAAATTTGTCGATACTATCTATCTTCCTAAATTGTGTATTATCCCTGACCAATATCATCACTCCACCATGTATATGGCCCCGTCTGACATAATTTCCTGCAAGCACGAAACCTTTAAAACGCACATAATCTACATTTGTTTCTGAACACCATGTCTCAGCGAGACATATAATATGGGGCCTATATTCTTCAATAACCACTTGAACTCTGCTATTTTATTTGTTATACACTGACTATTCACATACAGCAACCTAACTTTGTCTCCCGAACCACTATGTTCAGTGTTAAAATTCTCTGGTATGTCTGTGTTTGTTCCGAAACTGAAACCTTTTAATAGTCACACCGTTCGGCCAAAAACACGGGGTATATAGTTGTTCTTCAAGTTCCATATCAGCTTCCACTCTATAGGACGAGTTGCGTCCTATGCAATCAAGTTTTGTTACAGAAAACTGGTGTCCAGGGATCCTTTTCTCCAAATATCTCTTCAAATCATCTGGTGTCGAAGTAGGTTTACAGCGACCTACGTAAATCCATAATCGTCTTTCTGATGCAAAGTTTTCCCCTTGATCAAGATTGTCTGCTGGTACCACTTTTCCGATGTCCCCCGTACCAACTATAATCTTCTTTTTAACAGCATTATTTCTAACGTGATTATATTCCGAATACCGGTCACTCGGTCTGTTTGTGTAAGTTTTTTTGTCCGTAATCTTATCGCCGACATGGAGTTCCCTTTCAATGATTGTATTCCCAGATAAATTAATATCATTGGAATTGTCGACTGAATCAAAATCATAGTTATTTGAAGTACAAGATTTATTTGTCAATAAACTAATCATGTGCATGTTACTTTCCTTGAGAATAGCGATTTCATCTTTTAAACTTTCAATTTCCTCATAAAGTGTATCAGTATGTTCCTTCACTATCTTATTCATGAAGTCCTTGAATTCGTCAATTGGCATTGTTACGGTAAAGGTATTTTTGCTAACCTCCATTTTTGTAGCACTTCTCGTCATTTTGAGAAATATTCAGACAGAACACCGAACACAAGTACACATTCAATATCCAATATTATAGAGTATTCAATAACACGTCTACCTCACACGAGACATCATATATATAGATATATTGCAGCAGGGTATAAGTTTTGATACTGAATAGGCTTTCATTCATCAAATCGTCAAAAACCCATGTTAATTGTCATTAAATATCAATATTCACACAACAACCCACTAAAATTTTCAGAATTATTCATAGAGTTATATCCAAAATCAGTATTATCCATCTCCATCAGATCCTCCAACGCCGAAACAAAATACCTAGAAATAGAGCAAGGCTGCAATCAGATACGGAGGAACAAACAATATAACCGACCTTCCGTAGGATTTCCTCAGATTAACAGGTTGACTGACTGCACCTGCGAATTTAGGCGTTGTGTTTCTGAAACCACTCAAAATTATAATGAAATTATGGACGCTCCTAGTAGGATTACCTAAAATTACTTCAATTAGTTATTCACAGAAATGATTGAATTCGGCGATGCGGTAGTGTTAGATGAAGCCGAGTTCTAAGGCTTTGGTTGGAATTCAGGTTGTATAGTATAAAATCAATTGACGTCAGAAAGAAGTGGAGAATGGTCAAAGTCGATTCAATTGGATATAAATTGATGGATATATCCAGAGTGTTCAGCCAAACTATTCAAATCATATTATTATTGGCGCATGTGTTTTCATAAGCGGAAGATACAATTATCCAAGAGTATTCTATTACAAATACCTCAAAATCGGACTTTAATCATCATTTCAATATGAAGCGTATAAGTTTTTCCACTAGTAGAATTATAATTGAGAAAGTGATATTATTGAGAATGGAATATGATCAGGAGAATAACTTTTTCTCTTTTTCTATTAGATACCTAATATGATCAGTAAAATCCAGCGCCTTGTGAATATTCTTTCACTGTCAGTTTGGACAACTTCTTTCAGTGAAGGAATCCTACGAGAATTCTATTAAATTAAATGTCTAACTCTAATACTATATTTAATTGTATCCGATATCACTTGGTGATTCTCAAATGAATAATCAGCTTGAAATTTTCACATATTTATACTGTTTTTTACAACTATTGTTTCGCCAAACACTGTGACTCCATGAGGTGTTATATTTAGAGTGATTCAAAATGCATCTCTATGAGCTACAGTTTTTGGCGGACGTGATACTATTGAGAATGGAATATGATCAGGAAAACAACTTTCTCCATTTTTCTATTGGATAATATGATCAGTAAAATCCAACGCCTTGTAAAGATTCTCTCATAGTCATTTTGGACAACTACTTCCAGTGAAGGAATCCTACGAGAATTCTATTAAATTATTGGGTTGTTCGGAAAGTCATTTCGTTTTTTGGGGAACATGAAAGACAGTTTTCGTATAATGAAAAAATATTTTATTGAATTATAGTGGCCATTCTGGTCCAACACCTTTTGCCATCTTTCTGGCAGTAACATAATTCCCCTCTCATAAAAGTTTTGGCCTTGTAGGCAAAAAACTGGTTCAGGTGGTTTTTGACATCTTCATTTGAGGTAAAGGTTTTTCCATCCAAAAAATTCTGCAGGGACCGGAACAAATAGTCGGAAGGCGCCAGATCTGGAGAATATGGAGGATGTTGCAGTAAGTCCTATTAAAGCTGTAAAAGTTTTTGGCGAGTGACCAAACTTGCGTGAGGTCTCGCATTATCCTGGTGGAACACTACACCCTTCCTGTTGATTAATTCGGGCTTCTTCTCTTTAAGTGAATCATTAAATTTGTCCAGCTGATGACAATAGACTTCTGAATTAATCGTTGTATTGTCCGACAAAATCTCAAAAAAAAATCGATTTCTTTGACATCCCACCAAACGGAGAGCATCACCTTTTTTTGGTGAAAGTTGGCTTTCGACACGCTTCGAGCCGGTTCATCTTTTCTCTGCTCCAGGACCTCTTGCGTTTAACATTGTTGTATACAACCCATTTTTCGTCCCCAGTAATAATCCGCTTCAAAAACGGATCATTTTCTTGACATTTGAGGAGCGAATCACACGCGTCAACGCGACGACACAAATGTCGCTCTGCTTAACTACACAGATAGCTGATATTATCTACAAACATCTTGATGAAATCTTTATCGTCCACATCAGGCAAGTCGTTCATGTACAATATAAAAAGTAACGGGCCCAACACACACCCTTGAGGGATCGCGCACTCAATAACCTGCACACTTGACCTCACACCGTCCAACTCAACAATTTGACGTCTATCCGTCCGGTAGATCCTCAGAATATTAAACATATTTCCCCGCAGTCCGTAGGCCCTCAATGTATCCATCAATATTTCGTGCCTAACCAGGTCGAAAGCCTTACTGAGATCCATGAAGATACCCAATGTTTTCATCTTGTTGTTGACACCATCATATAGCTTATTCAGAAAATCATAGATTGCTGTAGTTGTTGACCTTTTCCTCAGATATACATGCTGTGCGAGATGTGAGTCTCCATGATTCATCACGAATACCATGACCTTGTCGAATAGAATTCTTTCCACCACTTTCGATATAACTGGCACTAGCACTATTGGCTTGTAGTTCTCTACATTCTTGTTGTTGAAGGGATCTCATGTGGCGTCTATGGCATGGAGCACACAAGCCATACTGATGAGTCGGAATGTGTGCGCCAGGGACGAAACCCATAAGTAGGGATAACACTTCGATCCTACAGTGTCTTAAATACTTCCAGATATACTCCCTGTTCAAACATCATAATTATAGGATGCGTTAATGGACCACGTTATTTTTAAGCATTTTTGCACTTATGCCATCAATGCCTACACTTCTCGAGTTATTTAGGTTATTATTAACACCCGAAATTATCTTCTCTACTGGGGTTAAAAATAAAGACTTGAGACACCCTAGAAGTGGTTTCCACACAGATTATCTGTTTTGGATGAATTGAGATTGAAGGATTTTTTTGATATTAGTAATCTTGACGTACTTTTTAAACTGTGTGAATCAAACATGAATTACTTACGAGATGTCAAGTATTAAAAAAATATATATAAGGAATTTTTCTGAATATTTTCCAGCATGATGATCACCACGGACTTCCCAAATTTATTCGTTTCAAGCTTATTCGTATCTCTTCCAAGTTACAAATTGATCAGATCATTTTCTATGATTCATCGATGAGGCCAAATTTCAGATACTCATCATATCTGAACCGTTCGACGGATTTGGCCCAATAGCGAACCTGTCTGAGATCTTTGGATAACATAAAAAAAATTGAAACCCAAGCTCATCTTCTTTGAATGATGGAGTTAAACCCAATCGATTGAGACCATTGTTGGCTGAATACTCGAGAATTACTGACATTCGAGCAAAACGATAGCACTCTGTTCTAGTAGGAACAAGAGCGCAAGAATGAAATATACGATGTAAGAACAAGTTTCAGCTTGTCAGGAACGTTTGCATTATTGTTCTTATTGAATCCTTTCCCCGAAGAAAGTTCTTCGAAAGGGAATAAGGAGAATTCCGGGTAACTCAATATTACGCTCGGATGAAAACTACTCTCTAGCAAAAATTAGAAAAAAATGAGATTTGCAGCAACTGAGTCGACTTTATCCGAAGTTTTCTGACTGACATGCCGGAAGCGTAATCCTTTTCTTTTTTGGCAACAACAGGATTCTTCTCACTGTATCTCGGAGAAGTTTGGACGGGTCCAGACGACAATCTTGGCGCTGAAAGAAATTCATAAAATCGGATAAACTGGCAAGAAAAAAGGACAATTCCATACAGAAACCATTTATCTGTGTCTCCAAGGCCGTTTAATTTTCCTCGTATATCTCGCATCAGTATTTTATGCCACAAAGCTGGCTGAAGTATAATCCCCTGAAAGAAACGAAAATCTGTTATTAACCATTTCCTCTCAAGGAGGGAGGATGAAAAAGTACTGTCTGTTTATTATCCGAAATTGCACAACGTGTTATTGCTCCATCTGGGGTTTCGTGCATCGAACCGGGAAATTATAATCAATTCCGTCTCATCCGTCGTCTTTATACGTGTATTTTGAACGAGTAGGTTCATTACGGGAGGTTTTTCTTTGCACCACCTTAAGTGTACTAAATTTTTCGTTTAACCTCAACCCGATCGAAGATAGTTTTCTGTTTTACGGGTAGATTAAAGAGGCTCTCAAGTTGCACGTTGAGTTTTTGCTTAGTATTCATGTGGCTCTAGCTTATCAGGGGTTGAACGAGCGTCTTCGCAGCTGCATTAGTACTCTAGTTTGAGCTCCACATTTGATTAAGGTGGATGTGGAAATATGGTTAACGCCGGTTTTATGTCTAAGGCAGAAAGAAGGCAAAGAAATTGTTTCCGTCTGTTTTTGTCTATAGGCTGGCTGAATGTCACAATATAATTTTGCATCCAAAATTTGTCTGAAGTTTCAACTACGTTAGAATGTCAATCGGGTTATTCGATGACTTGCGTAAAGGAGAAAACTAAGCAGGAGAAAATGTTGCTGTATTGTATGTCTACTCATAAAAAACTTCCTTTTCAATTTCGGTTTACTCTGAGGCTGATTGAGAGAACCCTAATATAAAAATAATAATAATAATAATAATAATAAATCCCTTTATTTCATAGTATGTACAATACATCAAGTGAAGTGGTCAAGTGTCAAAACAAAACAAATATTCAATCGTCTATATAATTAACCTATTAAAATTTAATTCCCTCTTATACTTGTTTGGAAGTCTATTGAAGAATTTTATACACACATATGAGGTGTTTTTCGGTAAAAGTTAGTTTATGCACCGGATAGTGCAGATTCAATGACCTAATTGGGTACCTGGTACTACGGGGATGAATTGAAAACATATCCTTGTTCTTGAAATAATAAAGTAAGCTTTCTAATAAATGTATTTTAAATATTGTCAACAACCTATTTCTCTTCAAGATTCCTCTACAAGACTGATTGAAATTCATTTTAAACATATATCTTATCACTCTTTTCTGTATGATAAATAGCTTTTCTACCTCGGAGCTTGCTCCCCAAAACATAACATAACCTAACATAACATAATTTTATTAATCCTGTAAGACACATATATACAGTGTATAGGACATGTCAGAAATAAAAGAAAATTCATATGGTAATTACATACATGATTACTCTTATCTTAGTTGTTCAGATCAAGAGATCGGAAAAATACTCACCCACCGAGTAGTAACATTTCGATGCCAGAATACGTTTAACCTCTCTCTTGAACTGAATTACATTCAACGACTTTATTGACATTGGCAAATGATTATACAATTTAATACTCTGATATATCGAAGAACGTTCATACTTATATGCTCTGTGTTTGGGAATGAGAAGAATATCAGGATTTCTTGTTTCATATTCATGACAACTGGAAACAGACTTCCACCTTGCCACGTTTTCCTAAGCATAAATAAGGCTTCTCAATATATAAATACATGGCAGTGGCAATATTTTGTTTGCTATGAATATTGGTCTGCATGAGGAACGAGGAGACAAATTAAAAATCTTTCTTATAATTCTTTTTTGAGTAACGAAGACTCTCGAAACAGTAGTGAAGCTTCCCCAGAGCAAGATATTACATATAAGGTGACTGTAGACCAGGCTGTAGTATATGTCAACAAGGCAGTTTCGAGGCAGAATGATTTTGAGTCTGTCTAAAGCAAAAAATGAACAGTTGATTTTCTTGCAAATATAATCAACCCAGGATGACCAACCGAGATTTCTGTCGATAAGTACGCCTAGAAATTTTGTGCTCTCAGCTGAAGATAAAACGTTGTCTGAAATATCAAATTTTAGAGGTACCATCTCAATGCTATTTAGTCCGAAATGTAGACAAACTGTTTTCTCGACATTAGCTATTAGGTTGTTAGAACGGCACCACCTGAAAAACTCCGCCATCAAGCCTTAACAAGCCTGTTGGAGCTCACCACGGCTGCGCGCCGAAACCACCACGGATGTGTCATCAGCGAACAATACTAACAGAAGATATATCAAATGATTAGGCAAATCATTCATGAATGCCATATCTTAACAAAAATTCAAAATTAGCATAATAAATAATCTTTGAACTTTCTAGATTCATATATTTCGATATAGTTTTTATACCAAAGCCTACGCTACATAACTTTCCAGCTCGGTAATCAACATGACATGGCCATCGAAGAAAGCCATCGAGTTGCACCCCCAAAAATTTAACCGATTTCTCAATTTTAATTCCGCAATAACCTAAATCAATCACATCTTCCACTAATTTATTAGATCTGCTTGTACTGAAAATCATCGCCGATGTTTTGCTATCATTTATTAATAATTCATTTTTAGTAAACCAAGATTTCAATTGAATATTGGTGCAGATTTATCTTTGATTTAATTGAAGTCTATTCTATCTATTATAAAATTTGTATCGTCAACAAAGGACGTTAAAAATTTAATTATCTCTGTTAAATTACATATATCAATCATGAATATAATGAACAGAATAGGACCCAAGACGCTACCCTGAGGTATTCCATAATTTGTCACTACCACATCTAATTTAACTTCTTTTCCACATTTTGAAATGGAAACTCTTTGTGGTCGATCAGACAGGTATGAAGCGATCCCTGTCTTCGCAGTGCCTCTAATTTCAAGTTTGTCCAATTGGACATATATGGTTAGAAAAAACTGACTGCACAAGCAATCATATGTGCTCGTCAGATCAATGAACAAACCTAATCCAATCCTACCATTATCGATATAATTTATAATTGTTTCCGTGAACTGATATAAAGCCGTTTGCACCGAACGTCCCTCCAGATAACCATGTTGGGAGTCGTCAAAAAGATTACATTCTTTCATGAAATTTATTAGGCGTGTACGCATGACATGTTCAAAAATTTTGGTGAAACAGGACAATGAACTAATAGGCCTATAATTATCAGAATTAGACACGTATGCCTTCACGCAGTAGAAGCAGAAGTTCAACTGAATAGTCACACAAAAAATCAGTTACATAGGTCATCTCAAATCAAGCTATAATGCGCGTTGACAAAAGTCTGGCGTTAGCACATTGTTGAACGCGCTCCAAAAGTAATTTCATTCTACGCTTGGAAGAATCTCTGCTCAAATCCATCCAGTCCTTAGTTAGCTTATTTGGCCAGAAAATTTAAGCCATATTGAGTTCCCTTGATATGTTGTAGTAGGCTTACGCTACTTCGGTTCCTAGTAGCATAATCAGGCTTCAATAAATCGGTTGTGTCTGTTTTATATGCGACAGGTGGTAAGAAGGAAGACTGCTGGTAAAAACAAAGTTTCATATTTAGCGAAAGGCTTGTTACTCCAGCGATAGCCCCTATCGCTCTATTCTGTAGCAGGAATACTACTGAAGTTTCTGGCATAGCCCGAACAACATATTACCGTAAGAACACTATGGACAACGCAGAATAGGAGAGTAAGGCTGCTTCTTCATTTAAAATATTATTTGTTTCATCTTACACTGTATACTGCCCATGTAAATATTTTCGTCATCTCTGTATGTGGAGCTTCTAATAGAGCGGAAAGTGACACCCAGAAGAATAACGGTGTCGTCAACTGAACCTTGCTTGGATTTAGGGCTCTGCTTTTCGTTTTCCTTTTTTCAATATCCAAAATCTGTCAATTAAATTATAAACATGTTTGTGCCCGTTCTAAGCATCTTTCTGCTCTATTCTTCGCTTCTTTCACATTAGAAAATGTTACTCCAGAACAAGAGTCATAGAAGCGTAAAAACAAAGGGAACAAGAATAGATCCTTGGGAGACTCCAAAAGTAATGTTCTTCGTATCCGACGTCACATCTTCTAGCTCAACCACTTTATATCAATTTCTCTGTCGTTGAGAACCTCTACACCATCTATTTAACCTCTCAATGCAGCGACCGTTGATCAACCCACCCGAAATCATTGTTGATTATTAGAAATAATATTTTTGTACTCAATGAAACTCCACTATCTTGACTTCAACCGAGATTTGAAATCTTGAGAGATGACAGGCAAAAGAGAAATAGGCCTGTAATTCGCGTACTCCATGATGATTATGGATCCAAATATCTTTAGCCAACTTCTGTCTTTTTGGAAAAAATCCCTCCTTGAAGAATTTATCAAATACAACACAAAGGAGTTCCTTCAACCTGTGAATAATAGACTGCAGAAGTATAACAGACAACTCGTAAAAATCCGTTGACGAGAAATTTTTGATGATGGAACTCGTAAAGAATTATTATTTGGCAATAACCATAATCTCCTATTATTCTCCTTTCCAAAGTTTCGAGAAACATCTGTCTTTTTCAAGGCACAAAATTAGTTATTGAAACAGCTGACAATATTTGAAAATGATGTTTTTTATTCTCACTTTCAAGTGGCGTTTTGTTTCTCCGATTTATACGATATATTAGATGGATTCCTTCAACATCTTAACAATAAAAAAAAATCTATTGAATGGAAATCGAGAAAAACAATGAAATTCTTTCATTAGATGTACTTGTTCAAAACAAAATAGAATTTCAAGAACCAGTGAGTACAATATACCAAATAGCACATGTCAATAATTACATTTCAATTCCAATCATCAACTGAATACTAAATTGGGATTGGCGTAACAAATATAGTCTCCACTCAACACGATATAAAAGATGAAACAAGTAATATAACAAAAACACTCATAAGTTATCACTATCCCAAAAAGATGTCTAAAGGAAAACTAAAAACACCGAGAAAAACACAAAATCAGCTTGAACCCCATAATGATACAACACAGTCATATATGGGACAAACCATGAAGTGTGTGGCACTTTGAGTGAAATGTTTATCAAAAGAAATGAGAAGAATCAGACATAATTACCACATAACAGCCATATTCAAGACACAAGATAACACCAGGGCAACTCAAACATGAGTTTAACCTGATAACGAAAATCAAAAAACGAAGAATTATATAAGAGATACCATACCAATGCAGTAGAACTTATATCGGAGAAACGAAACACCTCGCCATTGTTATTATTGAACGTTGATAGTGAACTTAACAAAATAAATAACACAAAAAAAATTTGAAACCACGTCCGAGATGGAAAAAAATAACTCAATATGAGAAAGGACATCGCACCCAGCTTTATCACACTATCTGTTAGCCCAGAAGATCTGGGCTAATGATAGCTCTGATGCTATTTTTTGGCGCTCTTGTTCACCCGAACAGAGTGCCTATCATTTTGCCCGAATGTCTGTAATTTTGGAATATCGAGCCGAAAATGGTCTCAATCGATTGGGTTCGACTCCCCGATGAAGAATCCGTGGCGAAAGTTGAGTCTGTCCGGCCGGCCGTATCCTCTCTAGCATCCAAAAGAGATGAGCTAGAGTTTTCATATTTTCAGAATAGGTTAATTGTCCAAATATCTCATTAATCAGTGTCAGTTGGCGTAATATTAATCAAAATTTTTCATAACGGGAAATCATAGAGATAGAATTCAATCTCGGTGGCTGAAATAATATACGTTGTCAAAATTTAGAAAAGCACTGACGTAAATTTTTAGGAAAAGGGAATTATAGCTTCGAACAAAACATGCGGAAAATTATGAATAAATATTTTTAATCCGAGATATAGGTTTGTTCATTCATTAGGAGTTCATATTTGCATCACATTGTTCCTCAGTACGGGAAAAGACTATTGTTCACCTGATCAGAGTGCTTATAGATTTGTTATGGTTTGAATAATTACTCGCAAGTAGCTCAACAAGAGCGCCAAAGCAATCTGACCTCAGTGCTTTCTAAATTTTTCATTATGTGTACTGAAAAACTTGAGGCATTTCATAGGCCAAGACCTAACTGAGAGAAAGATGTTAATTTCTATGCGGTTTTTGATACTTTGTCTCTCGTAACTTGCTTCTACTTCAGTCGATTACATTCAGCAGGATTAAGAACATTGTGGGTTCGATATTCGAAAATAACAGACATTTCGGCATAACGATAGTGCTCAAAAAGTGTGAAAAAAACAGAAATTATTCGTCTGAATAGAAAAAATTGTGTTCCGGAAGACAGAGCAATTTGCTCGAAGATTTTTTTGTTACCCTGTAATTTCGATTTTCTCCTAGTTATCTTTGATGTCAAAATACGTTGAAAGGTCTATATATTAGGTGCACTTCTAAGAATTCTCATCAATTCCAAACTCAACCAGACAAATATAATACCTAAAGTTCGGTACATCCGAACTGTGAGCAAAATTTAAGCTCCATAAAGACCGAAAATCAATCCCTCCGGTGCGCCCCAAGACAGTTCCACGGCGCTCAGCAATAAAATTTCCTCTTCATATCGCCGAAATAATGCTGAACAAACTTCCAAACTCGACGTCGATGGATCCCTTATGAATTTTAAGTGGCAGCATTTCTGCGCCCTGGACTCACATTTGAAATCAAATTCATGAAAGTGGGTCATGATATTGTGAAGCTCATCCTTCAAAGCCTACTGTCAGAGTATACGGTATCAACTGCCGATTTGAGATTCCGCTGAAAACAGGCAAACTTCTTTCTTATATGAGAAATCCTTCAGGAAGAGGAATTTGGGGCATATTGCCTATGGAAGAGGGTTTGTTTCCGCTTTATATTCACTTTATTATGCCAAGGAATCGGTAATTTCTTATTCAGTTAGGATGGAATGATTGTTAGGTTATGCTGAAGATGGATTATGAAAAGATGGAGTCAGGTTGAAGAGCGGTTTGTGATGAATCAGCATACATTTTCAATTCACTCAAGACTAGAAATTGTTTGGGATGTTTTCAAACATAATCTCTTTATTGAAAAGAGAATCTGATATGAAGCTTTAGTTGGTTTAATGTTTTCTCATACCATTCTGAGTGCACTGAGTTGAATTTCGAAATCATTTGAATAGTAATCTATTTCTTATTTCCGAATAATGAATTTAAATCAAATTAGATCAATAAATACCAATATATTCTTCTGAACATTCGGTCTACAATTTTTTGATTGGCAAATAAAAGATCGTATAGTGTTAGCAAGGGTTAGTGGTGGGGTGCTATACAATTCGGCGTATGACATGGAAGCCTAGGGAAAAAACCCCAGTGAAAAAAAATCCTGGCTCCCCGCATGTGAGTTGTTTTGTGTACAAAAATGAGCTGAAATATATTTGAGGTACTCCTTTATCAAGAGTTATATTCTATGAAAAAACACAAAGGCTTCTTCAAGTTGCCCAGATCGAATCTGAAAATAAAAAGCAGTAAATAAAACTGAATACAAAAAATACGTATCAAATCTGTTCGAAAGCCATAACCCATTCCAGGAAAGAATAGGAAACATCATGCATAAAACCATTTCGAGATTTATATATTGGACAATTATTGATGAAATGAGATATGTCATTGTTTGTTCTGCAGATCCACCCACATTCACAACTTGCGCTTGCAACTGAGTTCCATCTGAATAGCATGTTATTGGTACGACCATAACTTGTTCTCAAACGATTGAAAACTGTCCAAATTTTTCTTTTAAGATCAAATCCCGGTATGTTTTCGAAAGGGTCAGAAATGAGATTTTTATCAAACATTGAGAGTTCCACTCTCGCTAATGTTCATATTGAACAACGTATTATACCAGAATGGTTTATGTGATTTCAATCTGGGAATTTTATTCTGTGGAATGTATAGAATGATTGGAAATAAATTGGGAAAAGAATGATATTTGCTCCAAGAATTCTGAGCTGCTGTCTGTCTGCGAATATGGGGAGGAACAATGTTAGACATTGTCTAATCAATGAATTGGTGTAGATCTAATGGTGCCAGTAATTATTCTCATGAAATTATTCAATTGTGCATCGATATTTTGTGTATGTGCACTATTAAACCAACCAGAGCAGAAAGCTGCAGAAAAGACTAAGGCTAGAAATGCTGTGCGAAGAGTGGAAGCATCATAATTTAACTGCCAAGTATTTGGTATAGAAGAGTTTTGTTGGGATTGGGACACAATCGCTAATCAATAAAATTATTTTTCAAAATTAGATGAATGAAATCCTATAATGTAATTAAAATAATATACATGAACTTGAATATCGAGTCAAAATTTCCAATTATATTTTAGATAAAACCAAACAAATACCTCAAATATTGTTTTTTACTTCAGACTTATTCTACGTTATCGTGGGTTCCATTTCAATTATGATTGTTGTTTGTGCTAATGAGTTCCCAACCCTATTTCTGAAACAGTAGCAAAATGTTGAGCTGTATGTTGGTTTTTGTCTGTTTTTGGAAATTCTCATGTAATTGATCATTTGTTTTTGGTATCTTTGTGTTGCGTTGCTGTATATTATAGTTGACCTATCATGTAATATTGATGACAAATACATTTATAATTATTATTAACATTATTCAAAAATATAGGCTTTTTAGGGGTTGACAAATTATTCGTGTCATTAAAATGAATTTAACCTGATCCAGAATGATAGGAACATAGTTTTTCCGATGATACCAGTTGTCACCACTCCATAGAACTTCTGCCATTACGACATGTCGCTCAAACACAGATGAGACAGCGATTGAATTATTGGAACGATGTTCCTTGTGGCAGGATTGGAGGAGATAGGGATTTTGCTCCACGACCGAACTGAGAAAAAGTAATTGTAAAACCGTAAGAAAAAGTCCGTGTAATAAAACTGTTTTATGAGACCTGCGCAGGCGCGACAATCGTATACACAAGCGAGTAGTGTATAATACTTTTCTCTTTCTTCTTCTTTCTTTTCGTTCCCTCAACCCTTCTCTCTATATGTTATAAAAAATTTTAGATTAGAGAATTATGTTAGTTAGAATTTCAATCATAATCTATGTACGTCACCGTTTTATTCATTCCATGTCATTCATGACATGATCACGATATAAAAAATTTAGAAAGCAGTGACGTGAGGTCAGATTGCTTTGGCGCTCTTGTTGAGCTACTTGCGAGTAAATATTCAAACCACAACAAATCTATAAGCACTCTGATCAGGCGAACAAGAGTCTTTTCTCGTACTATGGGACAATGTAATGCAAATATGAACGCCTAATTAATTATTGGCAAACCTATATCACAAATTAAAAATAACTACTCATAATTTTCCCCAAGTTTTGTTCGAAGCTATAATCCTTTTCCCTAGAAACTTACGTCAGTGCTTTTCTGAATTTCGACAACGTATATCATTTCAGACACCGAGATTGAATTCACTCTGTTCGGGTGAACATGAGCGCCAAAAATAAAGCAGTTTTATAAAACGTGCATTTCGTATATATAGTCAAAATATTCAATCAAATACGTAAAACTCTATTACCACTCCACCCTGCTTATGCACAGTATATACTCATGAATTCGTGGACAAGCAGGTGGCGAATATTCACATTATAGATACATTTTACTCTTGAGTAGACGAGCTTATTTTCATTTAATTTCAAATCGTCAAAATAATAATAAATATAGTAAGAATGGCAAGTGAAACAACAAGTGACTTGAATGCAATTGACAGTGACAATAGTGGAAAATTATTCAGTGCAAAAGAATTGAATGCATAAGTATTAGTTTATTCATCAATATAAAATATTTTACATAGATTAATATTGTATGTAATTTGTTCCTTCGACTTGTAGAATCGACAGTATTTGCAAAAGAAAAATCGTGCTCAATTTCATGTAGGTTTTCTTGAGTTTTGTCTTGAATTTTTCTGATTAGTTTTCATTTAGGTACAGGAAAGAATATAGGAATTTCAGTATTTTATTGGCGCTCTTGATCACTCGAACAGAGTGCTTATCATTTTGCCCAAATGTCTGTAATTTTGGAATATCGAGCCGAAAATGGTCTTAATCGATTGGGTTCGACTCCCCGATGAAGAATCCGTGGCAAAAGTTGAGTCTGTCCGGCCGTATCCTCTCTAGCATCCAAAAGAGATGAGCTAGAGTTTTCATATTTTCAAAATAGGTTAATTATCCAAATATCTCGGTCAAGTTCGTTACTGGGCCCAATCCGTCTGATGGTTCAGTAGTTATGAGCATCTGAAATTTTGTTTCCACAATAACTACTAGAATATCCATTCGATCAAATTGATACTTGAAATATCATTGAGGGAGGCTACAACATAACGGCTCGTGAAATTTCGCAAAAATCGTCACGCTAGAAAATTCTTAAAAAATTCCCAAAAAAAATTTTTTTAATACTCAATATCTCATGAGAAATTTCTCGGATTTCAATAAAAATTCGTGAATTCGTGATCGATATCTTACTCATCCTCAAATTACATTGTCGTAGCTCTTTTACATCTAAAGATATGATCATTTTTTTCATTCACTCAAGAGAAAAGAAAAACATCATTAAATATCGGTGTTTTTCTCTGAACGATGGCCATCACAGATCGATATTCGAGTGACAAATTCCGGGCTCATTAATCAGTGTCAGTTGGCGAAATATTAGTTAAAAATTTCATAACGGGAAATCATAGAGATGGTTGAAATAATATACGTTGTCAAAATTCAGAAAAGCACAGACGTCAGTTTTTAGGAGAAGGGAATTATTGCTTCGAACAAAACTTGGGGAAAATTACGAGTAGTTATTATTAATTTGAGATATAGGTTTGTTCATTCATTAGTCGCTCATATTTGCATCACATTGTCCCATAGTACGGGAAAAGACTGTTGTTCACGTGATCAGAGTGCTTATGGTGTGTTTGTTATGGTGTGAATATTTACTCGCAAGTAGCTCAACAAAGCAATCTGACCTCACGTCAGTGCTTTCCAAATTTTTTTATCTGTTATCTGCCCAAGGCATAATTTCACCTCTTCTTCTTCTGACGAAAGCTATAGGACTTGTCTCTCTATGCCTGAAGATTCCTGATGTTGATTAATTTTCTTACAATTGAATGCCACCATGAGTTCTAAAGACACTCTAACGATATTTCAATTAGTTCTATGATAGTATATCCTGAAACAAGTTGCAGAATGGGCACCAATTCCAACACGAATGCGAAATTCGAAAACGAGCGACGAAGCGAGGTTTTGAACGCATGAGTGTTGGAATTTGCCTTCTGCAATGAGTATTAGACGATAGTTTCTCTATTTCAGTCAAGAATTGTGAAAAATTTATTGGAATTTAATGAAAAATTAAGATTATTCCTCCTAGTGCCTTTTGTATTTTATTTTCGCAGTTGGTGTGACTGATACGAAAAGTGACAGATTACAGAATTTGAATAGTGCGTGCAAATCTCTACATGGTTTAATATTGACAAATGACATGCAATGGACGCGTGTTGCCATTCGAAAGGATAGGATGTCAGTGTTGTCAATCACAAAATGAAAAATGTAACTAAAAACAATGCTGTAATGAGTTCATTACAGCACAGTTTTTAGAACTGTAATGAACTCATTACGACACCGAAATAGAGAAACACAAGATCAAATCATTTCACTTAAACTAACGCGATAATGATAATCATAATGAATTGTATATATTATGTATATGTTTAGGACAGATACTTATTGAATAACTACCACTCATTTGAATAGTATTCATTAACAGTGTAATATCTTCTTTCTACTCGCATGTTCTTAACTAATTTCTTGACCTCCTTCAAACTAAGGCACTGCATTTTCCTAAGGGAGTGGTTAAACAACTTCACACATTCAAGATTAATTCAGTCATTCTAGAAGTTATAATAATAAGAAATTATAATTTTGATGGATTATTCTACACCGAATCCCCGTTCTTTCGACTTAGGCAAGAATATAGAGAATGTTTTATATAAGCTGGAAAAGTTGAGGGTATTTCTGTTTCAGAAGTCAATCACAAACAAAAATTTGAATACCATATTCATTTCGTGCCATTGTACTCACCTGCAGGGCCAGATTACCAATTAGGCACAGTAGGCACGTGCCTAGGGCCTACGAAGGCCAAAGGTCTTAGGGCTTTGAAAAAAAATATATTGAAATAAAATACCCCAAAAACTTATGAACATTCTTATTGGCGCCCTTGTTCACCCGAACAGAGTGCCTATCATTTTGCCCGAATGTCTGTAATTTTGGAATATCGAGCCGAAAATGGTCTCAACCGATTGGGTTCGACTCCCTGATGAAGAATTCGTGGTGAACGTTGAGTCTGTCCGGCCGGCCGGCCGTATCCTCTCTAGCATCCAAAAGGAATCAGCTAGAGTTTTCATATTTTCAGAATAAGTTAATTGTCCAAATATCTCAGTCAAGTTCGTTATTGGGCCAAATCCGTCGGATGGTTCAGTAGTTATGAGCATCTGAAATTTTGTTTCCTCAATAACTACTAGAATATCCATCCGATCAAGTTGATACTTGGAATGTTATTGAGGGAGGCTGAAACGAAACGGCTTGCAAAATTTCGCAGAAATCGTCAATACTCAATATCTCCTAAGACTTCATTCAGATTTAAATGAAAATCCGTATATATATTGAGGTTACCGATATCTTACTCATCCTCAAATTTTATTGTCGTAGCTTTCCCCCTTCTGAAGATATGATCATTTTTTTCATTCACTCAAGAGAAAAATAGAAATGTCATGTAGTCCGAGCTTTGTCATTGAAATATTTGCCATCACAGATCGATATTCGTTTGACAACTTGCGGACCTAGATATCAGTGTCAGTTGGCGTAATATCAATCAAAATTTTCATAGAATTCATAGAGGTAGAATTCGATGTCGATGACGTTGTCAAAATTCAGAAAAGCACACACGTAATATTAATCAAAAAATTTTTCATCATAGAGAAAGAATTTGATGGCGTTGTCAAAATTCAGAAAAGCAATGACGTAAGTTTTTAGGAGAAGCATAGAAAAAAATTTGGTGAAAATTATGAGTAGTTATTTTCAAATTGAGATAAAGGTTTTTTTATTCATTAGGCTTTCATATTTAAATCACATTGTCCCATAGTATGGAAAAAGACTATTGTTCACCCGATCATAGAGCTTATAGATTTGTTAAGGTTTGAATATTTACTCGCAAGTAGGTCAACAAGAGCGCCAAAGCAATCTGACCTCACGTCAGTGCTTTCTAAATTTTATTATTATATAGTGAAGGTCAAAATAATATATCTAAATACAAATACACAAAAAATACGAATACAAAACGTTTGGTTTACTAAGTAGATCCTAACATAACTCCTTTTTTTGGGATTTTGACACAGCGAATTCGTGTATTATATCTTGAATGACTTTCTCCTTCTGCATTCGAACCCAATATCGAAAGGTATATGCGCAATCCAATATTAACATTCGGGAAACTTGACACAAGTTTATCCTTTATTTGTAATTTGATGAGATCCGTTAAAGAGGTGGTTTTGGGGTACAAATTTGAAAAAATCAAATACTCATCAACAAAGTTTTCTTCTAAGTCAGACGGATACATTTTCACCAGAGCTTGAGCCTTAACCTTGATAATGTCCTCGGTCAGTGTATTATCCGTAAGAAAACTAAATGTGTCATAAAGGCTGGTATACGCAGTGCATCTCTTTGTCATTTCAGCGCAAAGCACATCCAGAACAATAAAAAAACATTAATCTTAAAGGAATCTTTGGCACTGCGAGAGGGAGTCTCATCTGGTCCTTCATCGAACGGTCGTTTTCTCTTACGAACTCTAGTTTCGGATTCTTTAAATTCTGAATCAGGTGCAAGGGATTATGCCTTAAGATAATAGCTATTATACATGTCCTCAGTTCTGCAGTGAGATAAATATTGAATTAAACTGTCATAAAGTCGCACCATCGTGTTAAACTCGATGCCAGGTTCTTGAAGAGATTTATTTACAATATCGACGTGTTTTAGTAGATCTTCACAAATAACTGTGAGTAATACCATCTCCAAAGTATTAATTTGATGGATTAAGGTTTGTGCCCCAATCAGTGTTGTAGGTTTCATACCTTCACTAGTTGAAATATTTGTTAGAATACCACGTATATCATCATAATGGGCACATAATGTTTTTACAGCCTCATAACGTGCTGACCATTTGGTCTCTGGAAGTCTTTTTACAGAAATTTTACTTCCCAAAGACCTTAGTTTAGACCATCTTTGAGGGGACGCTGCAAAGAAATTGTAGAGCGATTGCAAAATTTCAAAAAAATTTACAGCTTCTAAGCAGCTTTCTGCCGCCGCTGTGCCAACTAGATTAAGACTATGAGCCCCACATGGTACCCAAGTGGCTGCGCTGTTGATTTCCCTAAATCTAGTTTGTACTCCCGAATACACTCCGCTCATATTAGCCGCATTGTCATAAGACTGACATCTGCAAAATTTTGGGTCTATTCCCTGATTTTCTAAAACTGAAATTAGAGTGTCAAAAAGATACTTGGCATCATGTTTTTCTATTTTAACAAACATCAAAAATCTTTCCTATATATCTCCAGTTTTTGAGACATATCTAATAACTATGGAGAGTTGATCCGTATGGCTCACTTCAGGTGTAGAATCCACAGTGATTCCATAATACTTGGCTTCTTTGATTTCTGTAACTATTTTTGCCAATACTTTTGACCCCAGTAAAATTATTAGTTCTTCATAAGTTGTGGAGGATGAATATGATACTTTTCCGCGGCCTGGATTACCGTATCTTCTTACATGTTCTTCTAGAAACGGATCAAATTTGGCTAAGAGATCGATACACCCAAGAAAATTGCCATTACTAGGATTACCATGTATTTCATTATTGCCTCTAAACGCTAGTCCCTGTATAACTTAAAATTTATATCCAATTTCTGCACAGGGTGATTACGAGAGAAGTAATCGATAAGATCTGCGCTTATGGTTGTCCAACATGCTGGATCAGAACTGAAAATACTTGAGGCTGATGTTGTTGGTAGTGATTCAGGCACCACCTGCTTGGAAGCGTCGTTAAAATTTCGTAAACCCCCGTCAGCCTCGTCTTCTCTGACATTCTCAGTTTTATTGGTTGAACATTCTTGCGAGTCCCAACAAGCCTCAGCTTCTTTAGGTCTAACCTCGATCGAGGAAATATCTACCGCATCTGCATCATCTTCTGTCTCCTTAGAAATATTAACATAATTCAATAAAGAACCTTTAATTTTACTAAGCGACTCACTCACTTTCTCTTTCTTCTTGCGTTTTTCATGTCCACTTTGGTGTTTTCTTTTATATCCATCAGACATTTTTCGCAAAAAAAAAAGTAGAAATAAGTAAAATAAGTAAAATAAGTAATAGTTGAAATAGTTGAAATAAGTAGATTTATCATTTTTTGGCGCTCTTGTTCAAACAACAATTTTGCCCGAATGTCTGTAATTTTGGAATATCTCACCTTACTTATAATAAATTTAACTTCCAAAGGAATCATTTGAAATATTGTTTCCTCAATAACTACTAGAATATCCATCCGATCAAGTTGATACTTGGAATGTTATTGAGGGAGGCTGCAACGAAACGGCTTGCAAAATTTCGCAGAAATCGTCACGCTAGAAAATTTTTAAAAAATTCCCAAGAAAAAAAATTTTCAATACTCAATATCTCCTAAGACTTCATTTAGATTTAAATAAAAATCCGTATATTTCTTGAGGTTACCGATATCTTACTCATCCTCAAATTTCATTGTCGTAGCTATCCCCCTTCTGAAGATATGATCATTTTTTTCATTTACTCAAGAGAAAAATAGAAATGTCATGAAGTCCGAGCTTTCTCATTGAAAGATTTGCCATCACAGATCGATATTCTTTTGACAACTTGCGGACCTAGATATCAGTGTCAGTTGGCGTAATATCAATCAAAATTTCCATAGAATTCATAGAGGTAGAATTCTATGTCGATGGCGTTGTCAAAATTCAGAAAAGCATAGACGTAATATTAATCAAAAAATTTTTTATCATAGGGAAAGAATTTGATGGCGTTGTCAAAACTCAGAAAAGCAATGACGTAAGTTTTTAGGAGAAGCATAGAACAAAATTTGGTGAAAATTATGAGTAGTTATTTTCAAATTGAGATAAAGGTTTGTTTATTCATTAGGCTTTCATATTTGCATCACATTGTCTCATAGTACGGAAAAAGACTCTTGTTCACCCGATCAGAGAGCTTATAGATTTGTTAAGGTTTGAATATTTACTTTTTAAACTAAAAAGATTGACTTGGGGTTGAGCGTGATTAAATACAAGCACAGGCATACACGCTTTATGGTAGTGTTTACATATTAACTTATTACACAACTGAGCTACTAAAAAAAAAGACCTTAGCAGCAGGGAAAACCTCTCGATCGCGCGCAAGCGTTTGGTAGGGGGCATGGAAACGTGGCCAACTGTGTCAAACGCATGTGCCCGTCCGAGAGGTTTTCCCGGCGGCTAATGTCTTGTCATGTTCATGTACTAAAACCCTGGAATTCTGCATGGAATTTGGTAGATATAAAAGTTGCATTGTTGCAGATAAACTCAATTCTGGAATTATGGCTATTGAAAATGGCTCTATGAAAAATAAAAATATTAAAATCCCAAAATAAAATAATGTTATTATACCGCATCATCACATTTTCGGATTTATATCTACAACAAAATTATTACTTAATATTAGCGGTCAATTTCAGTCAAAAAATATTTATTATTTCGGGGCCTACGCTGCTGTAGTGCCTAGGGCCTACGACACCCTTAATCCGGCCCTGCTCACCTGACTTCTTAGTCTTAGTAGTACTGTATCCCAACTCTACATATGGACATTGGAAGCAAATATGTGGTTCTTTCAGGAAAAATTAGTATCCAGGAATTCCACTTGGTCACTGGTGTGAAAACAGCCGAGTAAGATAGCCGAGTTTTGTACAGAATTTTTCGTACGCCACTGGAATATTGGCCGGATAGCGATGCAAAAAATTTTGATTCGCCGAGATAATTTGGGATTTTTCTATTTTCACGTTGGAATACATCAGAATGACATCAAACTGCTGCAGAATCATCTACATGTCGACAAAAAAATAATTCAGTAGTTATCTCTGACTTGCAACCCCTTGGGGGGCTAAAATAACGGCTTAATGATTATTCAAGCAGATACGAATATCTCGAGAATTAGACATAAAATCGACACAAAATTTGTTATTTATTCTTCCCTCTTAATACAGAGAATAACTCCATGACTCACTTCCACTTGCACCCCCTGGGGGGGGCTAGCCGAGTTCTGGCCGAGTTTTCTGTGAGTAATTCATACCTGGGAAACTAGACATAGGATTGAGGTCAAATTTCACAATAACATTAAGAAGCATCAACTCACAATTTCTGCATATGCCCTATTCACTTGCACCCCCCAGGGGGGTCAGTAGGTACTCGGCCTACTTTTAAAAATTCATAAAAAATCAACCATACATCAGAATGCCATCAAACTGCTGCAGAATCATCTACATTTTGACGAAAAAATAATTCAGTAGTCATCTCTGACTTGCAACCCCTTGGGGGGCTTAAATAACGGCTTAATGATTATTCAAGCAGATACGAATATCTCGAGAATTAGACATAGAATCGACACAAAATTTGTTATTTATTCTTCCCTCTTAATACAGAGAATAACTCCATGACTCACTTCCACTTGCACCCCCTGGGGGGGGCTAGCCGAGTTCTGGCCGAGTTTTCTGTGAGTAATTCATACCTGGGAAACTAGACATAGGATTGAGGTCAAATTTCACAATAACATTAAGAAGCATCAACTCACAATTTCTGCATATGCCCTATTCACTTGCACACCCCAGGGGGGTCAGTAGGTGTTCGGCCTACTTTTAAAAATTCATAAAAAATCAACCATACATCAGAATGACATCAAACTGCTGCATAATCATCTACATGTTGACGAAATATAATTCAGTAGTTATCTCTGACTTGCAACCCTTGGGGGCTAAAATAACGGCTTAATGATTATTCAAGAAGATACGAATATCTCGAGAACTAGACATAGAATCGACACGAAATTTGGTATTTATTCTTGTCTCTTGATACAGAAAATAACTCTATGACTCACTCCCACTTGCACCCCTGAAATAGCTGAGTTCCAGCCGAGTTTTCTGTAATTCATACCTGAGAAACTAGACATAGGATTGAGGTCAAATTTCACAATAACATTAAGAAGCATCAACTCACAATTTCTGCATTTACCTCATTCACTTGCACCCCCCAGGGGGGTCAGTAGGTACTCGGCCTAATTTTAAAAATTCATAAAAAATCAACCATACATCAGAATGACATCAAACTGCTGTAGAATCATCTACATGTCGACGAAAAAATAATTCAGTAGTTATCTCTGACTTGCAACCCCTTGGGGGGCTAAAATAACGGCTTAATGATTATTCAAGCAGATACGAATATCTCGAGAACTATACATAGAATCGACACGAAATTTGGTATTTATTCTTCTCTCTTAATACAGAGAATAACTCTATGACTCACTTCCACTTGCACCCCCTGGGGGGGGCTAGCCGAGTTCCAGCCGAGTTTTCTGTGAGTAATTCATACCTGGGAAACTAGACATAGGATTGAGGTCAAATTTCACAATAACATTAAGAAGCATCAACTCACAATTTCTGCATATGCCTCATTCACTTGCACCCCCCAGGGGGGTCAGTAGGTACTCGGCCTAATTTTAAAAATTAAAAAGCATTGTGAAATTTGACCTCAATCCTATGTCTAGTTTCCCAGGTATGAATAACTAAAAGAAAACTCGGCTGGAACTCGGCTAGCCCCCCCCAGGGGGTGCAAGTGGAAGTGAGTCATAGAGTTATTCTCTGTATTAAGAGGGAAGAATAAATACCAAAATTCGTGTCGATTCTATGTCTAGTTCTCGAGATATTCGTATCTGCTTGAATAATCATTAAGCCGTTATTTAAGCCCCCCAAGGGGTTGCAAGTCAGAGATGACTACTGCATTATTTTTTTGTCGACATGTAGATGATTCTGCAGGACTTTGGTGGCATTCTGATGTATGGTTGATTTTTATGAATTTTAAAAATTAAGCTGAGTACCTACTGGCCCCTGGGGAAGTGCAAGTGAATGAGGCATATGCAGAAATTGTGAGTTGATGCTTCTTAATGTTATTGTGAAATTTGACCTCAATCCTATGTCTAGTTTCCCAGGTATGAATTACTCACAGAAAACTCGGCTGGAACTCGGCTAGCCCCCCCCCCCAAAGGGTGCAAGTGGAAGTGAGTCATAGAGTTATTCCCTGTATTAAGAGGGAACAATAAATACCAAATTTCGTGTCGATTCTATGTCTAGTTCTCGAGATATTCGTATCTGCTTGAATAATCATTAAGCCGTTATTTTAGCCCCCCAAGGGGTTGCAAGTCAGAGATGACTACTGCATTATTTTTTTGTCGACATGTAGATGATTCTGCAGGACTTTGGTGGCATTCTGATGTATGGTTGATTTTTTATGAATTTTTAAAAATTAAGCCGAGTACCTACTGGCCCCCCTGGGGGGTGCAAGTGAATGAGGCATATGCAGAAATTGTGAGTTGATGCTTCTTAATGTTATTGTGAAATTTGACCTCAATCCTATGTCTAGTTTCCCAGGTATGAATTACTCACAGAAAACTCGGCTGGAACTCGGCTAGCCCCCCACCCAAAGGGTGCAAGTGGAAGTGAGTCATAGAGCTATTCTCTGTATTAAGAGAGAAGAATAAATACCAAATTTCGTGTCGATTCTATGTCTAGTTCTCGAGATATTCGTATCTGCTTGAATAATCATTAAGCCGTTATTTTAGCCCCCCAAGGGGTTGCAAGTCAGAGATAACTACTGAATTATTTTTTCGTCGAAATGTAGATGATTCTGCAGCAGTTTGATGGCATTCTGATGTATGGTTGATTTTTTATGAATTTTTAAAAGTAGGCCGACTACCTACTGACCCCCCTGGGGGGTGCAAGTAAAAGTGGCATATGAAGTTAATATCTGTTCATTTTCCTGGACGCTATTGTCAAATTTTACATCAATCCTATGTCTAGTTTGCCAGATAAGAATATTTTTATTGAAAACTCGTTCGTCATTCGGCATATTCGACCCGGGGTGCTGTGGAATGAGTGCTGGTGATGGATTTATCATGGGCCATCGTATAGAGAACGTACCGTATCCAGATTCCAACGTGAAAATAGAAAAATCCCAAATTATCTCGGCGAATCAAAATTTTTGCATCGCTATCCGGCCAATATTCCAGTGGCGTACGAAAAATTCTGTTCACTTGGTCAACGTTTACGGTATGCTCTAGGTTGTATCAATATCTCTACATATTTGGTCAATGAACAGTTTATATATTCGATACTTAGGAATTAAATTAAATCCTTGTTTCTGTTGGCTTATTCATATTTCTATTCTTATAGGTCCCTGTCTAAGCTTTTAATCTTCGAGCTGTTTGATGGCGATGAATCTTCGTTATTTGTTATTCCAGCAGAGCACGGTTTGAAATAGTTAGCGTTTATTCTCTCCAGAATTAATCATTTTCTGCCCCTGAAAGAAAATTAGTCGCATGATGATATTCACGAAAATAAACACATCCGCAGTGGATAACACCATCGTTATTATTCACGACACCGACTTATCTGTGAAAACAAGACAGTTTTTACGGGTGGAATAAAATTTCATAGTTCATAAACGATGCTGGAAGCGGTCTTGTGAAAAGATCTACACTGCGATTTGGAGTCATTGTATTTCGTTTAAGGGCTGCAGTTGTATGGAAATTATGTGATAAATTCAAAAGGATGCAACCTCCTACCTGCAGCACGTAAATAAAAATTGAATTTATAATGCGGACTGCAGATAATTCGTAATCGCGTGTTTCTTTCGATAAATATATGATTTTAAGGAGAGTTTGGAAATACTACTACTTATATCTCAATGAACCAATATTGTTGAAATCATAGTGGCTTAGAAATGACCTGCATTTTATATATATTTGATTAAGTCCGATTAGAGATTGAACCCAGTTACCAGATTTCGATTCAGCAGCTCCAAACCTCTTTACCTTTGAGATTCGTTTATTAATTTTTTTTTGGTCTTGAGTTTCACAATATGGAGCGTTTCAATAAAAAAATTTATGAAGCACTGACGTGAGGTCAGATTGCTTTGGCGCTCATGTTGAGCTACTTGCGAATAAATATTCGAACCATAACAAATCTATAAGCACACTGATCAGGTGAGCAATAGTCTTTTCTCGTACTATGGGACAATGTGCTGCAAATATGAACGCCTAATGAATAAACAAATCTATATCTCAAATTAAAAATAACTACTCATAATTTTCCCCAAGTTTTTGTTCGAAGCTAAAATTCCCTTCCCCTAGAAACTTACGTCAGTGCTTCTCTGAATTTTGATAACGTATATTACTTCAGCCACCGAAATCGAATTCTATCTCTATGATTTCCCGTTATGAAAAGTTTTGATTAATATTACGCCAACTGACACTGATTAATGAGCCCGGCATTTGTCAATCGATTATCGATCTGTGATGGCCATCGTTCAGAGAAAATCACCGAGACTTCATGTCATTTCTCTTTTCTCTTGAGTAAATGAAAACAATGATTATATCTTTAGATGGAAAAGAGCTACGATAATGAAATTTGATGATAAGTAAGATATCGATCACCTCGATATATTCACGAATTTTTATTGAAATTCGAAAAATATCTCATGATATAGTGAGTATTGAAACATTTTATTTTTGGAAATTTTTAAAAATTTTCTCCTCCCTCAACAAGTGCAACAGAAGATACGGTCATATGTAGTGTTGGGTACCTCTTAGAAGAGGCGGCTCATTTGTCCCATACATGACGAGGAAGTGTATGAGTGGTTCATTTTTATACAATGCACCATCTCACTTCAAATGTCCCACTTCGCCTCTATGACGACCACGCGAGTCACGCGAATAACTCCTGGTCCTGGTCACTGTAGAGAAACGACAGAGGCAGAGGTAAATGTCTGCTGAGGGGATGCACTGATTCATAGTACACACAGATGCTGTTAATGCGGCGTCTTTGTTACTTTGGCAAATGGGATTTTATAGGAGTTTCTTTGAACTCAACAGAAAAACAATTTTATTTTCGATGATTGTATGAAAATATTGATTCTTCAGAGAAGGAATATAACGCTAAGCTCTCGATCACTACCTGCTATTTTTGTAACAGTATCTCATGACATTATAGTTTTAATTATTCCTATTCAAAAATATTAATTATGATTAGGAATTCTGTTAGTCATAGATAAAGAAAAATTAGAAGACATGAGAAGTCGAATCGACAAAAAATTGAATGAGTTGTTATCATTATCTAAGGGCAAAATATTCAGTTTCTTATCAATCAAATTAACACAAATGATAAACTAAAAAGATGAAATTTTCGGAATGGTTAGATATACTGAATATATTACCCTAATAAATGTTAAAATTGCGATGAGCCATAAATAAGCTATTTATCTTTTCGGCATAATATACAATAATAATTCAGCCTGAATTCACAAGCAATTAGATACGTTTTTATAAAAACAGTTTGTTCTAAAACGAACAGAAAAACCCTCGTATTCAGTGAAATATTCCCCTCACTCACCGTCCAAAATTTCAAAATCCAACAATTAATTTGCATTCTGAATTTTCCCCTTTTATTACTTCAATTCTGTCGACAGTTAACGTTACCTTTCTCTTGCATCGACATATTTGAAGTGAGACACACCATCAACGTTCCTAGTTCTTACCGATTTCACCTCGCTACGCTACACCACCTCAACAACCCGTTGTCTATACTAGTACAAATTTTGTCCCGACATCGTATCGCATCATAAATGGCCAGACCCTCTCACCTCATTCGAAGTGGTATAATGTACCGCTTCAGTACAAAAATGAGGTACCTCTTACAAACTCAATTTTAAGACGTGTACTACCCAACACTAGTCATATGGATACCGCTTAGATTTTAATAGGTATATCAGTAAAATAATTGATGTAGTGCACGAGTTTTCTGTTAGTTGGATCATTTCAGGATATTTTCGAATAACACTTCTTGATTAATCCAACCGAAATTCTTTCATAATCTATCTGACAATGAATGTTATCGCAGCAATAGATGCTATTCAATTGCACTCTACAATGAATTTTATTTTGGTTTGATGATAGTTTTAGATCGTTTCGACAATCAAGCTCACATCGTCATCGAGATTGTTTCGTTATTTAATTCAGAGAGGAGCCGGATTACCCCAATTTTCTTTTCTGCCATGTATCGCAGCTTACATGTTGCTATACTGCATTGTCTGAAAGCATTCTGGATCATGTAAGTCCGTTGTTTGTCTGCAGCAGAAACATTTGCAATGTGTCGTGACCAATTCAAATTTCTATCCACAACAACATCCGAATCATGTATGTAGTTAACAGCAACGAGGGTTATACCTTCGAGTCTACTTGAATGCTCCGGATTTTTCTTGCTGATATGTAGCAAAAAATACTTGTCGACGTTCACGGGCAACAGAAATCTCCTACAGCACTCGCTCACCGCACACAGATCATCGTGCAAGTCTCTGGAATTGGAAGCAGAGTTTTAAATTTTCATATCATCGGAGTACAGAGAGCTCTGGTGCCTACTTGGTTGCCCAAGCATGCAGTTTATCGTGCGGCCTGAAGTTGACTCATGGTCGTTCTTTTCGCCACACGTACCCCACATGAGGGCATTTGGCCGGAAATGTCCACGCCAGCACGTTAAGCCTCAGGCTTAACTACTAGTTCGGTATCGGTTTACCCAAGCCTAACCACTACTAGTGAAGCCGCCACACTATCCAAGTCACTACTAGCTCTGCAGGCTAGCGCCCGAGCTGAGAACGCAGCTCACCCGTCGAGGTTTCACCCTCTAGCCCAGCGTGCGGGCTTTCAACCACTGCCACCACGAGTCCTTCCTCAAGCGAGGCAGTATCTAAGTCTAAGAGACAAAGCTCTTCCGACCTAGGGGCTTGGACTGCCCCCCCGTGGTACCAATCATCGCGTCATTGGCTAGGACATGCTACGGGAACGCATTCCCTTCTTAGTTTTGAATCTTGGGTATCCGAGCCTGAGCCAAGCTCCGCAATAAGATCATTACTGACCTCTAGACCGTTCCTAGTACACCTGCAAGCAGGTCATAAGCCCTACACCGCGGCAAGGTGACGGTCACGTAGGGATCATCGGAGTACAGGGCACACTGAGATTTCAACACTCTTGGAAGGTCTAACGTGTATTGGAGATACAGATTCAGACCCAACACCAACCCCTGTGGGACGCCACTTGATAGTTAGCATTCCGAGTACGAATGAATACCCCTTACACGAACACGGAATGTTCTATTGCTGAGAAACCCTTCAATTCAGGAAAGTAAACCATCGCCTATTCCCTGGTGATTTAACTCGGATAAGAGACGACGATGAGGTACTCTGTTGAAAACCTTAGAAAAATCTGAATATAAAACGTCTACGGGAATGCAATTCAGTTTATCTTTACCTCCCATTTATTCACCTGACAAACATAAGGACATTTCAAACTGCTTGTTCAATACTGTGATTTCTCGATATATATATTATTCCATTGACCTACAATTGCTTTGTAATGAAAGTATGCCAAAAAAATTATAATATCAACAAGTGTCACTATAATAAATTTTCCTCGTGTGAAGATTAGATCAATCCGAACCATTATTGATGTCAACTACGGATTTCGTGAATAACCGTTGATGAAACTTTTCATCCCCCTCTGTATCGGGTGACAGAAACCTAGTTGAAGGATCTAAATATCTAATTCTGGATAGTGCAAAATCGACGAAACGTTTAACATTTGAGCTGTTGTATCGGATACCTGGCAAGGTGCCATCCGCAGATCATGGAACTAACAGGGCGAATATGATAAGGGTCTCAGTGTGATATATTTGTATGTAGTCTTGACGTGAAGTATGACAAACTAGGACTCGATATGAATTACAGATGCACTTAGAAACTTCAATACAGAAATTTCTTATGGTAGAAATAATAATTCTACACGAAAAGACTTTTTCGATCTAATATATTGAAATTCAATTTGTTGGAGCTGTAAATTTTAGGCTTCTACAATAAATGGAAATATTTGACATGGGCCAAATGATTCGAATACTTACAGTAAAAATGTAGCTTAAGAACCTGTCAAACCTCATTATTTACTAATTGCATGAGTAGAACACGAACACAAAATGTTCATCTTCCCATTCTTATTTTATTATTATATTAATATTGGTATCAGGCATATTTCATTGGGTTTAAGTATTCTTATTGTCAAGCTGTTCAGTAACTGAACTCTTCGGTAATTCACTAAATAATCAAGAATTACAAGTCTGTCAAAGCGATTCTAAATTTCTGGTTAAATCGAATCAGAGTACTCTCTAGAAAAAATGTAGTAATGATAAAATTGAAGGTATAACGAATCTATATGGGCAGTGGCTTTATTTAATGCACTAGGTTCTACAGTTGAAAATAACTTTAAAAATATTCTTATTACCAAAATCATTTCACAGAAAAGAGAGGAGAACACGCCAGAAAAAAAGTCATAGCTCAGTTTTTGAATGAAAATTCTGAGAATTCCTCCATTGAATAAAGTTTCACATTGAAAATTAACTCAATAAGTTCACTCTCAGAAGGTCTGTATCGAACTGAATTGGCTACAAATTTATGTGGAACATTAAAAAGTTTAATGCACATTTACTTCGTGTTTATTTCAGTGAATGTCATATTATGTCTGAGTAAGTTTAAAGGATCAGTCGATCAGTCCGCCCCGTGTTATTTTCATTTAAAGCCTTCTCGAAATAGTGAGGATATTTTTTCAAGAAAAATATGCACTCTAAAACATACGAGGGCCGTTCAGAAACTACCCTCCGGTTAATTGAAAAATATACACAAGTTAAGTAAAAATATTTTAATATATACATCTTACAACTACATCTTTGCACTATTTTTCGACATAGTCTCCATTACGATTGAGGCACTTATCGTATCTCTTCACAAGCTTTGAAATTCCTTCTGCATAAAAATCACCCGCTTGTGCCTTGAGCCAGCCTGTGACCGCATCTTTGAGCTCTTCGTCGTCATCAAACCGCTGGGACCCGAGCCATTTCTTCGATTTTCACGAACTTTTGCATCAACTGTCTGAACGAGTTCGTCAGTCACCAATGATGGTCTACCACTCCTCTCTTCATCATGAACGTTTTCTCGTCCACTTTTAAATAAACGTTCCTATTCACGGACAACTCCTTCACTCATAAATTTTGGTCCGTACACGGCACAAAGCTCATGATGAATAGCTGCTGCAGAGTATCCTTTGGCTGTAAAAAACTTTATAACAGCACGCACCTCACATTTGGCGGGATTTTCTATTGCAGCACACATTTCAAACTGCCACAAAAAAATAAACTAGCGCAGGTACGATGTTCACTCGACTACGGCTTGATGCCGACTGACCTGCTGAGCGCGCGAAGGCACAGATGGCGCGCTACTCCCCCCCACTACCCGCACTGTGACCAATCGGAGGTTAGTTTCTGAATGGCCCTCGTACAATCCAGGAAACGTGAGTAATTTGTGGCCCCTGAAAGGACCCATACATGACTCACGATATTGAGGTCCTATTATCGCCTTCGGGGCATATTCAACAATTTCACTCAGTATAATTTTGTGCGTAATGAATACAATAGAACTCTTGATCAGGTTATCTTCAGTGGTGGTAGTTGTCTTGCGGAGAGATCGCAGGATCCTTTATTGGTTGAGGATAAACACCATCCAGCATTATGTGTCAGTTTTCCGCTTAATATGACGCACAGTTTGAAGCGTAATTTCATTACCTGTTACGAGGACGAAAACGACTTCAGCAGAGCGAATTTTTTTTCTCATGTATGATCTGATTGCGGATATTGACTGGACCTCCCTGGCGAATATCGACAGTCCCGATGACGCTTCCAACTTCTTCTATGACAGAATCTATAGCATGTTTGATCGTTGTGTACCCGTTCGAACTCATAAGAACAAGCGTAGATATCCTCCTTGGTTCAATAAGGAGATTATTCGTTTAATTCGCTTGAAGGCGAAATTTTGGAAATTATTCAAGAGGAATTATGATGTCACTGCTGGAGAGGAATTCGTCCGTCTGCGAGCCAAAATTAAATTAGATACAGCTAAGGCCTACAGAGCATTTGTGGAGATATCTGAACAGAATATAAAAAATAACCCCAAAAAATTTTGGTCATTTATAAATAAAAAGAAGGGTTCAACAACTGTCTCTGGTCATATGTTTTATGATGGGCAGTTAGTCGATGGACCATTAGACATACTTGATAGCTTTGCTGATTTTTTGCAAAGTCAGTTACTACCAGTACTGCGGATTTTGAAGAAATTGAGGATCCTTACATAACTAATATTGATGTTGCATTGTTCTTACGGTTTTGAAGAAGATGAAACCAACTATGACTATGGGTCAGGATGGAATTCCCTCCTTAATTTTCAAGGATTGTGGGTGTGTCTTGGCGTATCCTCTCACAATCTTATTTAATATCTATTTGAGACGTTGCATGCTTACCGATGCGTGGAAACTTTCTAAGGTGCGCCCGGTTCACAAAAAGGGCAGCAAATTTGATATTTCTAATTTCCGACCGATATCAATAATCTGTAATTTCCGCAAAATATTTGAGATCCTCCTTTACACTCGGTTATTTCCACTAGTCTGTAATCGAATAACACCTTTTCAACACCGTTCAACACCGTTCAACAGTTACCAACCTCCTTAGCATAGCACAGTTTGTTTCTGAGATAATTGAGAGAAGATCCCAGGCCGATGTCCTGTATACTGATTTTTCAAAAGCGTTCGATTCAATGGACCTTGGAATTTTGATGTCGAAGTTGTCCCATTTGGCTTTAGGTCCAATCTCATAAATCTTTTTAAGTCCTACTTGTCTGACCGGCGGCAATAAGTTGAGTTCAACGGTGTGCGGTCTGTGGTATTTTCGAGCACTTCGGGAGTACCGCAGGGCAGTAACCTTGGACCACTGCTTTTCATAATTTTCAGCAATGATTTGGCTGATGTGGTAGATGTTAACTGCCTGCTATTTGCCGATGATTTCAAAATGTACCTTGAGGTGAGGGATGCCTTCGATGCCGCAGCGGCTTTCCATCAATTTGCTGCGCGTTGTTGAATGGTGCGAAGGAAACTGATTGAATCTGAATGTCAAGAAGTGTAATGTCATGTATTTTACACATAACAAAAATGTAATTCATTTCAACTATACTGTGGATGGTAACTCGCTTGAGCGTCCGGCGTTGTTGACCGACTTGCACCACATATTGATGCCACTCTGTCTGCTGCAAAAGAGATGTACGGATTTATTGCGCGCATTTCTCGTGACTTTTTGGATATAGCCACATTGAAGAACCTTTTTTACGCATATGTCAGGTCCAAACTGGAATATGCAGCTTTAGTATGGTCGCCTTACCACCAAAACCATATTGTTGACATTGAGTTGGTGCAACAACGTTTACTTAAGCTTTTATCATATAGAGAGGATAATGTGTTCCGCCCACTGGTTTCCCTCAGGATTTACTTTTGAGTAGACACGGCATGAAGAGTCTGAAATGTCGGCGGGACTGCCAGTGCGTTGTGTTCATGCACAAGTTGATCATAGGATGGTTAAAGATTCTAGCATACTCAGTAATATCAATTTTCTGGTTCCAAGACCTGCTTTCAGAGCGGACAACACATTTTACATGTCGACACCGAGAACTAACACTTTGAAATATTCTCCTCTTTATAATAATAATAATAATACTCTTTATTTGCAATCAAAATTACAAATGGGGTCAATCAAAAACACATTAAAAACAGGGTAAAGATCACAGATATAAAATATAGAGCATAACACAATTTCTCAAAATAAGACATAACATCTAAATAAACATGTGATGAAATGTTTGCAACAATATTTTATCCACCACACACATCAGCCACAGTTCCGTCCAACAAAAACTCCTCAACAGAATACACTGTCTCATCCAGAAGCAACCTTTTTACATCTTTCTTGAAAACCATATGAGACTTACAGTGAAACCCAGAAGGCAACCTATTATATAATTTGGGACCCCAGTAATCGATCCCTTGCTGCGTCCGCTTCAAACGATGCATTGGAGTTCGCAAGAGGTCTCTATTTCTTGTTTCATACGGATGATTGACGGCATTGGTCGGGAATTCTCTCCAATTTTGATGCACATAACACAATACATTGTATACGAAGAGGGAAGGAATCGTAAGTATTTTATGGTCTCTAAACAGCCATCGGCAGGATTCATTATATTTTAAATTGAACATAGTTCTAATTGCTCTCTTTTGCAGTATGAAAATGCTCTTACTTCCACTCGTTGACCCCCAGAACATTATACCATAATTGACATGACTGTGAAAAACGGCGTAGTAAACAGATTTCAGCGCTTGCAAAGTGACCACCGACCTGATGGTTCTCAGACTGAAGATTGCAGAGGTGAGTTTTTTAGTTAGTTCTTCAATATGCCTTATCCAGTTCAGACTGCTATCAATATACATCCCAAGGAACTTAATCGACGTCTCGGGTTTCTGATTGAAAACCAGGCTTTGTGTTTTCTCCTCATTCAGCTTGAGTTTATTGGACGACATCCACAAAACTGTATCCTCCATGACTGTCACTTTTCTTCCTCTCAGGCGCTCAAGCGTAGGCTCCCTCAGTATGATCGTGGTGTCGTCAGCATAAAGATAGGCATCAGCACTGTTGATGTTACAAATCATATCATTAACATAAATAATGAAAAGTATTGGACCCAATATTGATCCTTGAGGGACTCCATACGAGTTTTTCTTTGTGTCTGAATACTCTCCATCCCATTTCACAGTCTGCCTCCTATCCTCCAGATATGACCTCACAAGGTCTATTACTACACCTCTAATTCCGTAGAACGATAATTTTTCCAGGAGGTTACTATGATCAACCGTATCAAAAGCCTTTGACAGATCACAGCAGATGAGCATCAATTGCTCCCTCTCATCCTGACCCTTGATTATGCTCTGAAGTACACTATTCACCGCAGTTAGTACAGATCTTCCCTTTAGATAGCCATGTTGCTCTTTTACAAAAAATTGTAGTTTCTCAAAATACTCAAGTAGACGTATCTTAATAACAACCTCCAAAATCTTGGAAAACGTCGGGATGAGTGAGATGGGACGATAGCTGCTACAATTCTCATGATCACCATTCTTATACACAGGTATAACTTTTGAATGCTTCAGCTTCTCAGGAAATACACCCTCAACTAGACATTTGTTCACTATCATCACCATGGGTTCAAGCAATACACCAGACACATCTTCACACCTGATGAAATCATTGGACAAACCGTATATATCCTCTGATTTTGATTTTTTCAAATTCTCTATAATACTTTGAATTTCAACATGATCTGTAGGCCTGAAAAAACATGAGTTCTTAGTTTTATCATGAAGATTGAAATTTTTCATATATACATCAGGGCTAGGAGCACCACTAGCAATACTGCAAAGAACCTGTTCAGGGACATCCAGGAAAAAATTATTGAAATTGCTGGCATTGACATTTCCACATGTTATACTTCTCCTTGCCTTTCTAGATCCTATTTCCCCATACACCACCTTCCAGGTTGCCTTTTGCTTGTTTTTACTATCATTTATAAAATGCTCATTTTTTTGCCTCTTTTCCATATCAACCATCCTGAAGAACTGTTCTCTGAAACTAACATAGGCTCGATATGATACGTCATCCTTCATTACTTGCGTTATGGTGCCTAAAGCATCTAGTTTATTTTTCATTTGTTTAAGATTTTCACTGTACTTGAAATTTTTACATGCTGACTTACCAGACTCAAATGATCTAACAGTTTTCTTTATTTCAGGAAAGTACTCATTGAAAGCCCGAAAAAATATTTCATGAAACTCATTATAAGCAAGCTCCGCAGAGAGGTTCTACAAGACATCGCCCCACCGCACCCCTCCAAAATCCTGCCGAAATTCCTTCAGAAGGTCAGGTCTATATTCTCTCATAGTGACCATTTCAGTACTCGCTCTACATGGAGTCAACACCTGTAAGCTCATTCTCTGTGCCAAATGGTCACCCATGTGTACATTTATTGTCTCCGTTCCAAGCCCATGCCTCGCAAAATTGATCACAATGTTGTCTATACATCTTTTTCCATTTATTCTACTAATTTCAGTTGTTGTAATTTTCATATTGAACGTATCAAATAAAACTAATAAATCATTACTTTCTTTTTTATTTCGAAAGTCTATGTTAAAATCTCCGGTCAATACTATTTTCCTTCCTTTGTTCACCACGGAAAGAGCTTCATTCAAAATATTAATAAATTTTTTAATATCCCCACTAGGGGATCTATAAACCGAAATTATAACCAGATTCTCATTTTTTATTTCTATAGCAGCAAGTTCAATATCTATTTCAATGCTTAGCTGTTTAATTTCTTCAATTTCGACGACTTTAAGAGAATCACGAACCAATACCATAGAACCTCCATGCACATGTTTAGATCTTGCAAAAATACTACCCATTTTGAACCCACATAAAGGAACACTGCAACAAGTCTGCCTCTGCATAAAATGCTCTGTAACACACAGTATATCTATCCTACTTTGATCCAAAAACATTCGCAATTTATTCACCTTATTTCCTATGCCATTTACATTAATATTAAGCAAAGTGATTACCTTTGGTGTCCGACTTTGTTTTATTTCCTTTCCATTGCCGAAAAAACCGAAACTGCTTCACCATAACACCGCTAGGCCAAGTTTCAGGTTTATGTAACTCCTCCACCAGTGATATGTCAGCTGCAACCTTGAAGGAAACACTATTGGCATCATCCCTCTTAGGTAGCCTCTCCACAAAAAAATCTTCAGAGGGAAACTTCTTCTTGAGATAATTTTTGACATTACTTTCAGTTGCCTTCTGATCCACCCTTCCAACATAGAGCCATGCACGTTTAACTGCACCACTAAAAAGATCTTCCGAATCTGAGGTACCCAGTACAATTTGGCCAGTCCCTGTAGTATGTCTATGATTCGTAACACCGTGTTCAGCATTCGCGATATTGTCATCACTTAGCGGAAAATCACTTTTCCCACTAAAGTCGGCTCTTTTGTTAACAACGGCAACGCTGCCAATTCCAGGTTCCTCACCTTCATTGTTTACATTGACTGTTTTTGATTTCAAAAGTTCAATAATGAAGTTCTTATCAGCTACAGTCTTCTCTAATTGTTCTAATATCTTTTTAGATGCTTCAAGTTCCACTTTGGCAATTTTGAGTTGATATTTGAGGTCACTTACGTTATTGTTATTTTTAAGGTTACCCTCCGGAGCATTCGCCAACAAGTCCACAAAATTTTTCCTAGTCGAAACTATATGTTGCCGAAGGTTATTACTCAGTGTTGTGCCCTCTGGCACTTGTCCAGATAATATAATTTCTATTAAAATCTCCTTTTTGAACTTATTCAACTCGCTACAATAATCACCACCTGTCGCCATTGTTGCCAAAAATATGATGATGATATAATTTGTGTCACGCTTGTAATTCTGTTTGTCCTAACTTGGATATCTTTTATTGTAGCATCTCAGATATCAAGTCATACTATTTTGGCTGACTTTGTATTACGTGTCTCATTTTGTATGTTTAGAATTAGTTTTTTGTTCCTGTTTACCTTCTTCTGTAGTTGGGTTTATCCTGTAGAATGAATAAATAAATATTCCTGTAGCACAAATAATGTGGTGCGGTCGGAGCTACCAACCTAAACGACAACACCGTTTCTCAAATAGGATTGAAAATTCACTAAGTGAACAGCCCTTGAAAGTTCTGTGTCTACTCGCCGAGATATAACTCGTATCAGATATAACACACCCTTCAGTCTCTTACAGTGCATATCAACATGTTCACGCCAGTTAAGATTACGATCTATCTGAAGTCCTAAAACTAAAGCAGATAAAGTTAATTTGATTGTACTGATTTAAATTAATTTCATCAGGATGATTTTCCCGGGATCGAAGGGTCCTGAGTATTATTTTCCGTTTTATAAAAGTTTACAAATAGTTCACTTTGATCGCACGATTCACTCTGAAAAATGACCAGCATCTGTTGAATCTTATATTTTTGTTACGCACCAGGGTATTGGCGTCATCAGCAAACCTCAAAAGCGCCTAAGTGGACAGAAGCGAATGGCAGAAAACAAAAGGTAGGTCGTTAACATAGAGAACTTATAAAATGGTGCTAGGATACTACGCTATAGAACCACGACATTGACAAGTTTATCTTTGGATTCATAAATATCATTTTCGATGTCAATACAAACCCGTTGTACTCTATCACCAAGGTAATTACGCATAAGTAACTGCTGTGAATTTCGAATAACATACGGATACAATTTCTCAAGAAGTGTCCTATAGTTGACAGTATCATGTCATATTCGTTTGAAATTTATAACCCATTCCAAGAAAGAGTTGAAAACATCATGAATAGCCCTAAAACCATCTTGAAATCTATATATGGGACAACTATTGATGATATGAGGTATTGATTCTTCTGCTTCTCCACATTCACAACTTGCACTAGGAACTGAGTTCCATTTAAATAGCATGTCATTGGTACGACCATGACCTGTTCTCAAACGATTAAGAACTGTCCAAATTTTTCTTGGAAGATCAAAACCAGGAACTTTTTCAGAAGGATCAGAAACGAGATACTTATTGAACATTTCGTAAGAGTTCCACTCAGTCTTCCATAATTCTTTATCACTTATGTTTATATTGAAGAACGTATTATGCCATAATGGTTTACGTGACTTCAATCTGGGAATTCTATTTTGTGGAAAATATGAAATAATTGGGAATAAATTGGGAAAAGAATGATATTTATTCCAAGAATTCAGAGCTGCAGTCTGTATGCGAATATGGGGGGGGACAATATTAGACAATACTGGTAACCAATGAACCGGTGTAGATCTTATGGTGCCAGTAATTATTCTCATGGATGTATTCAATTGTGCTTCAATTTTTTGTGTATGTGCATTATTAAACCAAACAGAGCAACAATACTCAGCTGCAGAAAAGACTAGGGCTAGAGATGCTGTGCGAAGAATTGAAGCATCAGCACCCCATGACGATCCAGCTAATTTCTGAACAATATTATTCCTAGTTTTCAGTTTTAGGCTCAGATCATTTGAATGAGTCTTGTAATTGAGAGATGAATCTAATTTAACTCCTAAGTATTTTGGATAGAAATTATGTTCGATAGAAGAATCATTGAAAATTACAGCTAATTTTCTATATTTTTCCATGGTTATTCAGATGGAAACAAGATACCTCTGTTTTGTTGGGATTTGGACATAATCGCCACTCAATAAAATAATTCTTTAAAATTTCCAAATCAGATTCCAGAGTATGGAAATCCTGATGTTGGTAAGCAATAGCAATGTCGTCAGCACAAACAAATTTTTGAGATGATGTAGCATTTATGTTATTCAGTTCTTTTTTCTTCTATTGTCTTTTTACTTCCAGATTCAATGTGAGCACCTTGAAGAAGTTTCTGTCTCCACCAATAGAAGATCACTCTTGAAGAAAGAAGTCCCTGAAATATATTTCAGCTGACTTTTGTATTTTCACACTTAGACGGGGAGCCAGGGTTTTTTTACTGGGGTTTTTTCCCTAGGCTTCTATGTCATAAGCCGAATTGTATGACACCTCGTCACTAACCCCTGATCTATATGCTTTATTGTTTGCTAACTAATTATTGTCAGCCAAAAGTTCAAATGAATATATATATATATATATAGTTGACAGTGTCGAAGTCTCTGGAAAAGTCCAGAAAAAGTCCAATAGGTACCTCCCTCCCCTCCAAAGCATTACCTATTTCACATGTCAGTTCATAAATAGCCATGGTTGTACTTCTTCCAAGTAGATAGCCGTGTTGGTTTTTATGCAAGTTAGAAAAAAAAGATGTTGTGGATATCATCCAAGCTACCTTCTGTATGGAGATGCTAAATAAATTCTAACTTAAGGGAAGATAGAAATATGCCTTCTCTGAATGAACGATTTATTATGTGTGCCAGTGGCTTAGGAATTATATGAACGGACTGTTTTATGACCGATATTGTTATGTCAATATACCCACAAGAACCTGTGTTTTTCATATCCATCACCGTCTTAATATATTCCTCCTGAGTAAAAGTATGAGAATAGAATGACTTACTATTGCATTGACTACTCGATGAACGGATTTTGGAGCTATGAGCCGATCCTAAGGAAGTATTGACGAAATATTCATTGAAAGTATCAGCCAACTCTCCAATATTCTGAAGAGAAATTGGATGCATGGCTCACTGAATTTGGGTGAGATCCGAATCATTGATAAATGTAATGAACAGCAATGGTCGCCTTTTTGAGAGAAACGAAGACAGCAGCCTCACAGGGGTACCACACAGACCATAGAGTCGCAGTTTTTCTTCTAGTATTTCATGATCCACGGTATCAAAAGCGTTTGATGAATCTAGTGAAAATATCTTCGCTGACCATTTTTCCTTTATAGCTCCTATTACTTCATTCATCGCATGTAATATCATAGATGTTGTCGACTTCGAGCTCCTGAAACCATGTTGATGTCCTCCAAGCAAGTTATGTTCTTCAAAATATGATTTGAGTCTTGACTTAACAAGAATTTTTGATAGCGCTGGCAAAATTGAAATTGGACGGTAGTTAGTTGGTGTTACTGCAACTCAGTGTTGTTAGTTGCATTCATTTATTTTCTGTTCCAAAATGTTTGTTCGTTTCATGCGGCCCACGTATGTTCATTTCTTTGTCTATGGACGCGTAACATATGTTGGAGATATATGACAGTGCGAGACGAAAGAAGTAGTAATTCGAATACAGACATCGACGCTCGTTCGGTGCAGTGCAAGAATTTTCTTCGTTTCTTCGCTATTTTTCTCGTTAATTTCTACAAACTAGAACTCGGGTGAAAAAGTGACTGTTCTGGCTCGTGAGTGACACGTTCAGCCGTGCTGTAAAACCAACAGGTACGCAGAAGTCGATACTCCAACATTTCGTATTTTCTTTTCGAGTCATTTTTCTCACCGGAATTTCATTGTTAATTTCTCTTTCTTTTCATTTAATTTCAAAGGCCGTGTCGTGCCATTTTGGTCCTTCTTGAGCCGCATATTTTCGAACCGCGTTTTCAAAATTATTGCGATCAAGCATTTTGGAATTTTTTTCATTTAGTTTTTTCATTTGCATTTATTTCAATCTGTCATTATTCACGTGACCTCGAAAACTTGATAAGATATCGAACACATTCATAAATCCTTTAATATCTGCGCATGTTAAAAGAATTTAGCTTTCATTACCTTTCATTTGTTTTTCTCATCTATGCTCATAACCTTGATTCAAAACATAAACAAAGATTGACATTCTTGTTTTTGTTTATTTACATTTCATTATTTTCATTTGTTTATTTTCAACTCGATTTTCAATTTAATAGATTCAATCTTAATTATTTGCTTTATTAATTAATTTAGTTCTTTTCAATCGGTTAGTCTATTTACTCTTTTTCGAAATTACTCAAAACGAAATTCATATTGTTTTCTGCAGTATACCTTGAATAATAATAATAATGGCGACAAAATTGAAACAACTCAAAGCTCGTCGTCAAATTGTTATTGATGATCTCGAGGAAATTCTCAATTTAGCACAATTCGCTGTCACTGATGAAAGTTTACACGTTAGATTCAAATTAAGATGTGAAATACTTGACGATATTCTCGTGGACTTTCAAAATTTACATACGTCAATTGTCTCTATGATAGTGTCTTCCGAAGAACCCGAATTGAACACTGAGAAGGTTATTCGAACAGCCTTTATGGATAATTATTACACCATCAGAACAACTTATGTTAATTTATTTCCTGTAATAAACATTCCAGTAAAAAACCAAGACAGTTGCTCTATCAGTTCGCCAAATGTTAAACTTCCAAAGATAGTGTTGCCCATTTTCAATGGGAATTATAAAGAGTGGCCTACTTTTTTCGATATGTTCCAAAGTTTGGTACATGAAAATTCTAACTTGAGTCAAATAGAAAAGTTTCAATACCTCCTTAGTTCACTTTCTTCTCATGCTTTAAATTTAGTTAAAGGATTTCCATTGACTGCTGAAAATTATGAAAGCGCTTTTCAGACATTGGCGGAAAGATATCAAAATAAAAGACTTCTCGCTAATACGTGTTGGAAGGAAATCTGTAATGTTCCAAAGCTACAGGGTGATTCAGCTAAAGACCTTAGGCGAATTCTAGAAGTTTTTGCGGAAAACTTATCGGTATTAAGGAATTTAGGTTTACTCGTTGACCAGTGGGACTTTGTTTTATTTCACATTCTCATTCAGAAATTAGATTCAGCAACGATCAAACGTTTTGAATTACAAGAATGTTCAACAGATATTCCGTCGTTTGTCAATTTGCGAAATTTCCTGACAAATCAGTGTATAGCCTTGGAGGCAGTAGCTCTTTCTCTTCAGTCGAAAACTCATTCAGTTTCGAATTCTCAAGCTTTGAAATCTAGTTCTCTCTCAATGAATAAAAGAAATTCGACTCTTCTCGTTCAAACGGAAACTGAATCATTCAAAAAACGTCTAACCTGTAATTATTGCAAGTTAGCTCATAATATTTACAAATGTCCATCATTTTTGGAACAAACTGTTCAAGATCGGTTCAAGATTGTGAAGAACAAAAATTGGTGTATCAATTGCCTCCATTCTGGACATAAGATTAACAATTGTTCTTCAAGGTCAAATTGTCGTACTTGCCAAGGAAAGCATCATACCCTGTTGCACATGCGCAATAATGCGGATAATAATTCATCAACAGAGACGTTTCATTTCAATGCTGCAAATTCATCGGATTCAAGCTCAGCTCAGGTTTTAACCAATGTTTCTTCAAATTCTACCGTTCTCTTAGCAACCGCTGAGGTCGAAATTCGTGATGCTTGGGGTAGATATCAGAAGGTCCGAGTTCTGTTAGATGGAGGCTCTCAAATAAATATTATAACTCAATCGTGTGTAAATAGATTAGGCTTGAAAATTTGTGATGCTTCATTTTCGATAAATGGAATTTGTGAAAGCTCATCTTCTGCTAATTGCAGCACTGAATGTACTATTCGCCCATCAGGTCAAATAAATCCATCTTTTACATTCGATGCCGTCGTGATTCCGAAGATTTGTGCGGAGATGCCGAGTTCTTTCGTAAATTATTCGTTTTGGAATTGTGTCCAAAACAAGAAGTTAGCAGATCCGAACTTTTCCATTCCGAAATCAATAGACCTTCTCCTCGGAGCGGATATATTCTCTTTAATAATTCGACCGGGTCGTATCGAGGGTAACGGTTTAGAACCAACAGTACTTGAGACAGTATTTGGTTGGGTTTTCATGGGAAAGATTCAATCACCTAACATATCAGTTAACAATTTTCATTTGTCATTGTCTGAATCAGGTTTAAACTCCTCGTTGAAAAGATTTTGGGAACTTGAAGAAGTTTCAGAGAATGTCATTGTATCACCAGAAGATCAATTTTGTGAGAACTTATACGCTCAGAACTATTCTAGAAATACATCTGGACGGTACACTGTGGCATTACCATTTAAACCTGATCAGTCAACACTGTCTTTCGGTGACACATATTCTCTCGCACTACGTCGTTTTTTATCCCTTGAACGTAAACTTATTAAAAACCAGAATATATACCGGGAATACTCTACTTTCATGCAGGAATATTTAGAAAAAGATCATATGTCATTAATTTCTACGAGTTCGGATTATGAAAATACTTTTTATATCCCTCACCATTGTATAATCAAACCAAACAGTCCATCCACAAAGTTGAGGGTTGTTTTCGATGCGTCAGCTCATGTACCCGGTCATTTATCTTTAAATGATGCTCTATTGATAGGTCCTAAATTACAAAAGGATATTATTGCCATTTTGATGAACTTTCGTGTTCATCGGTTCGTTTTCACAGCTGATATCAAACAAATGTATCGTCAAATATTAGTTCAAAAATCACATCGAAACTTTCAAAGAATATTGTGGCGGTTTTCCATCGGAACCCATAAAAACTTATCAGCTGAATACCGTTACGTACGGAGTTGCACCAGCACCTTTTCTTGCCCTTCGAACTTTGGCACAGTTGGCCAAGGATGAGGAAGCTCGTTTTCCGAAAGCATCCAAAATTTTGCTCACAGACATTTATGTCGATGATGTCGTTACAGGTTGTGATGATTTGGAAGACGCAAAAACGTTGCAAAAGGAACTGATTTCCTTATTGAATTGTGGTGGTTTTGAGCTCCGAAAATGGAGTAGTAACAGTTCTCAATTACTCTCAACCATACCTCTAGATCATCAATATCACCATTCTTTGGAGTTTGATATAGATCCGATAGTCAAAATTCTCGGTTTGAGGTGGTTTCCTTCGTCGGACGAATTTTCTTATTTTGCGGAAACTACTGTTCAGGTATGTACCAAACGTACCATACTTTCAGAACTTTCTCGAATTTTCGACCCTTTGGGGTTCCTTTCTCCATTTACTTTTCTTGCTAAACATTTGATCCAGCATCTTTGGACATTAGGTTTGCAGTGGGATGATACACTTCCAGACGATGTTAGCCGTCGCTGGAATCAGTGTAAATCCGAATTAACCGAATTGGGTAAATTAAAGATACCTCGGAAACTTGCATCGAAATCATTTTATCGTTGCGAACTTCATGGTTTCGGAGATAGTAGTGAACGTGGCTACGCAGCCGTGGTATATTTCAGGTTTTTCAATTATGACGGCTCCATTGACATCTCTTTCGTAGGTGGTAAATCAAAGGTCTCCCCATTGAAGAGAATTTCACTTCCACGACTGGAATTGTGTGCTTGTCTCTTATTATCAAAACTCATTAATGTGGTTTCCTCTGTTTACCAATCAGCCTTTACAATAGATGACATTTTTGCTTGGTCTGATTCAATGGTAGCTCTAACATGGATTAAGTCTTCTCCTCATCGATGGAAGACATTTGTAAGCAATCGTACTACTCAAATTCAGGACTTAGTTTCAACAGAAAATTGGTATCATGTTCAATCGAAAGACAATCCAGCTGATTGTGCTTCACGCGGCTTAACGCCAACCGAACTGTTGAACTGCTCTTTGTGGTGGACAGGCCCTGACTGGCTTCGTTCCAAACATCTCACATTCGCAAATGATGAAATAGAGAATTCTCTTCATCTTGTACAAACAGAAGAGCGTCACCTCTCTTTGTCAACTTTCATTTCTCTATCGTTTGTTGATGATTTGCTCTCCAGGTATTCATCTCTGTCCAAGGTTCAAAGAGTGGTAGCTTACATTTTCAGATTCGTTAACTTCATAAAGAACTCTAAAGCTCCTAGGATATATAGATTTTCCGCAGTTCATCTCAAAGATGCACTTTTCTTCATTATAAAGCAGGTTCAACGGGTTGTGTTCAAGGAACAGATCGATAATCTCATCTCGGGAAATCCCATATCTAAATCACTTCGAAAATTGAATCCATTTATTGGAGAAGACGGTGTTCTCAGGGTGGGCGGTCGTCTGTCTTTTTCTGGTCTGGCCTATGATCACAAACACCCAGCTTTGCTTCCTTCATCTCATCGACTTACGGAGCTCCTTATTCAGCATTTCCATAAAATATATCTGCATCCAGGTGCTCAGACTTTACAGTTCCTTCTATCTCAACAGGTCTGGATATTATCAGCCAGACGAGCTATAAACAAAGTTATTTCTCGCTGTAACACGTGTTTCAAGGTCAATCCCAAAATGTCTCAACCTCTCATGGGTAATTTGCCACCCTTGAGAATTAATCACCTCAAACCCTTTCAATGCGTCGGAGTAGATTATGGTGGCCCATACTTCATAACTATGTCTAGGTCTCGTGGCTCAAAATCGTTAAAGGCGTATATATGTCTCTTTGTATGTTCCACAACGAAGGCATTGCATTTGGAGTTGGTGTCAGATTTAACTTCCGATGCTTTTCTTGCTGCATTGCGTCGTTTTATTGCTCGAAGGGGTAGATGTAACCACATCTTTAGTGATGGTGGAACAAATTTCAGGGGAGCTTATCGGGAGCTTTCAGAAATATATGCAGGGCGCTGTGTTGGAAGAGAAAATTGAGTGGAGTTTCAATCCGCCTTCTAGTCCTCATTTTGGGGGTCTTTGGGAGTCTGGTATAAAATCTGTCAAATCCCATTTATTAATAATAATAATAATAATAATAATAAGGTCTTTATTTCACAAGAAATCTCAAGGGGAAGTTCACCCGAAGGTGCTCTACCACTTAACCCTTGTTATATACAAAATGCACATTTGAACATATCTTAATCTAAAATTAGAAACAAAGAGAAAATTGTAAAAAGTCAACAAAAGCAAAATATATAAGTATGAGCATTTATAGAGACAGAAATTCACAAGATGACAGAGGAACTATAGTGATGGGGAATCGAGAAGATAAGTCTTGATCTTTTTCTTGAACATATGCTGACTCAATAGTTTCAAATGATCAGGAACACCATTGTACAGCTTACATATATTATAACTGAAACTTCTTTTAAAAGTGGATGTTCTGTGACGGGGACACGACAAAATATTTCTTCTACGTATGTTGATGTTATGTACGTCCGTTCTGTATACCAATCTATTAAAGAGATATGGTGGGCTTCTCTTTAGAATGATATTGTGAAATGCACACAAAGAAAAAAATTCGAAACAAGTCCTCATCGGAAGCCAACCCAATTCTCCCAACTTATGAGACACATGATCATATTTCCTAATTCCATAAATGAACCTAATACAGGAATTCTGTACACGTTGGATCCGGTCCAAAGTTTCTTTGTCCAGACAAAAACTATAGACAGGTGAACAATAAGTGAACTGCGACAGGACCAAAGATTCGCACAGAACCCTCTTGGTATGCACTGGAAGGTACGACCTATGTGGGTACAGAATTCTTAACGCACCATACGCCCTCCGAACCACACTCACCACGTGCTCACGAAACCTGAGAGAATCGTCTATTATCAGACCCAAGTCTCTTGCGTTATCAACGAATTGGATGACATCATTATTTATTGTCGGTTTGTATCTGTCCTTAATAATTTGTTTGTTCTTGTTCGATCCGAATACGAGAGCAGATGATTTTTTCGCATTCAGTTTCAACGCATGTTTCGCGGCAATGTCGGCCAGTTTATTCAGATCCTCATTCATCTTCAATGCTGCATCATCCAGGTCATCTATGGTGAAATCATAATAGAGTTGAAAGTCATCTGCGTACATAAGGACCCTACAATATTGAATAAAGGTGATGAACTGGCAGGTGTAAATCAAAAAAAGGAGAGGGCCCAGGATCGAACCTTGAGGAACACCATCTAGAATATTCCTAGCCTGGCTGGTTCTACCACCCAGCTTCACACTCTGTGAACGACCCGCCAGGTATGACTCGAAAAGGCGCAGAGCATTCCCGCGGACTCCACACGATTCCAAAATAGCCAAAAGAACATCATGTTTAACCGTATCGAAGGCCCTGCTAAAGTCTAGCAAAAACAAAGCCACACACTTAGAGTCATCAAGTGAGCGCAGGATATCATCCGTCACCCCCAGCATTACGCCAGTGGAGCTGTATCCCGGACGAAAACCCGATTGAACTCCGGGCAAAATCGAATTTCTTTCAAGATATTCGGCAAGTTGGTCAGCCATTATTTTTTCAAACAGCTTGGATAAACCTGACAAAATGCTGATGGGTCTAAGATCAGAGAGTTGCTGAGGACTACGATTTTTGGGAATAGGGGTAACCTGAGCATGCTTCCAGGATGTAGGGAATTTTGAATCAAGCAAAATTGTATTAAAGATGTTAACAACAAAAGGAAGGATAAGAGGACAACATATCTTGATAAACGAAATCGAAAGATTATCGAAACCAGGAGAACTATTTTTCAGATTCTGCAAGAATTTCAGAACCGTTTCCTCATCCACAAGACTAAAATTGAACTCCTCTAAACAAATCAAATTATCTTTATAATAATCCAATACCGAACTATCTGCACTAAGGGATGGATTTTTCAGAAAAAAATCATTAATCTCATCAGGGTCATCGAAATTAAGATCAGACCGTGATTTGTTCGATATTCCAAGAGATTTGAGTTCCTTCCATTGTTCTCTACTCGACGCATTAACGGTGACATGATGAAAATATAACCGCTTCTCCTTTTTTACAGCCTGATTCACTACATTACGCAGGTGCTTGTATTCCTCCCACCTATCCTCAGCTTTATGTTTTTTATATCGAGCCTTGGCTTTGTCTCTTTCCCTCATCAGACCTCTTATTCTATCAGTCATCCATGGTGCACGCCTCTTCGATGTTCTAATAACTCTCGCAGGAAAATGTTTATTAAATAACTCCATCAATGTATCCGAAAAAAACCTCACCTTCTCATCAATTTCATACATGTGAAATAATCTAGAAAAATCAGCAGCAGAAATGTCATCGAACAGCAACTGTTCATCGAACCCTCTGCAATCCCTGATGGTGAAAATCCGCGGTTCAATCTTTGTTTTATGTATTCTCATTTGAGAGTAATTCATAATCATTGAGAGTAATCGGTCATCAACTCCTGACATATGAAGAGTTTTATACAGTCCTCACACAGATTGAATCTGTGCTCAATTCTCGCCCTTTATGTCCGCTTAGTAATGACCCGAATGACATATCTGCACTAACACCAGGACATTTTCTTACTTTGGCTCCATTAACTGCTATTCCTGAACCAGATTTATCACACCTATCTATCGGTCGATTATCGCGTTGGCAGCTTTTAATTCGCATCCATCAGGATTTTTGGAAAAGATGGAATTTAGAATACCTGAACACACTGCAACAACGAAAAAGTGGTTCAATAGTAACTCGCCTCCTTATTCAATAGGTGCACTCGTCTTGATAAAAGATGATCAACTCCCTCCATTGCGCTGGCGACTTGGACGCATTGAGAAATTGCATCCTGGCGCTGATAAAATAGCTAGAGTAGCTACTGTTCGGACTACTCAAGGTGTACTGCAGAGATCAGTGGTTAAATTATGTCCATTACCTCTCCAATAGTTATGACATATGTTGATGTATATATGTATATATTTTTTTTCGCTTTATGTTCGATATCTTTTCAATTTTTATATTTGCCTTTTTTTCATAAAATATTCTATTTTAGGTGGGCGGTTATGTTACTGCAACTCAGTGTTGTTAGTTGCATTCATTTATTTTCTGTTCCAAAATGCTTGTTCGTTTCATGCGGCCCACGTATGTTCATTTCTTTGTCTATGGACGCGTAACATATGTTGGAGATATATGACAGTGCGAGACGAAAGAAGTAGTAATTCGAATACAGACATCGACGCTCGTTCGGTGCAGTGCAAGAATTTTCTTCGTTTCTTCGCTATTTTTCTCGTTAATTTCTACAAACTAGAACTCGGGTGAAAAAGTGACTGTTCTGGCTCGTGAGTGACACGTTCAGCCGTGCTGTAAAACCAACAGGTACGCAGAAGTCGATACTCCAACATTTCGTATTTTCTTTTCGAGTCATTTTTTCTCACCGGAATTTCATTGTTGATTTCTCTTTCTTTTTCATTTAATTTCAAAGGCCGTGTCGTGCCAGTTGGACAGGTCCAACTAATGATGTCGAATTCCGCCACATTTGTTTTCCAAGAGTTCTTCCATTCTTTTTCGAAGGATTCGTACATTCTTTGTTATAAAAAGGGTCAATAATGAACTAACATGAGGTATTTATTAACGTATCTGCCTTCGACGAGGTCGAATAATTCACAGACCTTAGCAGTTAAGACGCAATAATTCAAAATTCGGTTGCATTTCATATCAGTTCTGAATTTTTTTATTTCGTCTTGTCATATTGGTTTTCCTTTCAGATCATGAAATATATGCTTTCCACTCTTCAGCAGGAGTAAGCCAGCAAACACCTATATCTGAAATATCTCAGTTTTGCTCATTAAAAATTTTTCCGTGGCACCTGTCAGAATTTGAAATAAAAGGAGAAGAAATAAGACTGAATCCAGGACTCAATTCGGCTGATCCAGGATTCTCCGCAAACACGACATTCACCCCAACCCATATTTCATATGAATATAACATTCATATTTCACCGTGTCATTGCTTACCATGTATGTCATCGCCTACTTGTGAAATACTCCCATTAGGACACGAAACTGCCTCAGGCACGAACAACTTTCCAACAGGAAATTCTAGAACTGCGTATTTTCTCCTTCGACATCCTATATCCACTTCCAAGAATTGGCACGTCACACACAGGACAGTATAAAGTTTAATATGATGTTATGATGGCCAACAGACCGAGTGGACGGTAAGAATACCCCACTTATGATAATGCCCACTTCCTAAAAGAAAAAAGCATAAGAGAAATTCTACTTGTAATAACAGAAAATGGTCTGGAAATTGTTTTAACAATGTGAGTTGAAATATCTTTCTATTTTACGTAGCCTCTATAAAAGTCTAGACATTTCACCTTCGAAATGAAATTTCTGAAGACTCAAGATATTATTGTTTAGTCACTTCCTGAATCTTCGATCCACATGAAAACCAACCATTTTATTAAGGGCTGCATATCAAGTAATCCTTCAGGGAAGACACATATTAAAATTGCTCTGTTTAAAACAACTATAATTTAGATTGAAAACTCTTCATATTGCTCTTCACATACATAATAGATGCCATTTATTTGTCTATAGAGTTTTAGGAAACATCGTGGTACGAGAGCACAGGTTTACTTTTTAAATTTCTTATTCTTGACCGTGCCACCGCATCCTATTTGTAAGGTCAGCATGATTTTAACATCATTAGATTTTGGGTTTTCTGTACTTATCATGAAGTAAACCTCAGAATAATTAAGTGTTCACTATGGTTATAAAAGAGCAACTAAAATCGGCGAAAAATAAGCATCAGTAATCAAATACACCCTATTTAGGTTTCATGTTTATTTTCTTCGTATCGTTTACAATATATTTTTTTTGTGAAAGTTGTCCTTTGATTGAGGGAATATTTCCCTCAAATGGGATCATCCTGCGAAAAATGAATGATTTCTCTTTCTTTCTTAGTAATTGTACACGTGTAGGTATTGGAACTAGACACATAACAAGGATAGACACGACTGTGTTTGTTTAAAATCTTTTGAGGTACAATTCATGCTATTTTAGTATTCATAGTATTTTTCTCTCAATTCTTATTATTTGTTATAGACTTTTTTCCCAAGAATATAATCTCTTTTTTAAACTATTTCAAAGTGTGTTCGATACTATGTAAATTTCATAAACTTGATATGTTCGATAGCTTTCAAGTGCAACTTCTCTGAACTATATCTTCCTATTAAGGGTAGCTACCCCAGGAGCTCCACACTTAACTTCGGCCTGGGGATCGATAATCAGGTTTTCTTAAACCCATCAAGGTAGGTGTCAATGTTTTTTTTTTAATTTCAATCTTGTTTGATCTTGTTTTTTTTTTGACATTGGCCAATAATTTATTGGTCATCTTTATGATTATGTCAACTCACTTTTCTGGTTTTTTGTATGTGCTTCGTACATTATCTTTTGGTTTGTTTCTTCTCTTCTCAGTGCCGGATGATTACTGAATTTGGAGGCGAAAAATACCGTAAAACTCCCCACTTTGTGACAGGCTCCCAACTTAGTGACACTCAAAAGTTGCAGCACCTGTTTTTGAGGAGGGAAAAGGATTGCAGTGTTATTTGGCATTATCAACAGGTGTTTATATGTTTACCAAATCCACTTCAAGGTTTTGATTATATGACTACTGATATAGTCTCCTCTGGCTTCACTATCTTGCATGGTTTGAGAAACACGATAAGTTTTATTATTTTATTATTTATTTTAGTTCAATATTATCAGCTACAAAATGTTAAACATGGAGGTCTGAAATGTAAATGATTTTAAATTTTTTGTAGTTGTTTTTTTTTTAAGTTAGAAGTGAGGTAGCTAACAGTGTGACACTAGTTTTTTCCAATTTTGCTATATCTAGATGATTTGGTTTCATTTTTATTGTTATAGAAAAGGCGTTCGTTGCAGTAACGAATAGAAGAAAGGTGGGTAGTCGGCCATACAGAAGTTATTCTCCGGGATTGCTGGAAAAGAACTTGAATCATGTAAAGAATAAAAGAATCTCAACTTCCCAAGCCTACATGAGGTATGGAATGAAACGTAATGTAATTTATAATAGGACGAAAATGGAAAAGGAAAGTTCATCTTCGTCCCCTCGTAACCCTGTTAGACAACCAGTACTGTCAAAGCTAGAGGAGAACGTTATTTGTTCCCATGAATTGCTTCAGCTATCTACGGCTTTTCGACCAATAAACTCGAATTACGACTGAGTATGAAGAATTGCTTGACACGAATCGGTCGTAGTGATCCTGAATTCAAGGCTAATCTGCCCATTAAAAAGTGGGTTAATTGATTTTTTGAAAGACATAAAAAATTGAGTATGAGAGCGTCTAAAAGTATTTCGCGATATAGATCAGGGATGGATGCTGATGTCATTAATATGTTTTTTAATAATCTCGAAACTTATATATATATATATCTAATATATAAGGCAGAAAATGTTCACCCTGAGTGAATGGAGGGGGAACCACCAAGAGAACGCTACAATCGCTCAAAAAGTGGGTGGTTTGATATGCGGACATTCGAAGAGTGGTTCGCGTTTTGCTTGTTGCCCATTTTGAGGAGACAGGTTGAAAAGAGAGTGGTTATAAGGGACAACCCCAGTTCCGTTATCCGGCGAAGAGTCATTACATTGTGTGAGCAAAATGTCATCAGGTTCCTTGCTCTCCTTCTTCAATCCAGCCATCTACTGAAATCATTTGATGTTCGTCTTCTTGGACCTTTTAAGAAAATGTGGCAAACGGTGTTAAACGAATATTAAACCAGCCTTCCAAAATCTGAGTTTCCCATGCTGTTCATGAAACTTATCGAGGAAATGGGACCGAAAATTAAAAAAGTTATGAAAGGAGGTCAGAGAGGTGCAGGGATCCATCCTATCAACCGGGACCACAGCCTGAAAAGGTTATGCGGTGTAAGACTGCAAAGTGAAGATGATCATGTTCTTACCAATATTTTCCAGGTTTTCATCAGTGAGCTGCAGGCTTCCAGAAAACATATCATAGATAAGTCAGCGCGTGGAAGAAGAAGGAAGATAAATGTGTCACCTGGCAGTGGCATCACCCTTGAAGAATTGGATATTGTGGATGTTTTAGACGATCAGCCTGGACCGTCTAACCAGAAGGTTCGACATAAAACTGAAAAACCAGTTGCTAGCTCTAGAAAAAAGAGGAGGAAAAGGGGGCGGAAGACTGAGTCGTTTGAGATTCATTGAGCGAAGGTGACATCTCATATGCTGACAGTGAATTCAGCACGACAATTTTATGGCTCACCTCTTGAACGATAATGCCAGCGTTCCAGATGTTGAAGATAATAGATCAGATACGGTTCTTCAGCCGAAATTATTGCAGCTGGACCAGTTACTTTATCTGATTCTAAGTCCGAGCAACAGGGCAGAGCCGATAATGAGTCTACTGCCACCACTCCCCCCTTGGTGATGTACCGCCTGCTGTTGCTGTCCCCCCACCCAGGACCTGATGCTATACAACAGAATGACGACTATATTGTTCTGAAATACAGTGGGAAATTACACCCCGGTATCACACCAGTATCAGCAATGACCAAAACGGGAAAATTTTGGATGTGGCCAGATTCTCCTGATGTTGTGTGGTATAAAGAAAGCCAAGTTGTTGTTTTGTATTGAAAGTGCTCTTGGACATTTCATGTTCTTCAATAAATATAAAAGTTAATAAAAATAAGTTACTACTGTACATTCATTGAACCCTTCTTCCAAAAAATATGAAAAAAGGCAAAAGAGCTGATGTTTGCTTTGAAATTTCAGTTGAAATTGCTTGATTTGGTTCAAGGTGAGTCTTTTTTTCCATTATTCATCAACTTGAATGTGTAGAATCTAAACAAGGCACTACAACAATGTGACAGATCCAGTTTGGGTGCGTTTTCTATGCAAAAAAAAATGGGTGTCATATTGTTGGACATCTCCGGTTTCACCAGTGTGACACGAAAAAAAATCCCCCCTGCTTTCCTATAAAAACCCCAAATTTATATGTGAAACATTGAATGAGTTATATTGAAAAAAAAATGACACAAAGTGAGAGTTTTACGGTAGGTTACAACTCCTAACTGTTGAATCGAAACCTAATCAAAAAAAAGGATTTTCAGTTAAAAACATATTAAATTCAAGGGAATCGAAAAACAATCGAGGAAAAATTAAATTACATTGATTCAAAATACTCCTCATAGCTATTTGGTTTGGTGATATCAAATTGGTCAAATCTGGAAGTTATACAATTACTTCATCATTCGCATTCATTTGGTATTCGTAATGACGTATTCCAATACGTATCTATATAATAATCCCATCATCGGCTCTTTTTCATTGAATAAATCATACAGCAGTTGTTTTCATCAGCACGCACACCCACTCCGATGATCTCTACCCCAATAAAAGGAATAAAACATTTGTGAACCGGAAGCTGATGGCCATGACTTCACAGTTAAACAACAATAACGTGTCGAGCGAAAAGCTTTCATTGTGATATTTTTGAATTATAGTCACCCTGATAGGACGTCCATTATTTCGTTACTGTAATTCCGAATTTGATGACTTCACACACTGATTATGGTTGCATGAAAACACCTGTTTTATCGCGTCAAATCCGTCAGAATTCGGCTGTTATGCGATTTTTCCAGGAAGTGATCATTCTTCAGTTGGCATTTTTGAAATTTTTTTGCGGGACTGATGGCTTTCGGAAATGAGACCAATTTTGTTGGAGTATATTATCAGCGGTATCATATCATTATCTTGAATTGAGGAATTATAAAATGGACAATATGTAACCAACTTTCCTCATATAAACACGGATCAGAAAAACAATAGTCACATAAAACAGTTTTTTTCGGACTGTTAACATTGAGCACAGATTAGCTAATTGTGGGTGTTTCCTATCCTTATTAAATTATCTTCTATTAAGTGATGCGTTCTCATCTTGAATATTTCGAAACAGTATTGCCAGTGCTTCTTCATAGAAATTCGAAAAAAAAAATTCTGTACTTGGTTCAGTTCTTTTAGAAAAGGTTTGGATGGATTGAATTGCAATATAACCCACCTATACGAAGTTTGGAAACATATGGAATGAGAGATTTTGAAAGAGAGTGAACAGGAGAGATGAAATGAGGGCTATCTTACGATGGTGAAGGTATCCCTTTTCTTTTAATTTATACGCTAATAATTTAACGCAATCCCAAGGTATTTCATTCATATAATTCTTCGTTCTTTGATTTCCGTAGCACGGTCCGAATTTTGTTAAGTCAGACCCGATAGTATACGAGTATTATGTTCTAAATGCGGTTTATAATGGCATTCATTTCTAACTTTTTTTTCTTTCTGGTGAACGCCTAACATAAGAAATAACAGTTTTTATGGTTTAATTTATATACTGAGAGTTTTTGTGATTAATTCATTTTTTTATTCTTTTTGATTGGGTAGAGTTTATTTTTTCCTTTATAATATCTATAATACTAATATTTCTCTACTCCGGATTTCATATTGTATTAATGATTGAAACTGTAGTACAAATATTTTCCTCCATTTGTTGTTTTTTATATAAACAATAAGGATTTCTTTTCGTTCATGTACAAGCGTACGGCTATCCCAAATAGATGATAATAATAATAAAGCAGCAATAGATATAGTAGCGACATCGAGTGCACCGGATAGTCCTGCTCTCATTGCACATTACAAGCACTTGCTGGATGAGCACGACCAACTACAGGTGGTGGAGGATTCGAAGATAGGTAAGGAATTGACAACAATCAAGCAGGTATTGGAAAGAACGAAGGATTGGAAGGAATTGACAAGAACTAGGTCACAATCACAGTACTCAAAGGACATTAAGAGGAGACAGAGGAGTGGTAACGGTACAGGCAAGCCGAAGAGGGGTTACTAAGGATTCCAAGGTAATTTTTCTCCATACTCATTCTGATAATATTGATGAAAATATATTTTTTTATCTCACTTTTTCTGTGTTTTTTTTAATATTTGGATTGGATCTTTTTTTTTGTTTATTTCATTTTGGTTGATATGGACCAGTATTTGAGGGATTTTGATTCAGGAATAAACAGGGTAGAATATTTGGAAATGGTAAGATATTTAAGGGATTGCAATGTAAAGACAAAATTTAAGATAATACATGAAAATATAAGAAATATTGAGAAGAACTTTGACGAATTTAGGATGATGTTGAAATCATATTCGCAGAAGTTTCAAGTATTAGTATTAACAGAAACATTTTAAATACACGACTCAGACTTATATAAAATTGAGGGATACACCTGCAACTATAACGAAGGTACATATAACAGAAATGATGGAATAGTTATATATGTTAGAGAGGATTTGGAATACAGTGGAAGGGTAGTACCAATAGGAGATATTAAGGCACTTGAATTAGACCTCGTAATGAAAGATTAAAGGATTAAGATAACTGGAATTTACCGTTCGCCAAGGGTGTGATCAAAAAAATTTACGCATGATTTGGCTGATTATATGGATACGATATGGGTATGGGATTATCATGTGATCGTGGGAGACATGAACATAGATCTTTTGTCAACCAATGAGACAGTCGATGAATACAAAATCATATTCAGCTCATTAGGTTACCGCTCGTCTATAAATGATATAACCAGGCCTTCAAGCCGCTCCGTTTGGACCATTCTTTGACGGTCGACAACCAGTTGATAATTGTAGCAGATCTTTTATCGTACGCTTCAATGTTACAGATCATTATACGATCATATTGTGCCTGAATACTGAAGTAATGTCTACATTCGGTAAAATCAAATACGAAACTTATATAGATGATAGTCAACTGAAGAGAGATCTGAGGAGAATAGATTGGAAATATTTGATAAATGGCGAAGGCGCAGATTCATTTGCGGAGTCGTTCATTGAGATATAGAATTATTTTGTACAAAAACACACTACTGAGATCAAAATAACATGTAGAAAATTTTGAAGGAAAGATTGGATAACTCCAAGTTTACTGCGATCTATATATAGGAAAAACCTCTTGTACAAAAAGATGATGAAAAACCCACTAAACAAAAACTTGCAAGACCAGTATAGAAAATATCGAAATACCTTTCAGAGGATAATTAGAGAGGCTAAAAGAAACTACCTGAATGAATTCGTCTCCAAAAATGGTTCGAAGGCCAAAACTCTCTGGTCATTCATTGAAAATATTAGTGGGAAGAACAAGTCGAGAAGTGATATAGAGTGAATTGTTGACTCTGAGGGCAGGGAGCTGAGAGAGGGGGAACAAATTGTAGAGGAATTCGACAGATATTATAGTGAAGAAGGGAAGAAATTAGCAGAAAATATACCAAAAATGCCTAAAGAAGATCTGGTGAACAAACCTGTGGTGCTACCTTCTTCCTTTTCCCAACATGTAGGAAAGAGATAGAAGATACAATTCTGGCACTAAGAAAAGGTGGAGCCCCTGGTCATGATTGAATCAAGACAGAATTTTTGAAGAATATCAAGGAGGAAATATGGAAACCACTAATGCTGTTGACCAACCTGTGCTTTGAAACTTCTAAATTTTCGGAAATTTTTTAAATAGGGATCATCAAGCCATTTTTCAAATCTGGAGACAAAAACACAGTATCAAATTACAGACCGATATGCCTCACATCTAATGTCACAAAGATCATCGAAAAAATAATCGAAACCCGTATTGTGAAATTCTTGAAAAAAAAACAAAATTTTATCGCAAAGTCAGTACGGGTTCAGAGAGGGAAAATCGACGGAGGATGCAATAACAGAACTGACTAAAACAGTGTATGGTTGGTTGGATGGAGAGAGGGTTGGTTTAGGTGTCTTTGTGGATCTCGAAAAAGCCTTCGATACGGTTTCCCATGAGATTCTCCTCAATAAACTCCATCATTATGGTTTCCGAGGAAGCGCATACGATTTGATAAAGAAGTACTTGACTAATAGATGGCACTATGTTAAGATACACAGCCACACTAGCGAAAATAGATCCATCGAATATGGGATACCACAGGGGACTGTACAGGGACCGGTTCTGTTTATAATTTATATAAACAGCTTACTGTTCATGAATGTGAGGGGGAAAATCTTCAGTTTTGCAGATGATACCGCAATATTGTATGAGGAAACCTCTTGAAAAAATCTCAAATCCAGTGCTGAGAAGGATTTGTACAATGAAACAGGAGAAACAAATTAACAATCAACACAATAAAGACGAAATACTTACCCTTTGCATGTTATGTTATTTACAGGACTTCCACATATGGGTAATTTTGAGATCAATCCCGGAAGCTGAAAATATCAAATATTTGGGGATCATAGTTGACAGTTGAAATGGGATAAGCACATAGACAACGTAATGGGAAAACTAAGACGTCTTCTATCAATGTTCAGATATCTCAGAGAATACCTGGACGAAGAAAAACTGATGATCATATATGAGGCCCTTTGTCAACCACATATAAAATATGGAATACTGGCCTGGGGTGGAGCATATCCATCTCACACTAGAAGGGTTTGGGTGGTGCAAAGATGGCTGTTACGTGTTATCCACAGGAATTCACTATTGTTTCCGTCAGATGATCTGTACACTATTTCGAAAATTATGAGCCCCCTCAGACTATTTGTTTTTCAGATGTTGCCTGCAACCGGTTCCAGAAGAATTATACTGCAACATAAAAAGTGTGATTATGAAACCAGGAAGGGGAGCGCCCACTTCTGGATTCCAAGAGCCAGGCAACGTATTGGGCAGAGATGTTGCACATATCTCACCCCACGTATATGTAACGAGGTTCCGAACGAGATAAGAAGGGTACAAAATCCTAGAAGGCGAAAGCATGAAATCAGGGCATGGGTGTGTGGGAAGGACGAGCAATATTTTCACTCGCTGGTCAACCCTTAGTTAATTAGGTTCTTTGGTGATGTCTATTAACCATTTGTATATCCGTAGAATTTATATTTGTTTATTCCGCTCATTGGCTATTGTGATGCTTATGAAGTTTTAAAATTTTCATTGCGTACAGGCTCTTGCCTCTGCAATTAATGTTTATGCTCAATAAACTATTATTATTATTATAATATTATTTTTATTATATACAAACTGGAAATTCATTTTCAAAATTCATCACTTCGGAGTCATCAATGCGTGTATGCAACTCTCTCTGAACAACTCTGTTCCTGTTTTCCCAGGTTCCTAGTAGACAGGGTGTCAATCCCAAATCTCTGAATTTAATAACGTTGAGGATATGGAATTCGGTATGAATGCTATAGGTACAGGTAGAGTGAATCACCGCTATACTTGGATATAGTTTGAGCCACACCTCAGGTCCCATGCACCCAAACCTCATAATTTCAAATAGGGGCACGCCTTTTGTGATACCCTAAATTGAAGGTTTTTTTGAATAGTTTCAACCTGAACAAGAATGTTTCCTAAATTCTATACAGGGCCAAAGGAAGGTATAATCAAATAAAATTGTTTTATAAGCTAATATCTCATTTGTAAGATCTGAGATATATTTCTCTTGGAATAGATGCACATTCTGAAGTAATTCGCTGCCGACGATCATCCAGTGAATCTGGTTGTTTTTGAATTTTGAACGCAACAGTTTTTAATTGGTACTTTTTTTTAGTCCAAAACGAAATGTATTCTGAGCATCTGTTTGAATGAAATATGACCTCGTATAAAATTAAGGACGAAATCCTATGCAGTTGTGTAGTACTCAAAGAGATCTTTTATTAAGAGTATCACAAAAGGGGCTGAGGTGCATGGAAAATAAGGGGTGGCTCGCCTCATAACCAAATAATAATGCTCGTGGATTTTCCTAGCTTTGTATCACTCATGCCGAGTTGTGCTTCTTATCTTTTGTGGTGTCAGCGATGTTCGTATTGAATATTTTGAAATTGACATTGTACTTATATATAAGCTATTGATTCCATTTATATTTCAAAGACTTATTTATGTTCGACTCCGAAACATTTCAGATTGTTCAAATGCAGCACTCTTTCTCCTGCCTTTATATGGGACAATTATGGTTTTCATTACAGCTTGATTGTCACGATACGCACAACGACATGATTCGTGACTGTTACCTATATAGCTGATCTTATTCTTTGACGAAACATATGCCGCTGTGTAGGGCTCAGTATCTGTTGGAATATAGATTAGCTCACGAATATCAATTAGTCACTGACGGAATATTGTGAAAATATTCATCTACTCCTCAAAATAATATCTATCAGAGTCGAGAGCGTGATGCTGGTCTCATGTTTCCTAAACCACATGAATTATAATGAACTAAGAAGTCAAAACCAATGGAATAATTGAATTTACAGATACATTCAACATATTATTGAATAAATATCAATGAACGGAATGTACTGATTGGAAGTTGAATTTAAGCAACTCTTAAGTTGGAAGATTTTTCATTCTTGTCGGACCTCAATTTGTCTATTCCCTCATCCCAAAATAATATTTCACTTAGAACGATATAGTCACGTTCTCCATATCCATTCAATATATAGTTGCGCACCGAAAAAACGTCACATAAACATGAAATACAGGATATTAATAAAAAAGGGACAGCATCGTAGATCAGGGTTGAAGAGGCTCATTTCGATGAGAAATAAGTGCCTGTCGGTCGAGGGTAATATTTTGCCGCAGAGGTAATTATCTTTTCCCCTTATTTTTTATCGCAAAGAGACTGCCAAAGTTTCAAGAGATCGGTACGGGGTGACCCACATTTGGAGCTGGATGATGTTTAGAACAACTGCTGTAGTTGATCACATGGGCAAACATTAAGTTCATTTATATTTTGCAGTGTATCGAATTCAGGAAATTGGTTTGAATGAGCATCTTTATATCGATAGTCGGTATTGCATATTGATTTTCAGTATTTAATCACATAAAGAGATTCATTTTGGCTTGCTTGTTCCTAGTGGAACACCATGCTGTCAGTTTGTCCAATGTACAATATTTTCTAATATAGAGCAGGGAATGATCTCCATCGATTTCGTTTGACTTCCTGACCACCAATCTGTTGCCAAATCTGAGAACTTAACTTGATAGAACTATTTCACGATGAGTAGAAAATCTGATGCTTTACTTTTCGATCGAAATATTTATCGAGCTATGATTTCAAAAGATCGGACTTTTTCTCATTTTTCTTTTCTCTTAAGTAAATGAAAAAATAATCATATTTTCAGATGGAAACAAGCATCGACAATGAAGTTCGAATGTGTGAGATATCAGGAACATCCGTACATATACAAATTTTTGTTTGAATACGTTCGATATATGAGTATTATGGGCTATGAAGTATTGAAAAAATTTTTTATATGAATTTTCGAAAAATTTTCAATCTTGTCGAATTTTGCAAGCATATTTGCTTTCACTTAGTTCAGAGATCTTTCATGATACAGCTGGATCTGATGGATATTCAGAAAACCATCTTTTAGATGCTCATAACTCCTGAATAATTGGACGTGTTTGGCCTGGTAACGAACTCGTCTGATATATTCATTCTCCCGACCCACACTGACAATTTCAGCTCTCCAGCTCTTTCTGTTCGGGCGTAATCGTGCTCACGGACAAAATCGATTTTGACCACGAAACGATTAATACCACTTTAACCAAATATTCGAAAAATACTGAAATTTTGGCAAATCTATAAGTACTCAGGTGAACAAAGGCGCTAAAAATACATATGCGCCAAATGATAGCAGGCTGTTACTAGTTTAGAGAAGTAGGTATAACAAGCCGGCAAAATAAGATTTTATTTAAAATCATACAAAATTATTCAAATACACGAAAGGAACTAGAAATAGTGATAACTTATAAAATAACATACCATAATTAAAAATGGGAAGAGGAACTTTATTCCATGATCGTTGAGATTACCAATGTCCACCAAAACAGCTGCTTCCATAAGGCGAGGAAGATCATGAAGTATATCGCATCTGCTGGCTATTGAATTCTATAGGAAATTTATTGGTGACCTGACACTAGCGTTTTGTCTACCTCCTCTCTAGTGTCTCCTAAAGACACATTGGGTCACCAAAACAGGAAATGCTGAATCAGCCTAATTCAATCTATTAGGTTTTTCACTATTTGAAATTTAGATCTGCCCTTACTTTACGCTTCGCTCTATGGATACGAAATCTATAAAGTAGCATATCATTCCAACTAGCTATATTTGTAAAGACAACGTTCTCTCTCCATAACAAAATCTTAAAAAACTTTCTCTGCCCTGATTCGATTCGATTCGGGGGGTGGACTAATGCTAAAATATTCTAATTTGCTAAGAATTAAACCATTAAATAACTAGTCTGATTAGTGATATCCTTATAAAAGCAAAGTTTTCTAATTGATTATAAAAGAATGAGGATTGCCAAAAAACTACATCCGAGTAATGCTAACATTTCTTAGATATATGAAAGATATATGATATATTTTCATGAAATTTGAGACATAGGTTTTGAGCCTCAAGGAGTGCTCCTTCGCAAAATATCATTCCTTTTCTATTCATCCAGTGGTGTCCGTAGTGCAGCGAGTCTCAATATTTTCAGATGACATTATGATACGCCACAGGTTTTGCCGATGATAAAAGTTACTACCTGAATCCTTATATGATTAAGATCAAATTCGTAATTGAATCATGACTTCTGGCTGTATCAGGCACTGTTTCCGGTTAAAAAAATGAAACACATTCTCATGCATTAAGAAATAGCCAAATTTTGATATTGCAAATATCATAAGGATATTCGATTGACATGGATCGAATTCATTAATCAGTGTCGGTTGGGAAAAAAGTAATAAAAAAAATGAAAAATCATAGCGGAGTAATAATATACATTGTCGAAAAGAGTAAAGTACGGACGTAGGTTTTCAGGAGAAGAGAATTTGAGCTTCGAACAAAACGTAGGGAAAATTATGGAAAGTTGTTTTTGATTTGAAATATAGGTATACGTTGTCACGGTTTCAAAATTCCCGCTCCAGTTAGTACCTATAAACCGAACTGGTGGCGTTAGTCGCGGTAGTTTACCAGCTTATCTCGTACGTTTCAATGAACGGTTGTCGGTATTCCTGTTCTGTGCCTGTGACGTAGGTTGTCAATTACGTCGTTCTTCCCGGCATTTTTGGTTGAAATGTCCTGGAGTAATTAATCGCAATTTTGCGGATCTGAACAGGATTTTAGCTGAAGCCCTGAGAGAAACCTTATCATGTTGGTTTGGTTTGTTAGTTGATGAGATTTTTGCGCTTTAGCGGAGTGGCGTATTTGTTTGGAAAAACGACGTGGGATTGGTGAGTTAACCTATGTTTGTCACTAGGTATTATAGATTTTTGTTCGTATTTTTAGCGTCGTTCTGCTTCGAATTGGGAATTATTATTGTACCGTTGCGAGGTACCGCAGATTCTGAACTGTCTTTGAAGTCTTCGAGCTGTTTGTCTAGGCTAATTTTGAATTACCGTCGAATTACCGTGGGAGCTGTCTTTGGGGACCTCTACCAGATTTTGCCATCTAAGATACCACACCTGTCGTCTAACCAGGGGGCATTATTGTGAGAAATTGTACTACGTTGGCCTAGGAATATATTTGAGCCCAGTTTCCATCTACGAGACTGTGTGAATAATTATGGATTAAGAAACTATATCCTTTTGTACTTCAGTCAAGCCACGACCTAGACTGTTACAGAAGGATAGTCTGTAGAATTTAGTTGAGATTGATTAGTATCAAAGAGGCCCAATTCAGTGAACAATGTTGGTACATAAAATCAGACCTATCGAGAAGGTCGATTAGTTAAAAGTAAAGAGCTATTTGTAACGATTACCATCGAGGCTCTAAGTATATACCTTGGGGTGATATTACTGTTTGATTAGTAAGAGATAAAGCCTTATATCGAATATTCGGGTTGTGAAGTAAGAACTAGTTAGTGATCTACCTTCTGTAAGATATATCCTCGTTTGAGGGACCTTGTGTATTTCATTTGGGCTCATTATATTATTAAATAATTGCTCTATATTCTTTGTACCAGCCACTACCTCCCGCTTTTGTGATCGGGCTCGTTTGGCATCCTAAGAGTGCGTTCGTTATTTTCTCTCTTTTGCGACCCTGAGATCTTTAGTGTACTTTCCTCTTCTTCTCTTTGTATTATCATAAAAGAGAGTGGTGCCCCTTTATAAGTAGTCTTAGCTCTAGAGCTAGCCGAGGAGGTACTTTGTGCACTCTCTGGAGCCGAGTGGGTTTGGTGACAACGTATGTGTTTGAATCACATTGGTTCAGAGTAAGGATAGATGCTCTCGTTCACCTGAACAGAGTGCATATAGATTTGGTATAGTTTGAATATTTACTCTCAAGTAGCTCAAAAAGTAAGCCAAAGCCGTCCCACCTTACGGTATGTTTCCAGAATAGGTAAATGTTAATTTCTCAGTCCCATTCGTTATTGGGCCTAATCCGTTACTCTCAGAATACTGTTTTTGGAAATATCTGATTCCTCCTGAGATATTCGTGGTATCTCGATTCTGCATATTCTAGAATTTCATCTGTAACGGGAAAACACCAGATATTGGAAGATTTTTGTCTAGTTCAGTAAACTGATTAATAAGCATGGTATACCTAGTTTTCCTTAAATTTTTTTATATTTTTTTAAGATCTAGTCAAAAATGATGTTAGCTACTTACTATCTAATTTCCGGAAGAGATGGGATAGAATTTTGAAATTTTCGGAATAGGTTAATGGCACGAATATTTTCTTGCCAATTACACTATTCGAGTCTCTCTAGCACCATAATACCAGCGAATAATTTAAGCAATTTCCATAATTGGGATTTTTCATTTCCTCCCAAACTAAACTGAGTTCCAGGAAGATTTTCAATTTGAAACTTATAATCACATTCAAACCCGCATTAAGAATTCGTAATGTGTCAATATGTTTCTTTCCACTTAGTCTATAACTAATGACTTGAAGAGCTACCCCGTGTAAACGAAATCATGACAATGAATTCCTTTGAACGGATTGGAATTGAATATCTTTGCTGACCAACCAAACGTAATTCATTGGCAGAAATAATTAGTATGACTCTCGCATACTGAGATTAAAATTCTTATTTCCTTTGTTTCAGCACTCATGCAAATGGTCTTTCTCGCCGATTCCCCATGAAAACGATGAATCATTGCTTTGAGTTTTCGGTCGATTACTTCTGGAATGGGAGCTGAAATATTTGTAGCTTCGTTTTGCAGACTAGAATGCATGACGAACCGATAATAGCTTCTATAATTAAAGCGCAAAGCTGATACCTTTATAGCAATTGTGCTCTATGGACCATGAATATTTACGTGATGATTTGTTCCGACGGAAATTTTTCTATGTTCATTGCATCAATCGAAATCGAAGCGACATTTATTCGAAGTAGTCCAAAAAATGGAGGAAAGTTCTAATTAGAATTGAATTTATGAGTGGGAATATTAATGCATTAAAACAGGGAGTTTTGAGGGCTTTTTCTCAGTAATTTAACCGCAGACACGTATTTCGGGCTATTGACCCTCATCGGTGTAGTGTAAAAGTGGCAGGATGCAAGATACTCGGTTATATTATCATATAAAGGATATAGATATTGTATAGATATAATATATTGCCGATCACACATTTTTGCAATTTCTACATACATAAATTGTAGGGACAAGGTGATTATGATGTTTCAATTCAGAGTTCAATTTGGTTACCTCATCCAAGTATTCTAACTTTAAATCTGCATCATGAACATATTTGGGAATTAATTTTCTGCAAAGAACTCTGAAATATTGAATTGAAAGAAGGTTGAAAATATTCTTAAAAAAATGCCATCTCGGGGAGAAATGGTAAGAACTTCGATTTGAAAGCGTTTTCGAGTTGATTTTCATTTAGGTAATACCTGCAATACTTCACATGCGGTATGACGTAATTTACATTTACAAAAGCTGTAACCGAAACACGATTTTAGCAGATTTTAGTAGATTTGTTTAGTTGATTGTATTGATGACTAATTTATGTTGTGAAAATCCATAATAATTATGGTATCTAGTACCTGACGATGATTTGATAGCGGAAAGCGGTCATGTCCTAAGATATTAAAGTGAAAATTAGACAAAATATTTGTTTTGTCCAATACTCAATTTGTTGAGTGCTCATTCACGGAAAACTAGTCATTTTTCAGTGATCTGAATACGAAAAAAAAGAAATACCATTGAATTTAGGTTATCTGTACTCTACTTACCCCGAGTAAAAATTTTCAATCAACCAGCCTTATTTTGCCCTAGATATCAGGCAAAGCATCATGCCATCTGTAAAGTGTTACAGATTTGTGTGGGAATTCAATCGCACTCAAACTCACTCCTCTTCCGATGGTCATTAAAGAGCCCTAAGGAAATCTTTTCAACTAATGATGATATAAGATTAGATCACCCGGCGGCTTTCAATGAAAGTGTTATTGTCGTCGACGGACCTAACATGACTGCCTCCCCACTTGGTAGTTCAGAATGTGAGAAAGACCTTGAAATAGTGTAACATTTGCCACTTTTTCTTTCGAAAAGAATGACAAATATCATTTTCAAAACTAACTACGATACTGGAGTCTGAATGACCCCAGATAAAAAGACTTGGCGATTTAATGTGATCGTCTAGCAAGGATAGGACTCTACGTTATGTTTACGTAATCAAGTTCGTGATAATTGAGATCAGTGAAAATAATTGGGAAACAAAGATGGTAAATAAAACACAATGGTTGGACCCAAACAATCAACTATTCATTAAGGGTCTAAAGAAATATAAGGGAAAGCCTCAGGCAGAAAACCCCTCATGTTAGGTGATGTTAGGGCACTAGTTTAAAACTAAATAGTCAATCATTAACAGCTAGCAAAGGCAAGTATAACAGATCTGAGGAAACTATAACTATACAGAACAGATAGTAATCATAATAATCAGAGCAACTTCCAGACTACAAAGAGTATAATAAACATGGTAGATATGGCAAATGTATACTTCAATAATGTAACAGGATAATAATCAGGGCAACGAGGTAAACGACTAATTATGACCATCGTCATGGTCACTGCCCCAGGGTATGTGAGCCATAACTATAATATTGTATGAGCTAAGGAATTGGGAACACGGGGAAGGCCATGGAGTTCCAGCGGCGGCTCTGAAAAAATTACAGAAAGTTTCGCGGTTGATAAAAAAGGTATATTCTCTCAAGCCTTATAGTACATGTTAGTAACGGTTCCTGCCTTAAGGCGTTGGAACCGGCCCTTCAAGGCCTTCGATCCAGATACCTAAGAAATCTCATACAACAGTATAGTAATGGTCCACAATCTCGAGACCCCTAAATGAAATATCATGTAATACGAGCATATAGATAAATAAATAGCAGTACGAGATCATAGAAATAAACAAACGAAGGTGCTCTCAACACCTGATAAACCAGTAAAACATATAACTATTAAACATATAAATCAACAGAAAGGAAACATAGACATAAATAGCAGCAAGAGAACAACATGAATAATTATAAGACAATTTCTACAAAGATATCAAGAAAAATACAAATACATAAACAAAGGATCTCTCATCACTGGATATAATAGTATCCATAAGTGAATAAAATCAGAATAACTGTAAGGAATACGAGCACAACATGATACTAAGAACCATACATAATCGACAGTAAGAAATACATATATAGTAATCAACAATAAGAAATATACATAATGGTAGCAAGAAAACAGAAGTAATAGAACAAAAGCTTTCTCACCACTCGTTACAACATTATGATGATACATTCAAAGGGTTACGTCCACTACTTTGTATCAAACATCCTAGTAACACTACTAGTCGATGATCTCAGACGTTATCATACGTTCCTGGAGTTCAACCACAGATCCTGGCCCATAAAAGCCCTGGCAATTTATGCTGCAAAATAGAGTACGATGACTATAATTGATTTGGGTACAATTACGTAGATTTTGCGGTAAGCTGAAGGTAGAGCGTTCTTTGTTATAGTTGACATGCGAACTCCAAGATTTGTAGTCTGAATTGGTGAAACTACATAGCTAGGCAATATAATTAATGTCTCAGGTAACAAGCCGTGTGATACAATTTGAACAAAGCATTACATTTAAAAGAAAGCCGGGTTATCCGGATCAGATAAATAAAGCATTACATTCACAAAGAAAGTAGGGTTATCCAAAACAACAAAGCATTACATTCACAAAGAAATCCGAATCAATGACAACGGCCCAAACATCACCTAATACACCTGAAACCTAATAATATTGCATAATAACAGTGTTAATTCACAAACATAATAGAAATATAATAAATTCACTGAACCAATCGAGTTCCCAATGCTATTCATCAACAAAGATTAATAAAATGGACAAGCAACTAATAAAATTTAAAATAGTCTCAATTATACTTGCAAAATATATTCTAGAGTCGCTCATCGTGAGATGGCTTCGTTTTCGATTTCACACAAAGGCACTAACACTTTTTTGGGTCTCTGTTACTTCTCTCACAACCCCACCGGTAATGGTTCCACCATCTTGCACATAGACAAAGTATCTCCCACGCACTCGCGCAGATCAACGCGGGCAATTGAAAGTGCGGCACGTTCATCTTTCCTTTCTCCGATTCTAACCATAGAATTTGTTCTGACCATGAACTCTACTTCGAGGTATGTGAGGCCCAGTGGCGTCTCAACATAGGGTGAAATGAGAGTACGATTCTTTTGTATTGAAAAAACCTAGGATGTTACAATAGAATGAACTGAAAACCTTTCTTAGTCTTATAAGTTCTGCTACCATCTACTAACCGCGTTCAGTGTTCACCTGTCACTAGTTTTCTGGTAACTGAACTGAAACTTTTGATAGGTTTAGATCCACAGGTCTGGGCCACCCCGACGGACTACTTTATAAAGATAGACGTCAATAGTGTTTCATTTGAGAGCAATGATTCTCCGGATGACTTAAGAGAAAACGGTTTCTGGCAGATAATTCTTCGACGGATCTTGGTACACCCTTGGTTTGGATTCGGAGGTACCAGAAAAATTTCGAATGTCAGAGAGTCACTCGATTCTGTGTTTCTTATATCTACGCCAAGCCATGGAGTTCTGGAGAAGGAGTTGAATAATATTGGATTCAGTCTCCGCCCACCTTACACATCAATATAAAGCTCAGGTTCGATTGGGGTAAGAGGATAGTGATATGTTGAAACTTCAGCATAATTCCTTGGGTCTACCATAAGATCAGTTCCAGAGGATTCTCTATATTTTCGGTGCTGTCCTCGGAATCATCCATGGTAGGCCTGATTTTTATCTGACCCCTATGTGAAGCCTGCTTGGCTGCTTCGAACTCTAATGCATGGGCTAGAGCATCGTCCAGGGTCTTAGGTCGGGCCAACCGCAAGGTTTGCTGGGTCTCACTATCTCTCAGTCCGTCTACGAACGTCTGCACTGCAAGCTGTTCTAGGAAACTGTCCGGTGCAGTCGGATACGCCAGCCTTACCAACCGTGCGATGTCAGCTTCAAATTCTTGCAGGGTCTCTGAATTTTTCTGGATACGGCTCTTTATCTGGGCGTGATAGACTTGCTGTAAATGTCCGTCGCCGTATCTCATCTGTAATTTACTTATCAGCGCCCCGTTATCATTTTGCTGACTGGTTGGAATAATCTGTAAAATATCTAAGGCCTCGCCTCTCAATGCAACAATCAAGGCCGTCGCTTTTTCCTCATTATTCCATCCATTCGCGTTAGCTGCAGCTTCAAATTGTCTCTGGTATGTGCACCAGGCCGTTTTACCATCGAAAGTTGGTGGTTTGACCCTTGCTCGGCCTGCTTCTCCACTACTTTCGTATTTTACTGGAATACTTCTATCTTTATTGACCTTCTCATCTACTTGTCTGCTTATTTTGTTAAATCGATCTTCCATAATTTTCAACATGCTTTCGGTATGCTCTTCCAATTTCCCTTGTATATCGTCTTCTATTTCCTCCTTCAAAATCTCCAGGTTTTCTAACCGCTCTTCAATACTTCCAATCTTATTCTCTAACTTCGAGCAATTATCGGTCATCGTTTTTAGACTATCCTCGACTTTATTCTCTATAGATTCTAATTTACCTCAAAAACTATTTTCTAGAGACTAACTGTTGTCGTCCATTTTATTTTTCATGGTATTCATCTTATTTTCCATTCTATTCTCAATGGAATCCATTTTATCTTTCATGTCCTTCGAATTTTCCTCCATTTTATTTGTCAGTTCTTCAAAAGCTTTCTTGAAAAAGTTCATACTGGCCTGGTCCATTTTCTCAGCTTGAGATCTCGTTACCGGCATTCAGGATTTTCCAAACTAATTTCGGAGTAGTTTCCACTCTGCTTGGTAACCCCACACCAATTGTTACGTTTTTCCTCAGCGAAGTAGAAAAACACTACAAGTCTTCTTTGAACTAATTTATATTCACACTTAACTAACAATAATCAATAATTTATATACACAATTTATCTACAGAATTTCACTAGGAACACCTGTTCATTCGTCGGCAAGTTCTATCCATGAATGAATTCATGAATCGGCTTCAGTCATTTATATCCGGCGCTGTTTTTCTAAAAGTTACCAGAAAGATGCTTCACATTCCAGAACAATTCGTAGCGGCCTCTTTAAATGGCCATAAATATGCCACCATTAATCGTTTTTATGTGACAGCTTTATGGCGAGTGGTCCCTCTCATGTTCTTAATCCCTTTGTCGGCGCATGAAGCGGACGTAATAGTCTCTGTTGACGTAATAGTCATTAGACGGTTCATATTCGGTTTTGTTACAGTAAGCAGGGTTGTGTCTATATGTGATCTCGATCATCCTTGCATTAATGTCGGTTCTTCTGTATTCGACACGGTTGACCTCAGCTGCGATAACAACGTTTTACTAAGAGACTGTAAAGGAGACCTTGATTCGTACGAATAATCATCACCTTAACTATCCCACCTATACCAGGATGACTGGACTATACTCTAGCTAAACGCCACTACATAAGTGAAATTAATTCATTTTCAACAAGAAGTCCTCAGGTGATAAGGGTCAATGATTCTTCAGCAACTTCTGTCTCTTTCAAAATAAGTATTTTATAAGCCATCTTTTCCAAATATCTTGTTGCAAAAACAGAAATATCATTTGGGTCGGAACTTCATGGACAAAGAGGTCTATGGTTTAAAATGATTTCTATTTGAGTATAGAACCCTTCATATGTAATCATTTAAGTGCCTACTGTTCGATAATGTGTGATTCAACTGACTTAATGTCTGCTTCACTTAAGCCAATAAAATGATGTATGAAGCAAAAATTTAATATCTTCAGCTTATAGTACCACGCAATTTATCATTTCGGACACATTCTGGTTGAATCTTATTAGAAAAGATTATGAAATGAGACCATCACATACACATCATGATGGATTTCCATCAATATCAGAGCGAGAACATGTAGTGTGCAACCTATTGATATCCATAAAATGGGTTGAATGGTTATAAAAATTGCAAGATTGCTGAAAATGCCAAACCTAGAATTTTATTCTGGCCATTGCTTCCGTAGATGCACAGCTTCGCATCTACAAATAGCGGAGAGGATTCTTCTGTAACAAGCGAAGTTGAACTGTCAGAAAATACATGAGTCTATCTTGTGTAATGATCTTTCTCGAATTGAAATTAAGTTCCAAATAGAGACTTTGTCGTGGCGAACAGTTTTATAACGTTTGGTAAATCCAGTTTTTGATCAAACAAGGTTTATGTAATTTTAAATTGCCGTATTTAATTGTTTTATGTACAGGAGATGGCAAAGATCTCATGCATTCTTTTTCAGAACGCCATATTCAATTCTCCACGAGTCTTTCGGAGATATGTCTGATGAATCAACTTACTTTTCTAACTGTTGTTTCAATAATCGTGCTTTACTTTGTTGCTCAATGACTAGTTTTTTTTTGTTCCACAGATTTCCCTGATGAATGTAAAACCTCATTCTCGAGGAATTCGAGATACCTGCCACTGAAGTTTCCTCAAAAAAAAAACTATCGATCATTCTGCCGTCATTAACCCCAGTCTATACATTTGCTTTCTGTGGGTGTTGCGTATGCGCTTCCACCATACAATGCGGATTTTCTCGACTCCAAAACGCAGTTCTGTAGAATCTCTGTTCCGTTCGAAGAAAACGTGTTGTCATCCGAAAAACAATTTTTTAGTGAATTGCCGATTCTGGTTTAACGCATCTTGCATAATTTCAAAAAACTTTTCGTAGACCATAATCATTAGTTCGATTCCTGGTGTAGCTGAAGTATAAACGGGTTATATTTTTCGGCATTCAAAATGAGTATCGTGTTCGGCTAACTGGCTTGAAGTTCTACCAAGAGAATCAGTTTTGTATTGTCATAGGTTCTGGTTTGTCCAGCATTTGGAATATAAACACTGTCACGTAATTTTCTCCTTGACTATTTGATGCTAAAAGGACACAAAGCGTACGGCAGCTGTTGGCCGGAGAACATTTGTGGGCGTAGGTTCATTTGACTTAAATAAAAATTTGTGATCTTTTCTTTTTGTGATAATATGGGCGCCAATTAGTTTAGACACAATTTTGAGTTCTATTCGTATAAAAACTAATAAACATACGAATGTGATCTCAGGATCACGGTGTACGAAATTGAAGAAGTAATCTCACTCTGGTGAACAATCTCTTTATTCAGGAAGGCGATAAACTTCAACATATAGGTACTCACTTTTCTTCAAATGATGTTAGTTGTTGAGAAAACTTCGGTGATAGTGTCTGGAGTGGTTGTTGAATCAAAGAGTCGAGAAATCTGGGATTATATGAAACGAAGAATTTAAGGAGACGAGAATAAAAGAATCTAAGAATACGATAATACAGGAATCCCTAAAAAATATACTTAAATGAGCAAAACAATTCGCTTAATTATTTTGAACTCACCTTCTAGAAAGGGATATACGAAAAGAATATTATAAAATTCCTTGGATAATATAATATGTAAACGTGAATTAACAAATTCTCAATCGAGAGATAATGTCTGCATACTATCAGTTTCAAATATGGAATAAATTATTTCGCTATAACAACATCCAATTCCAGACACCCCCACGAAAATTTTAATGAACAGATTTCTATAAAGAATAATACCTTATGTACAGGAAATTACAATATTCAACAATAGATGGTATAGCAAATTAATTTGAAATAAATTATTTTCAAATAGATCAAGATGATAGAATCTAAATAAATTTTGGGATTTTAATTTCAAAATGTTACAACACGCTAAACCGAATTTCTAATCAATTTTCGAAGAATATGGCAATGTTTTGACTTCACTAATCTGCTAGTTAAAGAAATACATTTGGCCCCCCAAAAACGTCTGATGATTCAAATTCCGTGAATTGACTTGTGTGGTATCTAGAGTTCTGGTTTCAGACAAAATCAAGTCGTATTGTCTCCCAACCATGTCACTGGTAGAGAGAAATTTATTCTTATTCAGTTCATCCCAAATAAATGAATTGACCTTCCATAATTCACTAGTTACGCCAGAGAAAAAAAAACAACAATAAACAAAACGGTATATGACAACGATAACTGTTAAATGCATGCAATGTTTAGAGAGAAAGTATTGAATAAGAAAAAAAACTTTAAATGTGCCCAAAGCCTCAAATTAATTTGAAAGTTTAATAGTAGTTTTGAGTACAAGAAATAACTGCTTCACAAAATCCGTGAATGATCGAGTTTTCTGTAATTTATTCTTTTCACGTTCAAACATTTTCCACCCCTCATTCATTTTGTCTTCTTTCAACGTAGCGCTAATTCATGTGAACAAAAGGCAGAGCCAGCCAATTACCCATAACAAACTTCGGAGTTTTCAAACGCCTACGAAATATTGTCGTTCCATTAGGAAGATACCCTAGTCTGATACAATTGACAGGGATGACTAACGGAAAGACCCCCTTGATAGCCAATTTGTTCGTCATCTATTATAATTTGAAAGTTTAAATGCCGAAAACAATTCATCTTCAAGAGAATGGACGATCGGGATTTGCAGCAAAAGGGCAAGATAGGGGAAATCTTGAGATATTTCGTCTAGAGTATAGGTCTGATTAGCTATGGTGAACTCCAATATTTGGAAAATAGAGAGCAGGTTGTGGTGGTGGACTACGTTGCAAGCTTACCCTAGGTGGTTGAGTGAGAAATACCCCAAGGCACAGTCCTCGGGCTGATTTTATTTTGTTTAAAATATATAATATTTTCATATATGAATAGGCTAATGTCATTAGACGCTTGACCGCAAGAGGGCGCATGATGATGTATATAGTTCCAATGTGCAAGTTAATCGACACTGATGAGGAATAATAATTCAGAAACCATAGTCTGCCTGCTACTTGTGATCGATATCGACACGTCATCCAACCTAATGTTTCTTGTTTCAATTGGCCCGTCAGATATGTTATTATATATAACTGAACTTTTCAATTTATCAATTAGCGGTGAAATAATTTTTTTTGCAGGCGATAGTGCCATGATATACACGGATATATGGTGGACCCTCTAAAACGGAAAGTCGAGATTGATTTTTCAAAGATCCTGGAGTTTGTTGAGTCCAAAGTCCTCACCTTCAACTAGTCCAGTCATTTTAGCTATTTTAAACCCCAATCTGCGGAAAAATTCCTAGTGAGCTGAATTTTGTATACACCTTTTTTTCGGCATTGTAATGAAGGTGTGAAAAATCGACATTGATGCCGTGCCGGCTACAAAAAAGTTATAAAGGTCAAAAGATCACGAAAATCAGTTTTTTGCAAATATCTCGCGAGCTGTTGCTCAGAGGTCAATAAAGGTCATCATAAAAATTGTTTGTCGTAAAATTATCTACAAAAAATTCAACTGCATTTTTTTATTGCATTAACCATTTACAGTGCCGAGAAAGCGACTATATTATAATGATGCACTCGTTTCCTCACCACCTTCGAGGTAGAATACAGGGCGCGTTTTTTGTTACATAGTTTTTCCAGTAGGCATCATCCGTAATAATAAGAGTAATAAGAGGTTATATTCTTATTTAAGAGTGAATAAGTTTTTTTTGGTATACAGAAAAATACGGAAAAATTAACTTCAGTATTTAAGTTGTTTTTAGCATTCATTGTCGATATCTTCAGTTTCGGTGCCATCAACAGTAGCTGTCAAAAATTCGAGTGGAATTATCCCTATATTTAAATGAACATCTTCATCATTTTTATCATTGATTGACTGGTTGACTCTGTGTTTAAGTATAACTGGCCAAGGTAATGTCCACAAACTTTTGAACATCTTGATCAAATTTTTCTGTATCCACATTTGCCGCTGCAACCTTTTGTATATTATTTATGATACATTATATATATATATATATATGAATATAATACATATGTCAATTATTTATCAAATGATGTCAGAACAAATACTGTTCTCATTTTGGATGGTTACTCTGATACCAGTAAAAATATCAAAGCAATGGAAAAACTAAGACGAACCGCTGCTGAATCTACATCTTGTGAAGTGCACTTTAATGAATCGATGGAAGTTCTCATCAGTCAAGAAAAATTCTTATCTAATCGATCTAATAAAAGGATATTAATCGAAATACTTATTAGGAAGTTCGAAGAAGTTGGTATTGCTATACAAGACAATCAGGTGATGATGCTGACGTTCTAATAGTTGAAACAGCGATTAGAAAATCAATAAATAATACTATAATTATTGTTGGAGAAGATATAGATCTGTTGGTACTTCTTATAACAAGCTCACAAATTCTTGATCAATCTACATTTTTTTTTAAAAACTCGGAAAAAACAATGTTGAAACTGATATATACTCGACTGATAGCATCAACAAATATCCACATTGCAAGAAGAATATTCAGTTTCTACATGCCATGACTGAATGTGATACAACTTCAGCACTTTCTGCAAAAGAAGAAATTAAAGTTCATTAATATGTTTGAAAAAGACATAGTTCAACCAATTCTGCCGAAATATTCCATCAAGAAAACTGCTCTCGAGATGTCATTGTCAATGCAGGGACACAATTTCTACTAGCAATGTACGGTGCTACCAAATAAGAACTATCCATAGATAATTACAGATACTGTAGCTTTGCTAAACAAACAATGCAAAGTACAACTGTAAAATTTCCATTATCACCACCTGCTTCTTCAGCAGCTCAACAGCATGTTTATCGAGTGTATTATCAAATGAGAGGACACGGGAAAAACGATCTAAGTCCAAAATATCGAAAATCAGGATTATTACATAAAACAGCAGTTCAGCATGCGAAGTACGTGCTGTCCAATGTAAATCAATGAAAGATCGACCTAACTCCCCTAAAATCGCGTTTAAAAACAAGCGATCTAAGTCCTTCCAATTTACGGAATAACGACCTAAGTCCTATAGCCAACCAAGACGGGGAGTCGATTTATTTACATATTCATGTTTCAGTTTGTTTCCAATCGTGTTCAAGCGTGTAGTGCATCTTTTGTTGTGCGATATCAAGGTCGTGAATAATAATATTATGATCATGTCTAGCAGTGATAATGACTCTGTGCCATTGTCAAACATCGTAAGTAACACACGAAAGCGAAAGTCATGTGGTCGTCTATGAGATGTTGACAAACATGTCCGAAACCATACGTTTGAGACTTGGAATCCTTGTAGCTGTAAAAAGCAATGTTTTCAAAAGTTGAGCGACGGCAATAAAAATTATATTATAAAAAATTTCAACTCATTAGAAGACAAAAATTCCCAGAACAGACATTTAGCTGGGTTGATTTCTATGCTGCCAGTTAAAAGACGTCGTCCACGAAAAAGTGAAGATATTGCAAATTTGAGAGACAGTGTATTTCTCTACAAAATTAGAGCTCAAAATGAGGAGAATGATGAATTCCATGAAATATCAGTGTGTCAGCAGGCCTTCAATAGTCTACATGGAATAACAAACAGAAGACTGATGACAATAAAAAGTGGGCTTAAAAGGAACGGTAGCTCAGTTGACGATATGAGAGGTAAGTTCACATTACAAAAGCAGAAATATTAGATCTATGGTCGTTTCAAATTATAGGTAGGCATCAAAATCGTCCACATAAGATGAGTTCTGAAGTGGTGCAACTTGTTGAGGAACATATCAGCTCCGTCAAAGGTCGTGTATCGCATTATAGTTTGAAAAAGTCAAGAAAACTATATCATCCAGAGACTTTGAATATCAGAAAGATGTATTTATTCTTTCGTGAAAAATATCCAGCTCAGAAAATAAGTTATGAATCCTACAGACGAATTTTCACAACAAAGTTCAACATTGGGTTTGGGTATCCTAGATCAGATACCTGCAGTTACTGCGACGAAGTTAAAATCAAAAAGGCTTCCTTGGAAACTCAACTGAAAAACATAGGTGCTGATAATCAAGAAAATAAGTCAGTTATAGAAAAACAGCTGAGAACTATTGAAACAGAACACAAATTACACAAACTTAAGGCGGAAACTTTTTACAATAGAAAACGTAGCGCTAAGAAAAATGCACAAAAAAACAAAACCTTCGAAGCAATAACGATGGATTATTCAAAAAATTTACCAACGCCAAATATCACAACGAACGATGTATATTACAAACGGCAATTGACGTTCATAAGCTTCAATGTTCATATCCTTTCATCAGCCCAATCTATTTTTTATACTTACCCGCAAACTGTTGCTAAAAAAAAATTTAGAAAGCACTGACGTGAGGTCAGTTGGCTTAGGCGCTCTTGTAAACCACTTACAATTATTTAAATTTTGAAAAATCATATCTCCAGAACTATTAGCTTGTCGAAGTCCAGAGTGGTATTTTTGTATACGTCTGATAAAACTGCACCATAAAAAAATTTTTATTTGAACAGTGTCATTTGAAAAAATTTTTTTTTGTTACTCGAACCTATTCGGCCGATTTGACCGAATAACGAACTTAGCTGAGATATTTATACCTCAAACCTATTCTCAAAGTTTCAACTCTCTAACTTCATCCGTTCGAGAGTTATCGTGTTCTGGAACGGACGGACGGACAGAATCGATTTTGACCACGGATTATTCATCAGTAGTTCCAAACAAAACGATTGATACCACTTTTGCCCAAAAATTCGAAAGTCACAGACATTTGGGCAAATTGATAAGCACTCTGTTCAGGTGAACAAGAGCGCCAAAAAGGCTCAGATGATGTTGTGTCCCTTTTGAACCATTTTTGCTTTAATTTTCTTGATGCAGAAGTACGGCATTTAGAGATCTTCTGTGATTCATGCGCTGGACAAAACAAAAACTTTACCCTTTTGAGATTTTTGCATTACCTGGTATATAAAATGAAGCGCTTTGAATGTGTGGTTGTCACATTTCCTATAAGAGGTCATTCCTACCTTGAATGTGACAAGGATTTTGGACTAATTAACCAAAAATGTGAAGTTGATGTCCCACATCAATGGGTGGAAGTATTTAGGGACGCTAGATGTAACCACGACCATTTGATGTTGTAGAATGTGAGCAAGACATGTTTTCGCCTGGACAGAGTTTCTAGCACCTTCCTACAAGAAGAAGTGCCCATTTTCAACAAGACCACTAAGAGAAATTCGCATTAGTCGTGAACATCCAAGAACAATAGAAACCAGAGAAAGTTATAATGGAGCTAGACAAAGTTTCATTATTGCTGGACCAAATTTGACTTGGAAGGGATCCCCAGAATTGTTGTATAAAGAAGCTATTCCGGTGCCAAAAAAAAAAAAATACCTACAGCTACAAGAGCTGAAGAAATTTGTTGCCGAAGAACACCAACATTACTACTTGGAGTTACCGACCATCGATAACAACAGGAGTGATGATGAATTTGATGTTTACTAATCCCTTTTTCACAAAAAGCCATCCATTTTTCTCTCATTTGCAGGAACTGCAAGGAAACTGCACTTTTCAGAAAAGAAAAACTTCTTGCTCACATGTTAATGATGTTGATGATGACAGTTCAATACATGGATCCAAAAACCACAAAGGATGGTAGTTATTATTTTTACCTCAATTGACTAAAAAAATTGGACTTTGATCGTTTTTTCCATTTTTTATTCTGAGTTTTCAGAATGTTTATATTATTTTCTTTGTTTGAAAATTTGTAATTGGAGTACTTGTATTAATTTCCAATAAAACGTTAATGCACCATCTACATAAGACAAATATATATTTTTTTCTTCATCAAATACAAACGTAGCACTTCGAAACTTTAAAATTGATTTATCTCAAAACTTGTCCAATGTGACTTAGATCGTTGTTCCCGTGTGCTCTTCAAATATTAACCTGGCTAGGAAGATAAATTGATCCAGAACAGTGGAGTTGCAAGTTAAAAAATAATATACTGCAACCAATAACAACTTTATTACCACGCGCATCCGATAATCTACTGAACACATTCTTCTAAAATTGTACAAAAGGTTGCAGCGGCAAATGTGGATGCAGAAAAATTGGTTTGAGATGTTCAAAAGTGTGGGGACATTGCCGTGGTCAGTCATGCTTAAAAGCAGAGTCAACCAATGATGAAAATGATGAAGATGTTGAAATAAATATAGGGATAAGTCCACTCGTCGTTTTGTCAGCAACTGTTGATGACACAGAAACTGAACAGAAAAATGCAAAGGATCTTTTTTGTAGACAATTTCACGACAAACAATTTTTATATAGACCTTTATCGACCTCTGAGCAATAGATCGCGAAATATTTGCGAAGAACTAATTTTTGTGACTTTTTGACCTTTATAACTTTTTTAGCCGGCACGATATCGATGTCGATTTTTCACATCTTCATTACAATGCCGTAATAAAGGTGTATACAAAAATTCAACTCACTGGGAATTCTTCCGCAGATAAAACATAAAATGACTGGACTAAACCCCCAAAAAATAGTTTTTGCCCTTCGCTAATACTCACATTGGAATACTCAACATAAAAGAATTGAATATCTCATTTGAAGACAGTATGTAATCCATAACTATTGGTAGGGTCCTTGCTACTAAGTACCTTGGTGTGATAATAGATCCATTTCGCGTTGGAATAGTCATATACAGATCAACGCCTTACTATCCTTGTACAAACTATGTGGCGTATTTTGCGATGGAGGTCGAATGAAGGCTGCTGGTAACGCAGCTGATACACACATCGATATACTGCAGATTCTTCAGAGACGCTTCCTGCAGGCTCTATTGAGGGAACTATTGTCATATCCATCTGCCGAACTATACAATGAGGCGAACGTACCAGACCTGAGGCAACTATATTTTATTTTCATTCTTTCTCATTCTGTTGAGATAGTGATTAAATTTCATTTGTTATTTTTATAATAATGTAAACATAGACGTAATGCTTCATTTGTTGAACTTTTAATATCCTCATATTATTTGTCTTTCCTGAAAGATGAGCCGATTTTGGTCGAAACATATGTAGCAACTTTTGTGAATATTAAATCGGAGTAGATGAAAAAGCGTATTTTCTCTCTGATTATGAAAATAAATAGAAAGATATAGGAAATTACCTATTTCGTTTATATTTATTAATATAGAAAATATAATGAATGTTTTTCGAAAAAACTGGACATGTCGCAATTGTACCACTAGAACATCGCAGAATAGTCAATTCTGAGTGATATAAAACGATTTGTTTCCCAGTTGTCTTCCAAGAAATCAAGAAAAACAACCGCCAAAGACGGCTCACCCTACATCACGACAATGCGAGCTCTCACACATCGGCTCAAACAACTGCATTTTTGAGCACTCAAGACATCGATTTGATGAGTCATCCGCGGTATAGTACTGATATGGTACTGAACGACTTCTTTTTTTTTTCTCTTAATGGGAGGTCAAAGTTCTTCGACGAAAGAGCGCAAGCCAGTGCTTATATAAAATTTGACAACGTAAATTATTTAATCGCAGGTATTTTTCCCCAATTGAAAGTCCGACCGATGACAATCGAATATGTTCTTATGAGAGCATGGAGGATGGAAATTTTGGACGGACTATTTGACATTTTTCATTCGTCTTAAGTAAATGAAGAAAAGATGATATCTTCTGGTGAAAGAAAGCTTCAACAATCAAAACATTTCTGTTCAGATATGTACGATATTTTATGAGGAATTGAATTCTTGAAGAATTATTTTTTTGGAATTTTTTCAAAATTTTGTAATATGCTTCGATTTCTGTGAAATTTTGCATTAGTTTCAACATAGTTCAAGAAACTTCCAAGGAACAAAACGATCGCGCAGTAAGGCAGTTATGAAACACAATCTAGCTGCTAGAACATATAAGAAAAATTCATTGTTTCACATATACGAGACATGTTTTTAAGTAAGTACAGTTTTGCGATTCCGCCGCCGTAGCGCTACAGTTGGCGTTCCGCGCATACGCGCCGGTTATTACATATCTTGTCTACGCACTCATGCCATTACAGTCTGATTCTTCATTGTATACGTTGTTTACTGAGTGCTTAAGATGCCTCCGACAATCGTCCCGCTGATTGTGAAGTACGGGCTGTTATACGATTTCTTAGTGCTAAAGGCGTAAAACCGATCGATATCCTCCGCTTTTTACTATCTGATATCATAATCATTATCGAGAATGTTGAATTTATGTAATATCAGAAATTCAACCTTGTCTAATGATCATTGAAAATCAAGAAGGAAAACTCGAAAGTTACTTGGAATATAAAACTATTTTATGTTCGAAAGTTTCATAAAATATCAGTATCATTTTTTAGTGGTATACTGAATACTCTATTATATGATAGAAAACATATTCTCCAACTGAAAAAAAAGTCCCAAGGTAAATAGAAACAGCTTTAATTTAATGACTACAAATGAATTACAAGAAATATATCTATTTAATATCTGATAGGGTTCGATAAATACAATCAAAATGAATATTATCTTGAGAAGTTATAGCGAATATTTTACTGATCTTATATGTATAGGATGTTGAATTAACTTTGATAACATTAGAATCAGCTGTACCTAATTATTCTTAAAGATATCGAAATTAAATAAGAAGCATTAAACAAATGGAACGCCCCATATACGAATAGTATTCAATATCTCGATGTTACTTATAATTCAGAGTGTATTTTACAAAGCATAGACTGTATCTATCTTCAATAGTTTGTGGGAAAATATTCACAAAAGATATTCAGAATCCAATACAATGACGTTTATAATTAATCGTATTTTTGTCACATTGCTTTAAAATTGTTTTGATTCTGGGTACCAGGGTGCTATGATTTTCAACTGCTAATTAAATAATTCATTGAAATTAAAATTTTTATTCATCACAGAATATAACACGAACAACAAAAATGATTTTTGATAGTAAAAAGTAAAAGTTGTTCTACTTGCCAACCATTTTTTCAATACATTTACACTCTATATATGCTTTTAATGTAACGTTCACTGCGTTAAGTAACTTTTCTGAATTTCTTATCAATTCATTAATAATTGCATTTGTAATTCTTCGTCTTTACTCCTCAGCAATATCGCACGTTGTTTTATGGATTTAATGTACCCCCAGATAAAAAGCCTATACTAGTCTGGATAGAAATGTATCCACTATTGAACTCGATCATACCAGGAATAGAAATCTTAAAAAAAAATTTTTTCGTCGAATTTATTTTCACTACCTGTATAACCGGAAGTTTTTGGGCTTCGAAAATATTTTAGCTCTGTAGAGAACTTCGAACAATATCATAATCCCAATTTCAGATTTCAAATATGTCTAGTTCTCCAGAAACGTCTAATAGGCACTCGAACTTGAGACACCCTGTATATATTCTTTTGAACTTTTGGCTTACATTATTTAGTTAGCAAACAATAAGGCATATAGATAATTGAAGTTGCTGTATATGCTTCAAGAAATCCTTGTATATCAATTTCAGCTTTTGCATCTGTAACTCTATGACGTCTCTGAATGCTTTTGATATAAAAAAAATTTAGAAAGCACTGACGTGAGGTCAGTTGGCTTAGGCGCTCTTGTAAACCACTTACAATTATTTAAATTTTGAAAAATCATATCTCCAGAACTATTAGCTTGTCGAAGTCGAGAGTGGTATTTTTGTATACGTCTGATAAAACTGCACCATAAAAAAATTTTTATTTGAACAGTGTCATTTGAAAAAAAATTTTTTTTTTGTTACTCCGAACCTATTCGGCCGATTTGACCGAATAACGAACTTAGACGAGATATTTTTACCTCAAACCTATTCTGAAAGTTTCAACTCTAACTTCATCCGTTCGAGAGTTATCGTGTTCACGGAACGGAAGGACGGACAGAATCGATTTTGACCACGGATTATTCATCAGTAGGTCCAAACAAAACGATTGATACCACTTTTGCCCAAAAATTCGAAAGTCACAGACATTTGGGCAAATTGATAAGCACTCTGTTCAGGTGAACAAGAGTGCCAAAAACGCTGCAATTGGCCTATTTTGGTTGAGCAAGCATACCACACTTTTCTCGAATACTAAACTATATGTTTTGCAAAATTTATTCAATTGGCCATTGACAGTCAGAGCAAACCGTAGCAACCAGAATCAAATCAATTTCGAAGCGATATTCAGAGACTTCATTGTATTGAATTTGGAATTTCTTTTATGGCCATTATCTCACAAACCATTGCAGATTGATACAGAGTATACTTACAAAAATTAAGTTACAGTTCTAAATAGAAACGAAATATCAAATAATGAAAAGGATGTTTCATAAAAAAATTTAATCAAGTCGATATATCGATAAATCGATATATCTTGCATTTTATTATTCAAACAGAACAAAATTTGGTAGATTACGATGTAGTATGCTCCTTGTTGAATTTCGATATCTTTGAAAATGAAAAAGGTTCAGCTGATTCAAATGTTATCAAAGATAATGAAAAAGCCTATACAGGTCCATGTTTGTACACCGAAATGAATACATAGGATTCATAATGGGATTTCTTCCAATATTTGGGGAGGGTAAAAGAAGCTTCAATGAGTACTAATCATCTTGTAGAATGACGATGACAAAAATGTTTTCCGAATAGTTTTGAAAACATTCTATTACTGCTTTTCATCGAACTGATTTTTCTTATGGGAGCCTACTTCGATCTTAAAACTTGAATATTTTCATTATTTGGGCTATAGTGTTGGTACAGTTGATGTTGAATAAGAGTATATGATTATAATTATCCAATTAAATAGTGAATATGACTCCGAAATATTCATATTTTTGCCAATAGTCGGATAAAATAACACTAACCAAGAAATTCAGCATGGTTTACAGCTGCAATAAAGTTTTGTATGGAAAATTATGTAACATTCTCTGAAGAGCAAAAAAAGTGTGTTTTTATCATGAATATCCCACTCATAAGCCCAAGAACAGGGTGCATAAAAAAGTATGCCCCAATTATATTATTCTCATAGAGCGAATGATAAATTTTTTGTGCAATCTCAAAAAATTTCCAGTGGTTGTAAAGCCTAATTGGAAAACTCACATCGTTTATAACTTTGCGACGAGGAAGAATTGGAAAAAGTGATACAGAAAAATGTGTTTCTTATCACTTCAAGAATCTCTAGTTATAATTAAGTGGTAGAAGACACCCATATAGAAAAATGTCCTTCTAGTGAAGTTGAGCTGACAAATAAAATTTCCTCAGTACAAAGTATTAAATCAAATGAATTTAGTACCGTGCTTGTTATTCGAGAATGTTCACCTAGTTCTAATTATGTTTGTTCAATAATCAATGATTTCACGAATGATAAAATAACTGTGAATTTCATAAACTAATAATGAAATGTATCCATCAAATAATGATATTCAAAATATAGATTAATAAATAATGATATGTAAATCATCTATGTAGAACACTTAAACCTGCTGTAGATGTTGATTTTTTCTTTGGAAAATTTCATCTGTAATGAAATTGCATAGCGGAACAGAAGATATATAACAGAGTTGACGGAAGTAGCAAATATCCAAATTTATACATTACTTTGAAGAGATTATCGATGGCGGGTGGTTCGTCTTCGGATCCTCCCGACAAGAAATGTCGCTTTTGTGGAAAGTTTACGCGTTCGAGCGATATAAAGTGTGGCGGTTGTGAGTCTAAAATCCACAGTAAGTGTTTTGATGCCATTGCAAGGGTTGTTTATATGGAAAGGAAGGCTTCATGTGCCGGGGATGTTCCGAGGCGGAAAAGAAAAACTCTCCGCAGTCTTCTCCAGTCGGCGAAACCAATGTCAGTGAAATTATTATGAAGAGGGAAATCGAATGCCTAAATAGGGAAAAATGTCTTTTAGAAAGGTATAATTCCGAATTAGAATTTTCGAATAAATTAATGAAACTGAAATTAAATATCGATATTCCAATACCTCGTGCCGATAAGTTCTTATCTCAGTCGACGGAAGTAAACAAGACATATGCTTCAGTCGTGAAAAAGGATGGGAATTCCCATGTTTTGTTGGTGAAATCTACAGGCGAAAATGTAAACAATATTGACATTGAGAGTTAAATAAATTCGAAGTTCAACCCAATTTCAGATGATGTTTTAGTTTTGGGAACTCGGAAAATAAAAGATGGTATCCTGATATCCTGTGGTGACAAGGGTTCTCTTGAGAGGTTGAAACATAAAATTTATAGTGAAACAAACGGTTCATATGACGTTTCAACTCCCAAAAACGCAATCCACTTTTGATTGTTTATAATGTTGATTCATTTTCTCTAGATAAAGTTGACTTTCTGTCTGAAATGATACGTGTGAATGACCTGAATTGTTCCTTAGATGATGTGAAATTTGTAACTAAGATGAAATATAAGACCAAATTTAATATTGTGTTGGAGACAAGTCCTATTTTATTCAAGAATATCATGAATAAAGGTTTTCTATATATGGGCTGGTCTAGATGTTATGTTAAGGAGCATTTTAGTATGATTGAATGTTTTAATTGCTGGAAGTTCGGTCACTATAAAAAAAATTGTAAAAACGCTACTGTTGTCTGTTCCGGATGTTCTGGAGCGCATGAAAGAAAATTTTGTGATTCGGCTGAAATAATGTGTTCAAATTGTATAAATTCTAATTCTAGTTTCAAAACAAATTATGATATACGACATACTGCTAACAGTCTCGAATGTCCCTTTTATCTCAGTCAAATCGAAAAGTTAAAGTCTAGAATTAATTATGAATGATTCCACTAAATTTATAAAAATTGCTCATTTTAATGTTTGCTCTCTGTTTCCAAAATTGGACCAGTTGTTTGATGTTGTTTCGCGGGAAGGAATCGATATTGTAGGATTGTCTGAAACTTGGCTGAATGAGTATGTTGATGATGATAATTTATACCTCCCTGATTTCAGGCTTCACAGGAGGGATCGTGTTGGACGTATAGGTGGGGGGGTAGGATTTTATATAAAAAAGTCTATTTCATCTAAAATTGTCCTCGATGATTTTATTGCCCCGGGGGGAGTAGAGGATATATGGGTTTCTTTAGAGGTGAGAGGTGGCAGGATCCTTGTGGGTTCGTTATATCGCACATCGGCGTGTAACTTGTCTAACTTCGTCAATTATCTGGACGATGTGTTATCATTCATTACTCCGCAGTACGATCACATTATTCTAACGGGTGATGTCAATATCGATCAACTATCTGAAAATGCCTTTCCGGATTGTGTTGGTGCTTACGGCTTCGAACAGTTGATATCCGAGCCAACGAGTATTACCCCTTCGTCGCAATCGTTACTGGACGTTATTTGCACAAATATGGCTGACAAGATAGTCAGTTCTGGGGTACTGGATCATTCTATGTCTGATCATCGGGGCGTTTATTGCGAGATCAATTTGAAGAAAGAGCAGAGTACTGTTTCAGGTTGATTGTGTACAGGGATTATCGTGGTTTTTCGTTGGCGGATTTCAAATCTGATTTGTCGGAGGCTAACTTTCAAGATATCCTATATGAAAATAATATTGAATCTAAAATCTCCATGTTCAACAAAAAATTGATTGATGTGTTCGATAAGCATGCTCCCTTTATTGAGTCTAAGATTACTAAGCCTTTCTCTCCTTGGATCACTCCTACTGTTAGAGAGATGATGAAGCTGAGGATAAAGCCTTGACCAGGTACAAGCGAACCAGAAAAATTGGTGATTATGTCAGCTATAAGAAGCTCCGAAACATCGTAACGGATGCTGTGAGGAAGGAGAAGGCCTCTTTCTTGAGTCGTGCGGGATCTCTGGGGTCTAAAGATTATTGGAGGGCATTCAAGTCAATTAGTGGTAGAGATCAGGTAAATATTCCTGATCGTTTCAATAATCCGGATGAGCTAAACAATTATTTTGGTTCCGTATTCAGTCAACCAAACTCTTGCTCTGGAACGGCCGATTATTATAATTCTAATGTCTTCAATTCCCGGTGCTGTCTTCGGGTTCAGACTTGCTTCTCCGGAGGAGGTGAAGATGATTGTTTTTGGTCTCGGGTCGAATGCTGTTGGATGTGATGGTATATCTTCAAGGATGTTGAAGCTCTCAGTTGACACCACTTTACCTTACATCACACATATTATTAATGTTTGTTTAGAATCTGGGTATAGCCTATAGCTTGAAGTGTTCCATTATCAGGCCTCTGCCTAAGTTGAAGAATCCTGAGGAGCTAGGCGATTTCCGACCGATAAGCATTCTCCCTTGTATGTCAAAGGTCCTCGAGAAAATATTGTATAGGCAAATATACGAGTTCATCACTCAATCTGATATTGTCACGGCTCATCAATCTGGTTTTAGAGCGGGTTTTGGTACAACTTCCTTTTGTTGAATGTTACTGATGACATCTTCAGGGCAATGGATGAGGGTAATACAACAATATTGACCCTATTAGATTTTGCTAAAGCCTTTGACACCCTCGACCACGAGCTCTTGTGCGCCAAGTTGTTTATTTATGGATTTCATGAGAATGCCTTGAGGTTTTTTAGATCATATCTTTTTGGTAGGTTCGAGTGGGGGACAATTGTTTGGATTTTGCTTCTGTCACTTCTGGTGTTCCACAGGGTTCGATCCTGGGACCTTTACTTTTTTGATATATATTGCCGACATGTATAAGGTCGTTATGCACGTAATAATGTATTTTTATGCCGACGATGTGCAGTTGCGGTTGTCTTTTCATTCATCCGACGTCGATAATGCGGTCTTGAGGATAAATGAGGATTTATCCAGGATAACTGAGTACTCTAAAGCCAACAACCTTAAGCTGAATACACGGAAGTGCATTTCAATGCTCTTTAATTGGGGGAGTCGGGTCAGATCTGATCAGATTGCACTTTAAGTTGGAGATGAATCAATTCCATTTGCTGAGAGCTGTAGAAATCTAGGTATTATCTTTGACTGCAGGATGAGATTTGTTGAACATGTTTCGATGTTGATAAGGAGGTCGTTTCTTGCTCTTATGGCCGGTTTCTGAAGTCGAAATAAACTCAGTTTATCTATTCGAGAAAGTTAAACGAGAGATAACTGTCGAATTGGGTTTCTGACTACCGCGCCGACAGATAAACTACACATAAACTCCATTTATCTTAACTCGTCCCGATGACGGGTTATCTCGACGTTAACTAGTGAATGTTTACATGACAATTCCAAGATAACCTCAAAGTTATCTCTGAAAACTCGAAAATTCAAGTTCTTATATAACTGAAACATGGAATTGACAAAAAGAAATATTTTCAAGTTCCTCATCAGATGAAGAAATTCTGTAATTCATCAAAAATACCTATAGCAATACCTCGACAGATAAGGATTCGCAGATCTCCGATGGAAATCTTTCAGATGAAGAGTTTGGGTAAGTACTAACAGTAAACATTACTTATTTGTTTATGAAAGTGTCTTGGATGTTTTCTATTAGAATTATTCTCGTAATTTGATATTGATTCTTCAAATATTTTTAGGCAAAGATACCGACTGAACAGTGGGATATTTATGTGATGAACTGAATCCAGTTTTATCCCAGACATCTCAGAGAAAAGTGGCATTATCTGTTTTAGAACAGGTGTGCATTGCTCTACGATACTGTGCCACAGGCACTTTTCAAATTGTTATAGGTGATGATATCAATGTTCATAAATCAACGGTATCTAAAGTTATTTTCAATGTGAGCAAGAAAATAGCCATACTATCTGAAAGATTTATATGTATGCCAAAAATGATACCGAAATTCTAGAAACTGAGACAGGCTTCTATAACATAGCAAGCTTTCCAAGTGTACTTGGTTGCATTGATTGAGTCAATACATGCTACTGTCGAAGAAAATGCATTCAGAAGATAAATAGCAATTCAATATTTCAGGTGAGTGGCAGGGTATAAAACAGGTATTCTCTTCAAATTTCTTAATTTTATTCGTATTTAAGCTTCTCATTTTGTGAAGTCATCTGAGATACAAATATTCAAATTGGTACAATGGTATGAAATTATTACCTTTATTAATGAGGAGAAATGCCATAATTAGTAGGAAAAAATATATGTATATTTTATAGCAAAACGTGTGTGATAGCCGAGGGAATTCTTAACTGAAAGCTTGTTTTTGCAACTCAGATAACGTCACTTTGTGTGAGAAAGACGTCAGAACTTTCTATCTCTCTGCAAGATGTAAGAGAATACCTGTGTTTTTAATCAAGGGGTAAATGAGAGAACTTTTAATTTAAGTTATTTATTTTTCCTATAACATTTTTTTTTTCATCACTTCTAAACGCAATTTCGCCTCTTCTATTTCTATTAACTTCAAGGTAAGTTCTGCCTCCACCAACTGTTCCCTCTTTGTCAAATAGAATTCCTCTTTCTTGGCCTTCAGATATTCGAAATCAACTAAACATTTTTTTCTGTTAATAAGTCCTCATTGGCCTGCTTTGTATTTTTTCTTTTGATAATTGTGTTTGTTGTTATAATGAGGGCTTTTTTTTGTTGCAGTTAACCCTAATCGACTAGATGCTGGTCTTTTTTCACCTGGTCGCCTTCTAGGAGTTTCAGGAGTCACCAGAGGACTATTATGTGAAGAGGGATTCTTCCTGTGAGAGAATTACCTCCTCAGAGAAATTCAGTTCCATATCTGCAATGTATTTTAGTCGAATAAATACCTTTTGTATTATGGTTACCTGTTTGATTGGAATATCTCAATAAGGTCCCTCCACCAGTTTTGTATCTTTCACACTGCAAATCGATAGAAATTATGAAAACAATAGAATCCTCTTGCTTGTGTTTACCTATGTATTTGAAATTTGATTATACGTACTTTGTCGTCGGCAAAATTTTTTTTTCCTTTTTTCTTTATATTGTCATATAAAGCACGCAGCTGTTTTTCGCTCCGTGGACCAGTCTCTCCAGCGGCGTTAAATTTTGCGGCTATCTTCTGCCAGGCCTGGTTTTTTCTGGTTCACATTACTGGCATCTGTTTTTTGTTATCGATTGTACTTATAAATTCTCTAACAATATCCAGTAATAAAATTTTTAACACTCAGTGAAATTTCTAGCCCTTTGTCGACTCATTTTGTTGCGTAACTGTTTCATTCGTTTGTTTTTGAATTTGAATTCACAATCTTTGACGCCAAAAGAACGTCACAGAATGTTGAATCCATCTCTTGATTCTGTGTTCTGCTTTCGATACGATTTGTAAATAAGAATTTTTTTCATATAGAATTATAAGAGAATGATTATTTTATAGTTGTAAATTAGTCTCTCTTTGAAATTATATTGAATCTTTTGAAATATGTCAGGTTTGATTACAGTGACATCTATTATTACTTTTATGAACTAACAATACTGTCGATACCGTCGAGTTATCCAATCGATAGCTAACCGAAGCATAAATTTGACATCAGAAACCCGTGCGGCGTTTAACGAGCCGATAAATATTAACCACAGTTAACGGCTGGATAACTATCTGACGTTTATCTGTCGAGTTCAGAAACCGGCCATTAGACATCTATACAAGTATCGACGCATTTTGCGTTTTAGTTCGCGCAAATACCTCTGCGAGTCCCTCGTTATGTCATCCTTAAGTTATGGATTCGTTGTGTTTTATCCTTGCCTGGATTCGATCACTAAGTACAGACTGCAGAAAGTCCAGAATGCGTGTTGTCGATTCATCTTTGGTCTACGAAAATTTGAAAGAATTTCAAGTAGAATAAATCAACTCAAGTGGTTGAGAGTTGATGTTTTATTTGTCTTGCAGTTGGCTGCTTTGGTCTGCAGGATTTTGTCAACATCTGGCCCTTCATATTTGCGTGAGAAGTTGGTATTTCGAGGTGATGCCCATGGTGTATCTGTGAGACATAGGGATCGGCTTATGTTGCCAAGGTTTAGGTCGGCCGTGTTTCAGCGATCTTTCACATATCAGGCGGTTAGTGTTTATAACAGCTTTCATAACTTTTTAAATGTTATTTAAATGTTATAATGGTCTGAGGAAGCATTTGAGAGCTTTTTATTATTACGCCAATAATGTTAATTTGCTTGCATATATAATGTATCTTGTTTTTGAGTAAAAATCTCTTTTTTCATTTTTGTACATGATCTGTTTATTTCTACTGATTGCTTTATATGTATGTTGTATTTTTGGCGCTCTTGTTCACCCGAACAGAGTGCCTATCATTTTGCCCGAATGTCTGTAATTTTGGAATATCGAGCCGAAAATGGTCTCAATCGATTGGGTTCGACTCCTGATGAAGAATTCGTGGCGAAAGTTGAGTCTGTCGGCCGGCCGTCCGGCCGGCCGGCTGTATCCTCTCTAGCATCCAAAAGGAATCAGCTAGAGTTTTCAAATTTTCAGAATAGGTTAATTGTCCAAATATCTCGGTCAAGTTCGTTATTGGGCCAAATCCGTCGGATGGTTCAGTAGTTATGAGCATCTGAAATTTTGTTTCCTCAATAACTACTAGAATATCCATCCGATCAAGTTGATACTTGGAATGTTATTGAGGAGGCTGAAACGAAACGGCTTGTAAAATTTCGCAGAATTCGTCACGATAGAAAATTTTTAAAAATTCCCAAAAAAAAATTTTCAATACTCAATATCTCCTAAGACGTCAATTAGATTTAAACAAAAATCCGTATAAATATTGAGGTTACCGATATCTTACTCATCCTCAAATTTCATTGTTGTAGTTTTCCGTATTCTGAAGATATGATCATTTTTTTCATTTACTCAAGAGAAAAATAGAAATGTCATGAAGTCCGAGCTTTGTCATTGAAAGATTTGCCATCACAGATCGATATTCGTTTGACAACTTGCGGACCTAGATATCAGTGTCAGTTGGCGTAATATCAATCAAAATTTTCATAGAATTCATAGAGCAGCATTCGATGTCGATGACGTTGTCAAAATTCAGAAAGGTACAGAGGTAAGTTTTTAGGAGAAACATAGAACAAAATTTGGTGAAAATTATGAGTAGTTATTTTCAAATTGAGATAAAGGTTTGTTTATTCATTAGGCTTTCATATTTACATCACATTGTCCCATAGTACGGAAAAAGACTATTGTTCACCCGATCAGAGAGCTTATAGATTTGTTAAGGTTTGAATATTTACTCGCAAGTAGCTCAACAAGAGCGCCAAAGCAATCTGACCTCACGTCAGTGCTTTCTAAATTTTTTTTATGGTCTTCATCGTCAAATTGAGGTTGAGTGGAATAGCGTAAGCTAAACTCCGCCTCTGAATTGTATTTATAAAATACATAATAAAGGCCCTTTATTATTATTATTATTATTATTACTAGCTGACCCGACAGACTTCGTCCTGTCAAAAAGATTTGCAATGCGGCAGTTTTTGTGCCTACGTATTTAAAAAATTCTCCTGAACAGAACCGTTACCCTGGTGATAGGGCGTTGTGAATAAAAATAATTGAATAAAACATATATAAGGATTTAATAGTAAGTAATCGCTTTATTGTTAATCATGTGAATCATAATGATTATTAAAAATTCCGGTGAATAGTTGACTACATCATCTTGATTAGTAGCCGAATCAACTGATTTGTATATCCTCAATTCGCCTGTAATTTGTTCTTGAATTTTGAAATTTAATTCATTTACATCTATGTTTTTTGCAGCCAGTATAGCTCGTTCGCCCAACCAATCATGGTTTCTGTAATTTTGAGAAACATCTGGAAACACTTTCTGAATAAGTTCATCTTTTGATCGAGTTAACTGACAAAAACTTAATGCAGCCAGTCAACATGTCTATAGGAAATTTACCATTACCAATGTCAATGAGTTGTTTAGAGAATATGTTTCCAGATTGGTCATTCTGCAACTCGACACGCATATTCTTGCTTAAATGAAGTACTTTGATATGTTTCCACAAATTGGAGGACTTTAGACATGCATTGAGTTCATCAGCTGGCGTTGATCGTGGAATCACTGGCAATGTTTGACGAAAATCTCCTGCTAATGAAATTATTGCACCACCAAATTTATTGCTCCGTAGATCTTTTAAGGTTCTGTCTAAAGGCTCCAAAGATTTTTTTATGTGCCATCGTGCATTCATCCCAAACAATCAATTTACATTGCTGCAAAACCTTTGCCATTGCAGAGTTCTTCGAAACGTTGCAGGTTGGAGTTTCATTGCTTTGCATATTTAATGGCAATTTTAGTGCTGAATGAGCTGTTCGACCACCTTCAAGCAAAGTTGCTGCGATTTCCGACGAAGCGAGTGCAAGTGCAATTTTATTTTGTGAACGAATTGTTGCTAATATTAATGAAATCAAAAAAGTTTTTCCTGTACCACCAGGTGCATCTAAGAAGTATATCCCTCCAGTTTCATCATTTGTTACTTTCATAAGAGTTTCAAATATATACATTAAACTCCTCCAACTATGTATTCTGTGCTCGAACGCACACATGCACATTGATTTGATAGATATGATCTTTGACGTTAGAAACACACCTACATTGCTTAGACAACAGTGAGTGCTTGTAATTTAATATGAACTTTATACCATAGCAATAAAGCTCAAATTGACTACGTTTTAGTTACAAATCATTTGTATGGGAAAAAGATAAGGGCTATTTTTAGGGTTTTTCCAGCAATAATTCCAATTTTTCTCGCCGTATAAACCATCCTTGAACTTCAACGAACATTTTAAAAAAAGATTTGGCCAAATTGGTCCAGGCGTTGTTGAGTTATGCGCTTACCAACACATTTTGCGATCCATTTTTATATTATAGATATGATCTGAAATTTAACATGAACTGCAGGGATACGTGCCACCATTTCACCAAAGAACAACTTGTAGGGCAGTTTTTGGCTTCCAAGTCCTTATTAGTATTGCAAAGCTCAGAAAATATTGGCCAAAATAAAAAATGCAGAGCGGACAATCGATTCTTTACAACGTTTCTCTTCAATACATATTTCAGCAAACGTTTCTAATGTCCTTGAAGCTATACAGGGTGATTCCGGAGGAGACCGTCAGATTTTAGATGAAGTATAAAGTAGTCAATATAGTTTCGGAACAATGTTGGGTTTATGGTTCGGGGCCTTCATTGAGAGTCTACAGGGTGATTTGTCCGATTCGACCGATTTTTCTTTTATTCATAACTTTTGTATGGCTTGATCAATCTTGATGAAATTTTCAGTGTAGAACAATATGATAATCTTCTTTCAATAATTTTAACAGTTTTCCAAAATACTGAATGGGAATTATGATAAGTTCATATTGAAAATGCAGGTTGAAAAAACACCCTGTACATTCCGTTTTCAGAAATTTTCTACTTGCTTCAGATTCTACCATAAGTTTACATTACTGGAGCGTTTTTATTTTTTTTGGCACACGTCCATTTTTCCTAGAAAAATTTTTCAAAGATGAACAATATCGTTTTTTCGCTCCAAGGCATTGAGAATATTCTGAACTAGATGGTAAAGCTGTATCGTCCAATAATACAAAGCTCTTCTTGAGTCCTAAAATAAATTTTCCAAATTCGAAATTCATTTTTAATCGCTCATATTCAGATGTATAAAATCATTTAATTCAAAAAATTTCTTTATACTTACGTGAACCAAAAAATCTACATACTACTACTCAAATACAGAATAAACATTCGAAATTCATATGCAAAATTATGGATTAACATAAAATTGAGTCATTATTCAGGTGATTTTCGGCACACTTCCGGTTTTCTATGAAGCGAATATTCCTAAAACATAGTAGTTTCGTTCAAAAATGTACTCACTTATGACCTTATGGTATGTAAAATATTGAATCACGAATGTATGATAAATAGTTTTAATGAAATTGAAAATTCTTCAAGATCCATGGTTACCACCACAATGAACCACAGAATGAAAATATTTAATAAATAATCTGTCACAAGAAGTGTATTTCAACATGCCTCATTTATTTACTCATGCGGAATATGCGGATATGATTTTTGTTTATGGTTTTTGTAACGGAAATGGAAATGAAGCCAAAATGGAATACCATAGACGATTTCCTAACCAACGTCAACCAAATAAATGTACTTTCAGACGAGTATTCCAATATTCTAAAGAACATGGGCAATATCCTAGTAAGGCAGAGCACATTGAATGGCCTACTCAAAATGAAATTTCGATTCAAATTGTTGAACGGGTGGAGGAGGAACCGTCTATTAGTACTCGTCAAATTAGTACCGAATTAGGAATTTCACTGAGCAAAGTGAGCAAGACTTCGAAGAAAGAACGATTCCACCCATACCACTACCAAAAGGTGTTGTTGCACAAGATCTGCCCCAACGATTACAATTTAAGTTATTAGTCACCAACGAATATTTTTCGTATTCTATTTAGCGACGAGGCTATGTTCACTAAGAATGGAATTTTTAATATCCACAATTCCCACGAATGGGCAAGAGACAAACCGCATTTGAAGAAGAGTCATAATACACAACACAGATTTTCTGCCAATATTTGGCTTGGAACAATAGACAGAAATTTAGTTGGCCCTCACATTTTTGCGGAAAGATTAAATGGTGAAATTTACCTAGATTTTTTGGAAAATATTTTACCAAATCTATTGGAAAATGTACATATCCGCTCTATGTACTTTCAGCATGACGGAGCACCACCTCACTTTGCATTGAATGTGTGAAATCACCTGGATGTAAATTATCCGAACAGATGGATTGGTCGTGGAGGCCCTATTGCTTGGCCACAAAGACCGCCTGATTTGAACCCTTTAGACTATTTTGTGTGGGGATATCTGAAAACAAGAGTTTATAAGGTTGAAATTAGAAGTAGAGAACACCTAGTTGAAAGGATTTTCGAGGAATGTAATATCTTGAAGTAAAATCAATTCCTCATTAGAAGGTCAATTGGAAATTTAATAAAAAGGTCTCGAATATGTATTCAAAAAAGGGGAAATCATTTCGAACATTCTATGTGAATTTTGTGTTAATCCTTAGTTTTGCCGTTCATGATATGTTTTGAATATTTATTCTGTATAAGTTGTAGATTTTTTGGTTTAAGTAGGTAGGTATAAAGATATTTTCTAGATTAAATGATTTTATACATCAGAATATGAGTGATTAAATATGAATTTCGAATTTGGAAGAACTACTTTAGGACTCAGGAAGAGCTTTGTATCATTGGACGACACTGGTTTACATTCTAGTTCAGAATATCCTCACTGCCTTGGAGCGAAATAACGATATTGTTCATACTTGAAAAATTTTTCTAGGAAAACTGGGTGTGTGCCAAAAAAAATAAAAACGCTCCAGTAATGTAAACTTATGGTAGAATCTGAAGCAAGTAGAAAATTTCTGAAAACGGAATGTACAGGGTGTTTTTTCAACCTGCAAACTTAATCTGAACTTATCATAATTCCCACCCTGTATATTCGAGAAAGTGTTGGAATTATTGAAAGAAGATAATCATATTGTTCTACACTGAAAATTTCATTGAGATTGATCAAGCCATACCAAAGTTATGAATAAAAGAAAAATCGGTCGAATCGGAGAAATCACCCTATAGACTCTCATTAAAGGCCCCCAACCATAAACCAAACATTGTTTCGAAACTGCCTTGACTAGTGTATACTTCACCTAAAATCTGACGGTCTCCTCCGGAATCTCCCTGTATAAATCCTTCGAACTGAAGTTATACGATGGGTGGGCGAATAGAAAAAAATCCGTTTACAACATTGTTGCCATAGAAATATGAAAATGTGATCTTCCACAATGATGAGGCTGGATATTGAAGTCGGAGCGTCAAATAATTTCTAAATCCATGAACGATTGGTGTTGAAATATAATATTCCACATATATCATCCCGTTCACCATGAAATTATTTTTACAGCTGGCACGTGGTGCGTTCAATACCGCTCACAGCTCTTTTGAGTCTAGATGGAATATAAATTTAGAAAAGAACTTCTTAGAGGTCAGGAACTTCTGCGTGCTTGTCTGGTAGGCTTTTTCCGCAATCTGGAACAAGGTGAATCGAAATCAAGCGCCATAATGAATGTCAAAAATCCAACAAACCGATATCTTGAATTACAAATGTAGAAAAGCACTGCCTTAAGGTAAGGAGCTTTTGATTGCTTGTTCTGAAGTATGTTTCCATAGTCGGGAATATTGTGATACTAACAGAGCCACCACATTGAATGAAAAATCCTCCAGAATAAATTCATTCTGATCAACTCTCAGATGTTGAGATGATGGTGTATGAGAATTTACTGGCAAAAATTATTGTCAAGCTACATCAATCTCAAGGAATAAGGCAAAATAAATTGTAACTTCGTTAAAGTTGAAAAACCGAACATAATTATCCACTTCTTTGTGTAGTGAAACTTCGTTGGTACGTTCCTCATCCTGTGATTAATTACTCGACACCATAAACTGTCATGTCATTCATTAGAGATGAATAAATATCATGGTTTTCAACTTTTATTGGTATGGATACTGTGAAATTACAAGTTCTGTTGAATTCTCTCTTTTAGTCTGCAGCGATTTTTCCACCTCTTTTTCGATTTTTTTTTCATTTCCATGTCACAATATCGTTCAAGATTTCCTTACGAAATCAAAATCCTTAAATTCTAAAAACTTTTCATACATCGAAGATGCCTAGGCTGAAATTGAAGGATTATCTGGGGTTCAATAACCTTCATATAGTTGCTGACGAGAAATTGTTGATGATGGAACTCGTATAGAATTATTGTTTGGGCAGTAAGCATCATCTATTATTACTTTTGTAACCAACCATTCAACAGACATCGTCTGTCGTTTTCAAGGTAAAATTAGCTTTTACAAAAGCTTTCGACATCAAAAAAAAATTCAACTTCCATAAATGTCAAAAAGACAGACTACAAAAACTAGATAAAATTTTTTTTTGCACTTTTCTGTGGTTTGAAGATTTCTTCAAGTTACATCGAACAATCAACCTCCAAACTTCTGGCAATTCAGAAGAGATGTTCATGAATGCTGTCTCCTTGATTTTTCTACTTGTAGGAGATTGTGTAAATAACACAAATAGCTCTCGTTTGTCAAAACGTTCTGACTACGTATATATATTTATATATTTTTATTTTATTTATTAAACAGGAACCTCAACAAAAATCCATTAACAGAGGTTCCATTTGAATACAATTAGATAATATAACAAATCTAGAGATAATCAAAAATAAACATAACTATAAAGAAAAAAAATTAAAGCCTTGTTCATCACGTATAGACATTATCAAAACAAAAAATATATACTCTGAACAATGACAAGTCAATAGAATACATGCACTATCATGTCATGAAATCTGCAAACAAATAGGCCGACAGTTGTTTCTTGAATCTTCTCAAATTAAGATAGAACAGATCCAGGTCACCAATAAAAACGCATTATTCTAGGGAATATTGAATTATAGTATAAGTTCGTCCTTGATTTGGGGATCCAAAAAAATCTATGAGCACGACTGGGATATTGTGGTATATTTATTGTAAGAAAACTCACCAATGGTTCATCGAAGTAATTTTTCGAAATCTCATACAAAAATACCGCGTCAAGTAAAGCCCTCCTCCCCTCCAAGCTCAAAAATTTGTAATCAATCAAGGAGGTTCTGTAATCCTTAAATAGATTCGTGGGATTAAATCTATAATTAAGGTTTTCAAAAAATTTTCTTTGAACTCGTTCAATTCTGTCTACGTATTTCCTATAGTGAGGATTCCAGATATGGGTTGCATATTCTAAGTTACTTCTTACTAGAGAGATATACAAGGTTTTCAATGAAAGCGGATCTTTGAAGTTGTTTGTTATTCTTAAAATAGATCCGAGCATTTGAAAAAAATTTTTTACTACCACATCAATATGAAATTCAAAAGATAGTTTTGTATGAAGTACTATTCCAAGATCTTGTATTATATCTACTTTCTTCAATTCCAGACCGTCAAGGAAGAACACTGAATCCATTGTAGTAATATTTCTCGTGATGGTGATATGCTGACATTTCTGAACATTCAACTTGAAATATCTCTCTACAATCTCTTATACAATTTCAAGTCATCGGCATACAAACTATAAAGGGTATTCAAAAAACATTTCGAGACATCATTGAAATGAATCAAAAAAAGTAGTGATCCAAGATGGGAACCTTGTGAGACCCCAGAGCCAACTTGAATTTGCTCAGATGCCTCCCCATTATTGACCACGTACTGCCTCCTTCTTCAAAGTAGGACGCAATCCATTGAAGAAGCGACCCTGTCACTCCAAACTCCTCTAAGATTGTGATTAGAGTACCACGGTATACCTTATCGAATGCCTTTAACATGTCCATGTAAACCGCTTCAACTTGAGCACCCCCATCCATTGATCTCGATAAGTAATCAACATACGGGCCAAATTGGTCAGTGTTGACCGACCTTTGAAGAAACCATGCTGACTCTCGGATAGCATACCCTTAGAAAATTGGAAAAGCTTGTCAGCTACCAAGGATTCGAAGATTTTTCCAAACTGATCGAGAATGGAAAAAGGTCTATAGTTGTCGAATACCCTCTTATTGCCTGACTTATGTATGGGGATTATTTTGGTGATTTTCCACCTATCTGGAAATACTCCACTCTTGAGAGATCTGTTGAAAATAACTAGCTACTACTAGCGCCACAGGATTTTTATGAAAAAGGCGGAATCGAATCAGGGCCGCATCCCTTTCCAACGTTCAATGATGCAAATTTTTTCTCTATCTGAGCCTCATGAATGTCATCGAAAAATATTGCACAATTGGTAGTGTCCTCTTTTCTGTAAATGACTGGTTTATTAGAATTTTCGAAAACAGAAGAGAAGCAGTCACTGAATTCATTCGCAACAGAAATGTTGCCAGTGATGATCTTGCCGTTGTTCTCCATTACAGATGGAATTTGTTCCCTTTTTTTAAGCGAATTCACAAAAGACCGAAAGTTTTTGGGATGTTTAACTATATTGCTTTCTACGGTGGTATATTCTCATTGTAATCTTCAATTTATATTGAGATCTCAGCTCTGAAAAACGTTGATAATCTTCAATATTCCCAAATTTTTTTAATCTTGTGTGAAATTTTGTCTTATTCCTAATCAAATTAACGGTTTTCCTTGAAAACCAACAACGAAACTCTTCATTTCTGTCAGATCTGCAAGGAACGCCTCTATTGATAATACTATCCAAAATTGTGTACAGGTTACGCAATGGTCAATGTCTTGGTCAACCAAGATATCTTCCCAGCAAACATTCATTAATTCAGTATCAATTTGGCCTGAAACTTCCGTCCGCGTCATCTGCAAACCACACATATTTACTGAGGTTGAGATCCCCCACAAAAATGAAGGTATCGTTCCCATGACTATCCATAAACAATGTAACTAAGTCGAGATAGTTTATACTTTGGTCACTTCCAATGTCCGGCGGAAAGTAGCACGCACAAATGTATAGTTTTCTACCCCTCGGTACAGACAGCCCAATCCACAAATCCTCCACCAGTGTAGTGTCGGTAATCAATTCAGCATTGAATTTCTCAGGTACACCCATAAGAATGCCTCCTCCTTCTCTCTTCAGGCTGTTGGATTCGCATCTGTCTTTTCGAAAGACAGTGAAATTATCGTGAAACAGTTCTGAGGAGTTAATATGCGGTTGTAGTCAAGATTCATATTCATATCCTAGAAAATGTCAAGGTTTACGATAGAGCTGTCAGTTGGCAGATAGCAACACTAGGGTTGTTCAATCCCAAACCTGGCAAACCTGGTATCTTGAAATGATTTTACAATTTCAAAATAATTTCTTCTCATGACTTTTTTCACTAAATTACGCAAAGCTATACGACAGATGTAGCCCTATAACGAACTTGAATGAGAGATTTGGACGAGAAACCTATTCTTAAAATAGGAAAACTGTAGCTCATTCTAAATTCGATGACAATCTCCTAGAATCAGTACAACGCTTGATCAGACGTATGTCTTTCTCGCATCCGTCCATTCTATGAAGAACGTCTGGCTATTTTCGATATACCCAGCTTTGCCGAGCGTCGATCAAGTGGAGACTTTACTTTTACATTTTGTGCGATGATGGGCCATTTTGGTAATGAAATAAAAGATCTTTTCCAGCTGAATACCAGTAGCTTGCGTGGCCATCGTCAGTTGTCAAGTAAACCATTGAAGACATCAGTTCGTCAAATGTATCTACTGAAGAGGGTTTTCAACGCTCGGAATCGGCTGCAGTTGTGGAGTCCACCTCAGACAACACCTTCAAGAATAAACTGGTCGAATGGAGGACGCATTGAAATTATTTTTATTCTTCATTCGGGATTCTTCTGTTGGTTTCATTCTTTATTCTTATTTCTTTTATTTTTGGGTTTATAGAATCAACCTCAATCCTTGTACAAAGGTAAATAAATAAAATAATAGATAAATAAATTGAATTCAGTCTCTGATTGACTTGAAAGTAGTATATGAAAGTTATTTGTGTTCGACATATCACGCAGTAAATTTTCAGTGAAGAATTTTTCGAATTATTTCTAATTGAATATAAAAACCTGAAGAGACTCAAGCTTAAAACGGTAGAAGTCGAAAGGTGTATTGTTTGATTGATTTTTTTTTTTTTTTTCGTTTTGTTCGATATTATCTTGGGAACGAAAATATTCTTTATTTTATTCATCATTGAACTGTGATTTCAAGAAAAAGTATTGTGTGTTTCGAAGATACTTCAATCGGAAGTGTAAGACTATTTTTAGATGATTATCAATAATTCTGTGAATATTAGAACTCTACTGTATCTCCTTCGAATGTTATTGACTATACGGCTAATCTGACGGCCTCATTTTGGGACAAAATAATACTCCCTGTTTCACTCGAATCAAGCTCCAGAAAATTAGAGGAATTTCACACGTGATCAGAAATTTTGTGTCGTGAATCAATACATCAATTGAAATTTATATATAGGAAGAGCGACGTGGATAACATCATAGACTTATACATATAGATGAAAAGTTAAATTACTTCTATTTTCATCTGCATTTTGCCCGACGAGCGACGAAAATGAGTAAGAAAATATTTACCCAGGTATCATCTCCACTAACCTCCCTAACTCAGAAAGCTTTTCCTTCTAAGAGGAAATTACACGTCAATAACTCTCAAGGGCGAAAATCCTCGGAACAGTATCAACAAGCCATTAGTTTAGGAATCTCATAAGATGAAGTGGAAGATCAGGGTACCTGTTTTCGCATTTCATTGATATACAAACGAAATTAAGCAATTGAGGTGAATCCCTGGTAGAGATATTCATGAGACACATTGAGTGGCCGGTTGTCTTTTCAAGAGATATAATATGCTGATTCGATAATAACGGTATTTAAATAAAAGAAGCTGATCCCCTGATGTTCTTGACATTACATTTACAATTTTTTCCGATTAGTAGGGACAATGGTACGTTGACATAAAACACGGTATTTCACATATTTTTCAATGAGTCGATATAGATTGGACACCCACACTTCCGTTCGCATAAATAACCAAGTCTTATCGACGTCATAATGACCAAAAAAAACATGATATGCCTCCACAAAACGTTGAATCAATGCTTTATGAACATAAAGTATGATACTGTCAATCAAATTATCTATTTTATAAAGAATACCATCTTTGATTAGAAAAATTAAAGTGGAACTTTGGGTGGTGGTATGGTCCCTTAACCTACCTTATATAGAAGGGGGCTTCCCATTCTTCATCTGATAACTTTTTATATTCTCGAGGATGACCATGAAATCTTTGTCAAATTCAAGGACTGCCACCTGAAAGCAGTAGAAAGCAGTGGGTAATGGAACATATCTATAACGGAGAAGAGCATCTGCATGAATATTTTTGCTATCAGGTATAATTTTCAACTTGAAAGTAATTTCTTGAAAAGCTAAAGCCCATCTAATTAATCTGGGTCATTGTGGTCGGCAACATTGAATATAAATCAGTGCCTTGCTAGTGGCACATTTTATTCCTACTAGAAGAACTCTAAATTGGTTTGTTCTCGTGCCCACCGTAAATCCGGTATAATACTCAAAACTTTCGTCTAAGGGACCTTGTCTGTAACCACGAGTTAAATCTAAACTTGACATATCGTTTTTTCCTGACTTAGATCATCTCATCAATAGGTCTAGAAACCTCAAAATGATATTCCAGTCATTTATTTATATGCCTACCATCAATACTGACTCACAGTTAACCTTCTTTTTTGACAGAAGTCATAATTAGGGAGATATATTCAGGAGATCCACTCTCAATGGCACCCCATTCGAGCATCTTGTCCACATATCGTTGAACTGCCGACCTATGATCTATCGGAATTAGATAGGGGTTGACATAACATTCATTAGTATGAGTCAGCCTTATCTCGTGAAAATACTCTGTGGTCTCGCCGAGAATATCCGAGAACGAAGTTTTCAACTATATCAACACCTCAAGAAATCCAGATTTTTTTAATTGCACGATGAATGGTAGTCTTCTGATATGTGAAAAACCCGATGATATCCATCTGGGCATTCTTTAATTTTAGAATGGCAATTTGAATTATTCATATATTCAACCTTCAGTATAGAGTGCCAATGTGTCTGAGGTTGCTGCATTATGATGAATATCAATTTCAAGTAGGTACTTCACATGTCAGCCCTGTTGAATCGCAAAAGATCACATTCTATAAACACTGAATGAACTTAGCCAGGTATGACTAATAATTAGAATTTCATTCGATCTGATTGAAAAGTGAAGTCTTATTGTGCCTGAAAAGTACAACAATCCTGATCGCAGTAACCAAAAAATGAGGAATAATAACTAACTCCAAGTATCCTCAGGAATGGCACCAACCCTGCTGCCAGTATCCACCAATGCAGCAAATCTGAATCCATACTGGATTATTAAGATCAGCAGACACCGATCAACCCTCAGTGAGTGGTGAAAATCACAAGTCTCAAGTCCAGCAGTGGTTGATCTTTGAAAAAATGAATGTGTCCCCATATCTGATAGTGGGAACCCCAAAAACAGAAGAACATCGACCATTTATGAAATCCAACCGGAGATCAGAAATGTTTTATCAGAAAACATCTTTAAATATAAAGAAATCCCATTTAGGGAGAGACCAACGCTGCCAAAATAAAGATACTACCAAAAACAAGATGAATGTAGCTCATATATAAAGTGCTACGCTCTGTATTTGAGTATTTATGAATATGGTAGAAATATTCATGGACTCTCCTTGTGAAATTTGTATTTTTATATTCTTCAAAATAATAAGAATGCTTGCGCAGAAACAATAATAATCTGTAGATGTACAAAGCTGGCAATGTTAAGATATTATTTGATTTAAATATATTTCTGCATGATGACCTAAATTTAATGTTTAACATTGTTCTGATTGCCTGCTTCTGTATTATAAAGATGTGTTCAGCTTGTGAACTGGAACCCCAAAAAAGCGATGCATTAAGATAGGAGAGCTTGAAAGTTTGAGAAATACATGGTTTTTAGTATATTTGAGTCTACTTGATTTTTGAGAGCTCTAAGTGTATAGATCACTGAGTTCAGCTTTGGTACCAAAGTATCACAATGTTGACTCCAATTAAGGTTTTTATCTATGGTAATTCCCAGGAGTCGTGTGCTTGAGCTATATATGTCGATATTATTCAGTCTGATGGATTCGGGATGAGTAAGATTGGATCTTGTATTGGAGAAGAATATAACGTTGGTTTTTTCGGAATTGAGAGACAATGAGTTTTGATGGCACCAGCCACTGATGTTCGTGAGTGTAGAATTTAAGCCATTTGTCACTGAGTTTAGATTACGAGATGATAGTATTACATTAGTGTCATCAGCATATAAGAAGGCATCTGTTTCCAAATCTTCCTCCACTGGTTCTTGATTGTTCATATCCTTCAGATTTTCTGGCAGGTCATCATCATAGACAATAAAAAGAATGGGCCCCACAATAGTGCCCTGAGGTATGCCAGCAACCACGTTTAGTTCAGGCGATAAAATTTTATCTTCGTTCATCTTCAGCATCACCATTTGCTTTCTATTTTCGAGGTAACTCTCAATTAGCTTGAGAGGTGTGCCCCTGATACCCTTAATCGAAGTTTCAGTAGCAGTATTCTGTGTTCAACGCGGTCAAATGCCTTCGAAAGGTCTACAAACAATCCTGCTGGTATACTATCATTCTCAAGTGACGAGAAAACTTTTTGTATGAATTCAAACACTGCTGTTTCTGTACTTTTACCTTTAGTGAATCCGTGCTGGCTATGAGATAGAATGTCGAATTTTGGAAGAACTTCAGCATTCGTTTCGCTAGGATTTTTTCAAAAATTTTGCGAAGGATGTTATTAGGCTAATTGGTCTGTAATTATTGAAATCATCTATGTTTCCTTTCTTATAACAGGGTTTCACTAGTGTTATCTTTAACGCATCAGGAAATACTCCAGACTTAAAGGCAGAATTAATGATGTAGCAAAGAGGTTTAACTATATTCGAAATGTGTTGTTTAATTAAATTAACTGGAATTTCATCATATCCGGTAGAGAACTTATTCTGCATTTTCCTAACTGTAGATATCAACTCATTATCATTGACATCGAACAAGTAGAAAGATTTCGATGGGCTTTTTTTCTTAAACTGTGGTGGCGAATTTGAGCGTAAAGTTGATGCAACTTGAGAGAAGTGCTTATTGAAGTCATTTGCTAACATTGATATACTGCTTTTATCATTTTTATCTGGATATATATGAGGGAGCTTTGAGATGGACTTTGTACTTCTGTTTGTGACTTCCCTTATAACGTTCCATACTGCTCTGTTTTTATTATCGGCCTTGTCTATAATTGTATTATACAAATTTCGTTTAGTTGAGCTTAACAATACATCATAAGACCGTTTCGTTTTTTTATAATTATCCAGAAATTCCGGTTTATATCTGGAGAGTACGTACAATAAATCCAGCTCATCTTTCAATAGTTGTATTTCATTTGTTCTTTTTAATCTTCTGTGTTTTCTAATATTGATCGTTCTGAGGGGAAAAGCTCTATCAAAGCAAGATTTGAAATTATCAAAAAACAAATCCCACATTTTATTAACCTCATTCTCTGAGAAATTGTATAGGTTGGACCAGTCTATGTTCTCCAGGAGAGCTTTGAAGATGAGATGGTTTTCTTCCGTATACTGTCTGAGTAGTCTTTTATTACCTTTCGAGATCTGTGGCTGTGAAATACTACTAAAAATGAATTTCTGACCTGAATGATCCGATATGTGTTCCTCGATGACTGTGGTTTTCCCATCAACATTGGTGATTATATTGTCTAGACATGATGCTGTGGTGATTGTTATTCTAGTGGGTTCCTTCACAGTGATTTTCAAATTGTACGAGTCCAAAATTCCTAAAAACATTTTAGATTCATTCGATGTGGATAGAATATCTATGTTGAAGTCGCCTGTTATTATTATATTGATATTTTCTACCAGATATTTATCAAGCAATGAATTAAATTTTTCAAAAAATAAATCAACATTAGGCAAAGTGTTTGGTCGGTAAATACATACAATAAGACACTTGTTATTATCTATAGTTATTTGGACAGTACAGCACTCAAAACATCCTGGCACACTAAGTAATTTGAAATCAAGTCTATCAGAATATTCTATACCTTTTTCTACGTATATTGCGCATCCACCATGATGACCTTTATCTCTACAGTAAGATGATGCCAACATGAATCCTTCAGGAATATAATTTTCAAGTTCATCTTCCGTTTTCCAGTGCTCGGTAATACAGGCAATGTTCACTTGATGGTTCAGTAGTACCCTCTCTAGTTTCAGGAATGATGTTGCAATTGATTGTATGTTTTGATGTAAAATACATATTTTCCTATCTACGGTCGTTTTTGCTCTTGGGGCTTCCGGAAAAAATTTTTGAAGTTGAATTCCCTCAAAATGACACCAGTTGGCCAGAAATTTGGATCGTACAATTTATCCAGCAGTTCACCATCAGGAATACCAACACTGAAAGCGGAGTTCACACCTTTTGTATGAAGTTTTTTAACTTCAATTGTTTCGTTCCCATGTAGATCTGAAATATACTCTTTAATATCACTCTCGGATATATCTGAACCGACAATTCTTCCTAAATAAATCCATTTCTTTCGCATTGCTCAAGATGTAGTCATCCAAATAAAGAGAGCACTAGGGCACATACTAACCAATAGTTCTAGCTTGCAGGAGACCTATCATATGGTTTATTATATATTATTACACTTACTGTCCTTGACCTAATAGGGATCCAACTCAGGCCAACGAGGAGACAATCAGATTAGAGAAGGGGTGACCCGCCTTGGAAGAAAAGGATGAAAAACAGAATAAATAGATTTAGGAAGAGTATTGGGCAGTTTAAAAGTTACCTCAAATTGAGTTTGGCCTTGGCTCGCTTACAGAATCATCTGTCAAAATATAGAGATCAAACATAACTTACAATACCTAAGCTCACCTAACAGGTGAGAAGATATTGAGAAAACAGCTAATTCCAACACAACCAGAAATCATTTCATGGAAATCATAAATGAGCCTACAAGTGTACCTGTAGACCAGCATCATAAGAAGCAGTACTGGAGAGAGATGTGGCAGACATCCTAACCATACAACAACGATGCTCACTGGATCGAGAAGGACAGGATTATGGAGGATGCAGATGTGAAGTGTGCATATATCTGATGTAGATTTTCGGAGAAGCGTCCAAAATTTTTCAATTGAAAGACCCTGGACTGGATAAGATTTCAGCTTATTGTTGTAAAAATCTCAGTTATGTTCATGGCAAGCTTGCTGGTCAGTTCAACTCCGCTCTCGCATTCCCAAGAGATACCTCCTTTCTTGATCTCAGGATTCAGCCAGCCTCTGCCCAAAAATAATAGCGTGAAGGAACCACAGAAATACAGGCCGATATCCTGTTGGTCGATAGTATACAAAATTCTGACTAGAATTATAAAGACAAAATAAATTACCACCTGAAAAACCATACATACAGTAATAGATATAGAAGTGGATCAAGGGGAAGCAAGCAATGATTGGATATAGACTCGGTGGTCAGGACTTATGCACGAACCAAGAAACGTAATCTCGCAGCTGCATGCATAGACTAAAAAAAGGCATATGGTTCGGTTCCACATACATGGCTAATTGAGATCCTCAAAGCTATGAAATAAATGAGAGTCTGATAGAACTCCAAAATAAGGATGAGCGCGTGGAAAACTTCTCTCAATGTCAATGGTTGGAGGGGTAAACTATCAAACTGAAGGCGTTAGAATCGGAGGGGTGCATCAGCTCCTTGCAGTTTCGAAAGGCTTTAAACCCACTCAGCAACATATTAAGAGACAGCATTTATGGATATATAATTTTGTTGTATATAGATGATCTTAAGATCTTCGCATGGGGGCCAGAGCTCTTGAGCTGATGAAATCCTTCAGCAAGGCAATCATTTGAAAGTTGGATTCACTAAGTTTGCTTATACCAATGTTGAAACAGAAAGAAGACAAGAGGCAGAAAACATAACCCTTCTCGATGAAAGCCAATTTCAGCCAATAGGACGATAGTAAAAATATCTTGATATAGACGCTGAACATCGATGATAGAGAAAATAAAATCTTGTTTCAAAGATCACTGGAGAACCGACAGGGGATGATTATGAGGTCGAAACTATACACCTGGGCGAAGGTCAGGGCCATAAACAGCTGAGTGATACTGACAATAACATATAGCTTCAGCATAATTAAATGGAGCCAAACAGACTTAGATGATCTGGGTAGATTGTAAAGGACCACATGAACAAAATATCGACTTCACCACCCGAATATACCCATCAACAGAATATACTTACCTTCAATCAGGGAGGCAGGGTAATGAGAAATATCAAGCATGCACACAATAAGAAATGCGAGTATATTTATACTCACTTAAAATCGAGAACTTATCCAACATATATGGCGGTTTCCTCCCTGGATTTCACGTTGACACCCCTGATGCTGGCAGGCTAAGATCCACCTGTAATAAAAAACAATGAATACTTCACTGAAATCGGAGGTAATTGGAAGGAGAGGGAGCTCCATGGATGCAGCACCACTTAATAGCGGAGATCAGGAGAGGTCATCCGACCAATGTAGACTCTGTCGAGAAACCTGTCGTCGGGATGTAGTTACCTGGCGCCACGGTACCACAAGGTCAGGCATGATGATGTTGCGTAGGTATTCCATCAGGATATATGGAGGAGCCATAATCTCATTGATTGCGATGAGCCCTACTTTGAGTATAAGCCCAAGGACTATATCGAAAATACAATAGCTGAAATATACTGGGACAAATCAATCATAACTGATCGGGAGATAGGGCATGATAAACCGGATACTTTAGTGGTGGATAAGAATCTTGAGAGAAGTTGAATTATAGATATTATCATCTTACATCTCACATTATAAGCGAAGCACGAAATAAAAAGGCTCATATATATATATTGACTTGGCTTTCAGAATTAGAGCGATCTATCAACTGAAATTGTACATCCTCTGGTGATATCTGCGAATGGTCTGATCAAATGCCACGCAAAGCAAACAAACTAACTATATTAATATTATTAGTGAAGTTAGTTGGACTTCATTAATTATAATTAATGAAGTTAGTAATAGAAGAAACCTTAAATCTAATACTTACCGCTAGAAAGCCCTCATATTAGGAATCTGTAGGACTGTAGACCGAGTCGTTGATATCTCATATCCCGACTCTGTTATACCAAAGCAGGAACAACCTGTGAATTGGAAAATATAGCTACTGACTGCACTTTTCTTGGCTGTGGACCCGGCAAGTGCTCTTATCTCGTTTTCAATGCTATGTTCGAATGAAATAATAATTCATTCATCTTTTTTGACAGTTAAAAAGTGAAAAACGAGTCAATCAATATAACTATAATCACAATAATTCAGCAAAATATTAACTAATATAATTTTTCCAATAGTTAATCTTTAACTGGTATCTTAAATTCCTTGAACGAAGCAGTGGCATTTTACTTATAAGGTGATTAAAAAGCTTCATACATTGATACAGGGGACAAATTTTAGGTTCAGTATTTCTGTCTTAGAATTGACATGACCAAGTGTTGTAATCATGAAAGACTGACACTTTGGCAAAACGGTTATACATACAAGAGGCACGTGAAGATGAAGATCGATACAACAATTCAAATATTGGGAGCTTTGAAATGGGGAATGCAAGTTCTAGGTGCGATGTTGAAAATCATGCTCAGAATACGTTTCTGAGCTTTGAACACTCTACAAACATCGGTCGAGTTACCCCATCATACTATTATAAGAGATGTAGCTGTCAGTACATAAGACTGTAATACGAGTTCACATGCATTAGTGATTGTAAGGAATTATTTTTTTTCAATTAGGCTATAGGCATAGAAGGAATAGTCAGTTTTTTGCATACGGAATGTACATGCAAGCACCAACTGAGATTCTGGTCCAATGATACTCTCAGAAATCTTGTACTCTGCTTGGGCTCTATCACATAATCAGTGAACCCTGATTCAAATATATTTAGATCTACAGTTTTATATTTGCAGTGTAAGAATAAGAATAAGTTTATTACATCCCTTCAGACAAACAACCATTGTATTGGAAAGGTCATATGGTTCTACAAATATCAATACAAATTCATATAAAACTGAAATAACGATTTGAAATTATATAAAATTAGATAAACGAAACTCAAAATTCTTCATTGATTGAATTTGAAATCCAAATATTACCCAACACTATAAAAGCAGTTGCTCAACAGAGACTCCTTAACTTCTCTTTCAAAAACATTATAATGCAATGTCTTGAATCTCTCAGGTAAGTGATTGAAAAGTTTAATGCCGCTATACAATGGTGATTTTTGGAACTTTCAAGTCCTGTGAATTGGATATTCAAAAGTGCTCTTATGTCTTATGTCATGTTTATGGAACTCACAGCATTTTTTGAGATTTTCAGAGTTCTTCTTAACAAATAAAAGAGTGTTCAACATAAAGATTCAAGGAAAACTTAATATTTTGTATTGTATAAATTTGGATCTACGGGACTCCTGGGGGTTCATATCGAATATAAGGCGTATCAGTTTCTTCTGAGCAATGAAACATCTTCTGATGATGATGCACTTCCCCATAAAACTGTATTATAGCTCATATGAGAATATGCCAGCGAATAATAAACTTCTAGCAGTGATTGTCTAGGTAGAACATTTTTCAATTTTTTCAGAGCATAAAATGAGCTGCTCAGTTTTCTACAGACTGAATTCACCTGCTTCTGCCAATTCAATTTTTCATCAATTAAAATGCCCCATTCAGTTTTGCAAATGTTGTCTATTAGGATTTTTTGAAGGCACCAATCTACAAAACACTGTAGCAGCTGACCCTGATGTGAAAAAAGAATTCTTCAAATTGTTCGGTAAGTCATTGCCAAAAAGCAAAAACAGCAGTAGCCCCAGTACAGAACTCTGAGGAACGCTCAAATTAATATACTCTTCTTGCGGGGAAACAAATCCCGCCAACCATGATAAGGGTTGTTCTATTTTTGACGTTACTTCTAATCCATGTTAGAGATATACCTCTGAATCCAATATTGTAACATCTATCAATGAGGAACTCGGAGAAGAGGCTGACAAAAGCACGTGACGAGTCGAAAAAGAAACCTGCGACGAACAATTCTTTTTTCACTTTTTTTCCACTTTTTCCACTTTTTCCATAAACTCAATGAAAGATAAGAACGTAGTGTGAGTGGAACGACCAGATCTTAAATCATGTTATACACTGTCCAATAGATTAATCTTAACTATAAAATTTATCATTTGGAATGAAAACAATTTTTACTCAGATGATTATGTATCTTGAAAGGACTAAACCTCTATTGTTTTTATATTGTACTGTTCCAGATTCCGAGGAATAATCAGCCACAAGCGCGACAAGCCCACTCATTGCATGTCAGTGTAAATGTAATTTATTTTTGTTCCATGCGAAGATGATTTATTCATTAGATTTCAGAGCATGTACGTAACTTTGATTTCGGATCTGATCTTCAAATCTCGGTTGATAAAGACACTATTATCCTATGCAAGGTATCAGGAAAATTGAACAATGCCAAGGACCCACATAATAAACGATATATTTCAACTAATTGCATCATAAATGGACGATTCAGGAAGTAATGAATACTCACCATTATTGATTACAGGGAGGTATAACAATATTATACGTGCTTCGTAGATGAAATGAGTTTATTTCCAATTCGGAGATTACGATATCATGAGAAAATTACATTCCGAACATCATGGCTCCTCTTTGTGATCATTTCGCTGTTATTTGTACTTCAGACCTTCGTTCTCTAAAAACCCATCAAGAATCTGTGAAGATCTCAGTTTCAACCACATATTTCGATACTCACATAATATACATCTGTATGACATATTCAATATGTATTGTCAATTATTGTCTAAAATATGGTCGAGGATGAAGACAGTATGTCCGATGTGCCAATGATAATTATAGATGTTGTGCATCTAAAATGAGCAGAATTAAAATTTGTGTACCTTGCTTCTCGGTGCTTCATTAAGCATTTGTCGGAAAAATGCATAGGTTTGAATTGAAGGAAACAACAGGAGACGACATGACATGCACTTGCGCAATGAAAAAATGGCCAAAATCTGACTGAATTCGCTTACCAATATGGCAGAACCGATTTCACTGTGACGCGATTGTTCTAGTAGAACATCGTGATATCATTTTGCCCAAATGTATTTTCAAATATCGAGCCTAAAATGGACTCAATCGATTGGGTTCGACTTCCTGATGAAGAATATAGGTGGAACTAAAGGGTGCCCGTCCAGATGGCCGACCGATTATTCTCTATCATCAAAAGAAGAAGATCTGAAGTTTTCATATTTTCAGAATAGGTCAACTGTCCAAGTATCTCGATCAAGTTCGTTATTGGGCCGACTTCGTCCAATGGTTCAGATGTTATGAGCATCTGAAATTTGGTTTCCTTACACATCTAGAATATCCATCGAATACAGTTGTAACTGGAAAGAAATTTGGACTAGATTCAAACAAATAGGCTTTCTAAAGTCTTCAGAGATCGACATGCTGAAAAGTTTTATGAAATTATAAAAATATTTTCAATACCAGGGGATATTTGAACATTTTTGCACGTATGGAGGTTATTGATATCTAGGAGATTCCCAAATTTCATTGCGGTAGCTTCCTTTCACCAGAGGATATCATCATTTTTTTCATTTACAGAAGAGAAAAGAGAAATGACAAAAAGTCAGTCAGAAATGTAATTTTTTTGATAACGGGTTAAACTGCATAAATGCAGAATATATGGGTAATGAATGGAAGGTACTTGCCGACACGTGTTTATGCTTATTGGCTTCTTCAGGGAAAGGCAACCCTTGCCTTGCCTTGAAGAAGCTAATAAGCAGAAACACGTGTCGGCAAGTACCTTCCATCCATTACCCATATTTTCTGCATTTCTGTGGATTAACCCATTATCCTCGTTCAAAATCTAATTTCTCCACATGATCTTCTCTTTGAATTCAGAAATGTCAATGCTTGATGCTCTCATAGAAACGTTTCGATTGATATCGGTCGGATTTTCAGTTGAGAGAAATTATTAAGATTAAATAATATACTTTGTGAAAATTTTGAAAAGCGCTGACGTGGATTTTTAGCAGGAGATATTTGATCTTGAAACAAATTTTAAGAGAAACTATGAGTAGTTATTTTTGATTAGAGATACAGGTTTGTTCATTCTATTATTCTATTATGAATTACTTATGGATACCAGAGCTAACAATGAAATACTTCAACTAAATAATAGCCTGTTATTGAAGAAAATTAAGTGAATGAAACAATAAAAATGTTGAGAAGCACTGACATATGGTGAAGAGCCTTTGCACGCGTTGAAAAAGTCTAATAAGCGCCAAAATCGGGAATATAAACCTTCATCATGAATTGAAATTAACCGTTTTCTTCAATTATATTCGAAGAGCAAATTTCCTGCTCTCAAAACCTAACCTAATGCAGAGCTGTGCCAAAGCATTGTGCTTAGTGCTCGTGAAAGCACTCTAAGCACTTTAGTGCTTCCGAGCACTGTGCTCGCGAGCACTTTTCAAAGGCTAGTGCTTAGTGCTTGTTTTTCGGAGCACTCTCGCGGAAATCTTAGTGCTTAGTAATCCGCTAAGCACTAAGCCTTTCCGAATTCTTGAAGTAGGGTCAATATAAGCAGGTGCGGTATTTGATTTTTTTATGTGCGCAAAGATAATATGATCGTTTTGAATTCATATTCAGTATTTCTTCAGTCACCATTGATTGGACTTTATGGTTATGAAGGCCAGAAAATTTTTTGTTTTTGCGCGCTTGTTACTAGTGGAACAAGCGGGCTATCGTTCTGTCCAAATGTCTGTAATTTCCGAATATCGAGCCGGAAATGGCCTGAATCGATTGGGTTTGACTTCCTGATGAAGAATTCGAGGTCAAACTTGAGTATGTCCGGCCCGCCGGCCCTCCGGCCGTATACTCTCCTAGACATAGAGTTTTCATTTTTTCAAAATAGGTCGAGTGTCCAAATATCTCGGTCAAGTTCGTTATTGGGCCAAATCCATCGAATAGTTTAGCAGTTAATAACATTAATTTCTTGAATATTCATCCTATCAATTCGTAACTTAGAGAATGTCTAGATAGCGTTAAAAGGAAGGAGTGTGCCAAATTTCGAGAAAATCGTCACGAGAGAAAATTTTTTAAAAATTCCCAGAATATTTTTTTTCAATACACGATATCTCATAAGTTATTCGTCAGATCACAACAATTTATGGTATTTATGCAGGGTATAGGTACCTAAAATATTTTAAAATTTCATCATCATAGCGTACAATCTCCAGAAGATATAAGAGTTTTTCTGAAAATGAAGTCACAGATTATATTTCTATCTATAAATTCACATCAACTCAACTATAAATCTCTATGAGGGTGGTTTTAATTTTATGACAAGTTGTCATAATGAGTAAATATTGAGCCGAAAATGAAACTAATTCTGTGGGTTCATTTTGATGACAAACATGTCTAAAATACTGGTGTGTGCAGTTGTCATATTTTGAATGGAAATGTCATTATGAATTTTGCGACAAGAGGACTATTTTTTTCCCAAATGTCTGTGATTTCTGAATATCGAGCTGAAAATGATCGCCATCGGTTGGATTTGACTCGTGATGAAGAAACGGTGGTCCAATTTGAAAATATTTGGCTGAATATTCTCTATCTTCCGAAAGAGATGAGATAGAGATTCCATATTAATAGAATTAGTTTATTATCCAAATATAAGTCATGTTAGTTATTGGGCCAGACCTGTCCGATAGCTCAGCAATTATGAATCTGAAATTCGGTTATAATTGATGACACTCAACTACAACAACTTATATATGGTATAGAAATATGGAAAGAATGCCAGATCGAAGAATTTGCTGAACTGTAAGTTCACTCAACTTCCATTTAAGATATATGTTTATTGATTCCTGAGAAAAGACTTTAGAACAAGCGCGTAAAAGCTCCTGATCTCACGTCAGTGCTTTCAACATTTTTTCAGTAATGTGTTCTCGCTTATAAAATAATTGGTTCTCGATTATTAATTCAACTTTATGCATTGATTAGGAACAGCCATTCAGATTCAGATCGACGAATAAGATTAACTTGTACCAGAAAGTAAATTGAATGCATGCGTTTCACGAAACAAATTAAATGGCTTTGGAGTTTTTTCCAGTCTCGAAATCATAATTTTAGATATGTCGATGAAGCTAAAGAGTTCTCATTTCAATCAAACAACATTACATAAAATAGTTCCCACTAAAGTGCTTAGTGCTTAGTGCTCGAAATATTCAATTACTTTTGCAAAAGTGCTCGGTAATCCGGAGCCTTCTGTCGAAAGCGGTGCTTAGAACTAGAGACTCGAAGCCTTTTTTTTCGAGTGCTTAGGGCTTAGTGCTCGAAGCACTTTTTTTCGGTGCTTAGCACAGCTCTGACCTAATGAAGGTATATCTTTTTCATCAAAAGTCATCTAGAAAAATAGATATCTTCCCCCTACTCTGTCCAACAAATCTATTGGGGGGTTTTATTCCAAACGATGGTAAACGTAAAGCTAAATTCAATGAAAAGGCTCAAACTTCAATTCATTCACTTTGGAATAACCATTTCTCACTTGTAGAAGTTGAAAATTGGTGAGGACTAGAAATAATCACTTTTTATCTTTAGTTTTGTTCGAAGCCCAAATTAACTTTTCGAAAAACATCATCGATAAAATATATATCTTCCTAATCGAAAATCATAACGAAATTGAATTTTTCTTCTTAGTTGTTTGAAAAACCTTCAAAATTCAAAGCCAAATCAAGAAAACATGATCTGCTATGCACCAATAACACACCAACTTAAGTGATTGATAAATATATATATTCTTTTGAACTTTTGGCTGACAATATTTAGTTATCAAACAATAAAGCATATAGATCAGGGGTTAGTGACGGGGTGTTATACAATTCGGCGTATGACATAAAAGCCTTGGGAAAAAACCCCAGTAAAAAAAACCCTGACTCCCCGTCTAAGTGTGAAAATACAAAAATAAGCTGAAATATATTTCAGGGACTTCTTTCTTAAAGAGTAGTCTTCTATTGATGGAGACAGAGACTTCTCCAAGTTGCTCACATCGAATCTGGAAATAAAAAGACAAAAGTAGAAAAAAACACTGAATAACAAAAATACGTATCATATTCGTTTGAAATTTATAACCCATTCCTAGAAAGAGTCGGAAACATCATGAATAGCCCTAAAACCATCTTGAACCTTATATATTGGACAACTATTGATGGGATGAGGTATTGTTTCTTCTGCTCCTCCACATTCACAACTTGCCCTAGAAACTGAGTTTCATCTAAATAGCATGCTATTGGTACGACCATGACCTGTGCTCAAACGATTAAGAATTGTCCAAATTTTTCTTGGAAGATCAAAACCAGGATTTTTTTCAGAAGCATCAGAAACGAGATACTTATTGAACATTTCGTAAGAGTTCCACTTAGTTTTCCATAATTCTTTATCACTTATGTTGATATTGAAGAACGTATTATGCTATAATGGTTTACGTGACTTCAATCTGGGAATTCTATTTTGTGGAATATATAAAATAATTGGGAATAAATTAGGAAAAAAATGATATTTGTTCCAAGAATTCAGAGCTGTAGTTTGTCTGCGAATATGGGGAGTGACAATGTTAGACAAAACTGGTAACCAATGAACCGGTGTAGATCTTATGGTGCCAGTAATTATTCTCATGGATGTAGTCAACTGTGCATCAATTTTTTGTGTATGTGCACTATTAAACCAAACCGAGCAACAATACTCATGTGCAGAAAAAACTAGGGGGAGATGCTGTGCGAAGAGTGGAAGCATCATAACCCCAAGATGATCCAGCTAATTTCTGAGCAATATTATTCCTAGTTTTCAGTTTTAGGCTAAGATCGTTCAAATGAGCCTTGTAATTGAGAGATGAATCTAATTCAATTCCAAAGTATTTTGGATAGTAATTATGTTCGATTGTAGAATCATTGAAAGTTACAGCTAATTTCCTATATTTTCCATCATTATTCAGATGGAAACAAGATACCTCTGTTTTGTTGGGATTTGGACATAATCGCCACTCAATAAAATAATTCTTTAAAATTTCCAAATCAGATGACAGTATGTTTTCCAAAGTATGGAAATCCGAATGTTGGTAAGCAATAGCAATGTCGTCAGCATAAACAAATTTCTGAGATGATGTAGAAGGTAAATCACTCAGATATAAATTGAAAAGTAAAGGAGCTACAACTGATCATTATCGAAGACCGTTTTTCAATGTTTTGAAATTGCTACTATTATTGTCAATAAAAACACGAAACCTTCTATCAGATAACATATTTTCTAATAATCGTACCATTTTCTCACACTTCAGATGGGTATAGAGTTCGAAAATTAATCCATCTTTCTTTACAGTGTCATATGCCGAAGATAAATCAATAAAAGCATCTCCTGTTTTCAACCCATCATTGAAGCCTGATTCTATGAAAGTTGTAAGGCTGACAACCTGATCTGAACAATTTCTATTTCTCCTAAAGCCCCCCTGTAAATTTTGTAGAGCATTTTTTATAGAAGATTCAATTCTAAAAAGAATTAGCCTTTCTAATTTCTTGAAAGGAACACTCAATAAACTGATGGGTCCATAACTACTAGGATCACAAGGATTTTTTTCTCGTTTCAAAATACCTATTACCTTAGCTTTACGAAATTCGAAAAGAAAGTTTCCTGAATTCAGAATAATGTTATAGAAAGACAATAACCAAGACAAGGCCTTTTTCCTAAATGTTTGATGAATTCTGGATAAATTCCGTCAAAACTTGCTGCCTTTCGAGATTTGGTAGATTTGATTATTTCATCACATTGCAAACATATAGGATTATAATGCAGGCTTCTATATAAAATCAAAATTTTTAATTATTAAACGTCTTCATATATGTGAAACTCATAGCTTCTTGAAAAACGACTCTGAAATTCAAGAATGTCCGAGATATCAATAATTTCGATATTTGTGTACATCTGAAATGAAATTGAATGAAATTTTGACTATCTCTATAAATACCTTATGAGATATCAACTATAAACAAAATGAGAATTGGAAAATTTCCATTCACATAGATTTCTAAAGAATTCGAACATTTTTCAAGGTACGAATTGATCGGTTTGATATTCTATGAGTAATTGAGAAAACCAATTTTGATAACTGCTGTACTATTTGACGGATTTGGCCTTTGGGACGAACCCGATCTTGACCGAGATATATGAACTAATCATTCTAATCTATTCATCAAATATGCAAACTAAAGCTCATCTTTTTCGTAAAAATTTTTTTAATCAAGAACTGGTTCACCTATTCAAACTGTTACGGTAGATAGTTTATGTTAAGTTTGCACAAAATTCTGGATCATTCTGTTATTGAGAATTTTGCTGTCAAGGTTAAACATTTTTTCGATGATGTTTGTGCTGTCAAATTGAAACTCTTTTTAGTGTTGAATATGCTAATATCGTTAGTTCTATGTCATTGATGCGGTAAGTCCTCATTTTCTTAGGGGCCGTCAGTGTTCCATATCGTTAATATGCTTCATTTGACTCAACTGAAGAAAAGCGTTTACGAAAATCCCAGTTCGGAACTGTTAAATGAATGGGTTGCTTTATTTTGAAATCATGTTGTGCGCATACGAGTGTTTTATGCTTTTGTAACAAATGCTTGCCCATCAATTTGAAAACGAATTATTCAGTGACATTTTTATATACAGTGTGTGTCTTTGATCACTGCCGCAATTTTAACCATAGATTCTTGACGTCAAAAGAAACATTTTATATATATATATATAAAAAAAGCACAAGAAACTCTAACAAAAAAAAATAATATACTTCCGGGTGAAAATGGAAGACAACAACATCATCAATACTGGCGACAATCACACAACATCTAGAGATATCAAGAAGCTAGGAAAATTGAAAACTAAATTAGCCAAACAGAAGAATCGACGAATCTTTTTATTACAGTGCAAAAACTCAGACCTCATTCCAACTTTTCTTAACCTAGACGTCAAACATATTAAAATAGTCGACCAACAAACTGAACGTAAATTTAACGAAATATTCAAGACATTCCGATTAAAAACAATAAACCTACTGATTGCTGACACTTCCAAAAATATCAGGACATTAAAACAGAACATAATTGATATGACAAGTAAAATTCTAGAGAACAATACCGAGAATTGGATAACTACATCATTAGAGGAACAAGATAGAAGAATTGAAGAAATTTTCAAGAAAATTCGAACTAAACAGAGAAATAAAATCCTAAGGCTGAATAACGCAATTACAATCAAACAAACAGAAAAAAACTGGGTTGTGAACATCTCTGACGTAAACATTCCTGAAGAAGTTGAAGAAATTCTTAATTTGGGACCAAAATACTGCACACCAATAGAAAAACAGAAGCTTCCCATACACCATATCATTGCAAATATAGAAACGGTGATCGATAGGTTTGATAAAGATACTCAAGCAGAAATACGAAATAAAGTAGTGAATAATATTACCAATTTCAAAAAAAGGTCTACAAAACTTGATAAAAAACAATTACAACTAAATAAGAAAATTAGAAAACGAACTCATTCCTTAGACAGAACCCTCAAATAGGAGTCCTTAAGCCAGATAAATCTAATAAAACGGTAGTGATGAACACAGATGACTATAATAAAAAAATTTATGATCTCCTTAATGATGAAACAACATACAAAAACTCAAACAAGACCCAACAAACATAATTCAGAATAAAAATAATGATCTAATAAAATCATGGGAAAGAAAACTTCTTCTACCTAAAAATTATGTAATGACTTGAAAATCCATAATGCAAATCCACCCCAAATTTACGGACTTCCAAAATTACATAAACAGGATATACCATTAAGACCAATCATCAGCTGTGTGCAAAGTCCAATTTATAAGTTATCAAAGTACATCGCAAATTGTTTAACACCAATTCTTGGAAAAAATAAATATTACGTAAAAGATTCATGGAATTTTAAGGATTTTATAGGCGAAATATCACTAAAAGCAGATGAAAAGCTTTTTCTCACTGGATGTCATCAGTCTGTACACAAATTTACCGTTGAACATAGCAAAGGACATCATTACTAAAAAATGGAATGAAATAAAGGAATATACTGACCTACCACGAGATGAATTTCTGAAAGCGGTCGATCTATGTTTTTCTAGTTCATATTTCCAATTCAAAAATGAATTTTATTGTCAAATTAATGGATGTGGTATGGGGGTTCCAATTTCTGCAGTAATAGCTCAACTCGTAATGGAGGATCTAGAAGAAACGGTTATAAAAAATTGAAGTACAAAATACCATTTTTCAAACGTTTTGTTGATGACTGTCTTACAGCAGCACCTGAAAATGAAATAGAGGATATTAAAAATGAATTCAATAACTACCATCCTAATTTGAAGTTCACCTGTGAGTTAGAAAACAAAATAAAATCAATTTCTTAGATCTGACACTCATACGAACAAACACAGGAGTAAAGACAATTTGGTACACAAAACCAACCTGGAGTGGACGATATTTGAACTTTGAAGCCGCAGTTCCAATGGTTCATAAAAAAGTGTCGTGTCAGGAATTGCTGATAGAGCTCTAAAACTCACTAGTCCAGAGTTTAGACAACAAACAAAAAAAAAGCAAAAGAAATACTAGCAATCAATAACTATCCTCTACAACTAATTGACAAGATCTTCAAAGACAAAATCTTTAGCCTTTATAATACAGAACGAAAAACTAGAAGAACCGAAATCGAAACCCAAAAATATGTATCCTTACCATATATACAAGGCTTATCAGAAACACTAAATGCATCAATGAAACATTATGGAATAAACGTAGCACATAAAAACACAAATAATTTGAAATTTATAAACACAAAATTAAAATCAAAAATCCAATATAATAAAACCTCGAATTGTGTCTACTGAATAAATTGTATGGATTGCCCAAAAGTATATATAGGACAGACAACACAATATATAAAGGAAAGAATAAATGGGCACAAATTTTGCAAAAATATGACCGCACTAAAAAGCATGAACAAACAGAAAAACATAAAATGGATTTTGAGAGAACTTTTCTATCCTGGAAAAAGAAAGAAACAACAAAACTAGAAACATACTAGAAATGATCCACATAAAAAAAGAAAAAGAAGCTATGAACGATAAAACGGACATCAAAAACTTGGCCCAAATTTATTTCAATCTGATAACATAAATAAGGAAATACAAATTTTCAATCTTCCACTACCAACTCCATCTAGATTAAAAAGAACCAATTCAAACCCAGATTTGGGATTATCACTTGTTAATTCGTACAGATGTCGCAGCATTAAATTGGAATAAGAAGTTGGGAAAACAAAATCGTGACAGCGCATCATCGTCACATTATTTTACTCATGGCTGACGAAAATATTTAATATTTGAAGATCTTTTAAAGTTTGATTATAGAAGAAAATAATAACTTGACGGACGATTTGAATGAAGTACGTAAAAGCTTTGTGTTGTTTGTTGATATATTTGTGTATTTATTATTATGTAATTTACAGGAAATTGTCGACTGAATTATATTCCTTGAAAAAGGCGTAGACACGCTGAAACATATGTTGAAAAATAAAATAAATGAAATAATAATTTAACAATTACCATTTATTAGTAGAATAAGTGCTATACACCCAAGAAATTTAAAAAAAAAATATATATATATATATATATATAATTTAAGAAAATTCGTGACTGAATATAAAGTATATAGATGATTCTCGTGGGTTAGCAGTCAAATAAAAAGTAGAAGACTCTTTTATCCTTTACTCGAGCTTTCAAAACAATTTGTTTCTTTTTCAAGAGTGCTGCAAATTATTAAAAATCAATATATATATATATATATATATATATAGATGAAATTTATTTGGGTATTCGGCAATGTTGGGAATGATCAATAATCAAAGTTGTAAAACATCTATATTTCGAACTTTTTTGTAGTTCTTCTTCAGGATGCTATATAGGAAACAATGAAACAAAGAAAGTGAGCACAATATTACATAAAAGCTTACTTACATACAAAAGATTATTCGAAAAACTGGCAAGAACTTTGAAATATTAAATTTGACAATTTATTATTATAGATGAACTAAATTAAGTAACCTCTAAAGAACGTAGGTAATCATAGATAATATTTAAATTTTTAATATCTGTTTTTTTATTGATGCTGTTCTTATTTTCATTTATATAACACATTTCTAGAAATATTCTTTTATTATAGTCATCTTTGTTACATAAAATTTTTATACCGTCAAAATCGAAAGAATGGTCAAGGGTTGATGAATGGTTTGCTAAAGCACACCTTTCAGGTCTAAATCTGGTGTCACTTTTGTGTATATTTTATATATATTTTATATACATATATAAAATTTTCCCAAATTAAAGGAAGGAATTAAATCGATATAATCATCTGATGAAACATGAGTGAGTGAATCATTTCTTAAAGGAAAAATAGTGTTTATAAACAATGCGAATTCGATAGTGGATGGTAATTTTTTATTCAAACTAAACTGGACTACAGAGTGGTATTTGCCGAATGTGAAAACTCAAAACGCTTATAACTTTTTTACGCAGCTGAATAAGAAAAAAACGGTATAGGAAAAAACTGTTTCTTTTGATCTCAAGAACCTATGCTTAAAATTAACAAATTTCTCAAAGACTCACACTGAATATTGACTTATGCAGTTATATACATATTTCCACACACAAATATACTCACTGTGTATGTACTAGTAGAACACTATCCATGTATCAATTTCATTTTAATTTTATTTTTCTTTTTTATGTAAAGGAAAGAGTTCAGCAGTTGGATGAGCTGATATAGGTCAACGAACGCATAATGCAAGTGAAGCGGTTTTATTGAGACATTCCAAAACTGCAGATCAACTTGCGACAATGCAAGATTTACGTGGAAATCGACTGAATTTGATAATGTTATTCCTCGATCATTTCCTTCTGAGAAAACAAATGTCTGTTTGAAATTATCCGATCTCTGGAAATATGTTCGAAATACTCCACTGAAAAATAATATGCATATTCTTTCACCAAATAATACAGGTGCCATGAGATTTAAAAACAATTGATAAAAAAGGTGATGGCAAGTCCACAGTACCAACATATTGATCGCTGTACCGAACAAATGATTCAAATGTTTTTTTTTTCAATATTCTTCGGAATAACAGAAATCATGCGCTAAAATTTAAATGAATGCCATTCATTTTCGAAGTAAAGCGAAACTACTAGGAGTTATGACGACATATAAATAACCTGACCATCTTATGAATCGAGATTAGCCTAATAATTAACCAATTGAAGTTTTAAATTAATTTGAACCAGCTGGTTTGCCATACCATTGCTTCAATCTGACTTGGTTCTTTGATCATAATATTGCGAAATATTGAACCCGCAAAACTGTGTAATGGCAACTGAGCAGCATTGAAAAAGCTTTTTTCCAAATTTGATTGAAGCTACTATGTTAACCGTTGAATCGAAAGGGGAAGTTTGTTTGATACCGCGTATCGCAATGATTCCAACTGTGTGGCACAAGAGCCGCAACTTTAAGGTGGTTGTGTGAATTTGGAAGAATTATGTTTTTCACATGAACAAATTTATGTTGCCTGTACAGGGGTCGATAGCTCCTGCCGTTTGTTTATATATGCTTAAAATGAAGAAACAAAACATGTTGCTTATAAAAATGCTTCGAATTGAGTTTCAAAATAAGTAGAAATCAATAAAATTTATCGTTTGTTCGAATAAATGAATTCGCTTTTCTAATTCAATTCTTTGATTATCTCATTGGGCAGCTAGTGTTGATATATGTTAAATATCAAAAGGCTAAGTCCATAAAATAAGCCTATATTGGATTGACAGCCTGGGATAGTAGAATCTATGATCTAAGAAACTGAACGCAGGTTAGTCAGTCTCTCAGGTAAAAAATATTGAAATGTTATCCTGTATATTTAATTGGAACGACTAATCGTTTAATTTAAATCTATCATCTGCAGTAGGATGGAATCTACGTGAACGTCATAATGAAACTGTAGCGAATTTTTGCGAGATTGCTGTGAGACGTAAAATCTAGAAATCTAACTTTTCAGAAAAAAAAACACCTGAAATTGAAAGGTTTAACTGAATTTAATCAAAATATTCTTCATTAGATTTTAATTACTTCTTATTTCGAGTATGGTAGACCGTGATTCAGAAAATTATGATTATTAAAACTGCAGATTTTATTCAATCATCCAGAGATTAAACTATTGAAAAGCTTTTCTGTGATGTTGATTCACCAGCCAGTCTGAATATATTTGATCAGAGAGAAACCTATTTTTGCGTTTTATACTTTTTCGAAAAAATTGAAACCACTGGGAAAAAGGTATGAATTAACCACCATTGTAAATTTGAAATTCTATTTTAATTCAGAATCATCAAAGAGCACTAATTAGATCTTGAAAAATCGTTTGAGAAATAAATACATTGTCTAACTTACTTGTAGTTAAATTAATTCCTAGGGTGTTGATAAGCCAATTTTTTCTTTACAGTTTGTTGTTTTAGAACACCTAAATGACCAAATTTTTTTGGTGGTGTAGTTGGATTGAAATACTTGAAAATACAAATTTTTTAGTGAGGGTACATGGATTAAAATACCTGAAAAAACAAATATTTTATGTGAGGGTAGTAATAATAACATTTGAGGTTTATTTATGATGGCGACAAAAATAAACATAACATTGCCCCCAGAAATATTATACATATTTGTTCGTGGAACTACAATACATTAAACACAAAAAGTAACTGAAGTAAACGTCCAATCAACGCATATAAAGGATCGTTTTCAATTTCGAATTGGAAATGCGAAATAAGACATGATGAACCCTCTCCTTCGCGCCAAGCGAGCTCCAATGCAGCAATAAAATTTTCTGTTCAAACCGTCTGGATTATCTTCTTTACATAAGTTGACCATCTTTTTGTGTTGCTCCAAAAACAGCACCTTGGCACTAACTTTTCTTTTCTCGAGGTCCACTTGCAAAATACGCCTCTTGGCATTTCGTGCATCCCGCGCCACTTTAAAAGCCACGTCTGTGAATGGATCGAACCTAAGGTCCCATTCGGAATAGAATTTTTCCTGGAGCTGTTTGGCAGTATTATTCTACAAGGTTTTTACGACACTTTCCTTGAGGACTGATCCATCTCTTTTCTTGAAAGCTCAGTCTAGCATTATATTATTGAGCTCTGACAAACTTGTTTTTTTATTTACAAGGTTACAAATTTTTTTGGTGGGTGTAGTTGGATTGAAATACTTGAAAATCAAAATTTTTAGTGAGGGTACATGGATTAAAATACCTGAAAACCCAAATATTTTATGTGAGGGTAGTAATAATAACAATTGAGGTTTATTTATGATGGCGACAAAAATAAACATAACATTGCCCCCAGAAGTATTATACATATTTGTTCGTGGAACTACAATACATTAAACACAAAAAGTAACTGAAGTAAACGTCCAATCAACGCATATAAAGGAGCACACACATAACAATATCATAAGAAACACCTTCGAATAAAGTGGTCAGGAAAAACATACTATCAATAACACAATCTACAAAAGATATTCATAAGTCATTCTTTCTCCACTTTCTCTTGTTGACCCAGTCACGAGTATACGTTTTTTTGTTAAATGGTACAAAATACCTGAATGGACAAAGTTTTTGGTGGGATAGTTGGTTTGAATTACCTGAAAATCCAATATTTTATTTGGGGTAGCTAATTTAATTTTTCACCTATTGTGATGTGTTATTGCTGCTATTTTCCTATTACTACACTCATTATAATGTCTCATATAAGAGAACGACAATGATGAAAATTTATATGTATTTGATTGTTGAACTGAAATCTATTCTGTAAAAAGAACGTTGAATAACTGTGATCATGTAATCTCATTTGATTACTCACAAGATATTTTAATAATATGTAGTTCTGAATTGTAATATTTTCTGCTATGTGTTCCTAAGAACTTATTAGTTGTCCTATTGTTTTGATATCCATTCTTCACAAAATTGATTCAGATATTGCTATAAATCTGTTCAAATATCAGAAATGCTGACATGTAAATTGAATGAGGACATTTCAATCGTTAATATGGCCGTCTAGAGGTGAAAATGCTAAGTCCAGAATGTATCCAGTAATGTAGAATCCATGTCCTAAGAATGGACCTTCCTCTTAGGTAACAACGTTCTCTCAGGTAAAAAATAATACCTAGTTAGGGGTTATCTTGGTTATCCTACTACTATTATAAAGGCGAAAGTTTGTAAGTATGGATGTATGGATGTTTGTTACTCTTTCAAGTAAAAACTACTGAATGGATTTGAATGAAACTTTACCACAATATAGCTTTTACATCAGTATAACACATAGGCTACAATTTTTGAGGTTTCTAATATGAGTTCGTAAAAAAAACACATTTTTTGCGCTTACATTGCAAACGCTGACTGAATCCTACAAGATAGATCAAAACAATTTACTACAGTATTGTACAACTTGAAAAGGTCTACAAAAAAAGTCCGTGATGGTGTATGTTTATCTCTTAGGAATAACCCACAATAACCATTTTTATCCTTTACTTTGTATGAGAAATAATGGCTTATTTACGAAGCGGTTTTAAGCAATACATTATTAATCCTTATCCAATTAAGTATCTTAAATACATTGTGCATTCAATAAAGATCAATATAGCTTTTCAAAGCATGTAAATTAAATAAATATTTTCGAAGATATCACAGGTTTAAAATGCAGAGTCATAGCAATTTCGGCGATAAATACCGTTTCGGTGATAAATACCGACAGCGGTGTCAGGCGAACGGGGCGTGGGGGGAGCGGGTTAGGGGTGGTGGGAAAGAAGTGGTTCATCGCTGAGTGCGCGACCCGAACGCGGGCAGACGCGTGAGGGCAGACGTCGTTGACGGTTGTGTCCGTTCTGCGAATTTTCAAGTTTTTCCGAATCTGCAACAAAATATTCTTGACGAACATTGGTTGTGTGAAAGAACCATATTGGCACCAAAATGAGACTGATAAACGAAAATAAATAGAAAAATCTTGGCCGAAATAAACAGCGAAACATCAGTGTATAATTCCATTGACACAGTTATGTCATCCGATGACACTACAAGTTATCCCGTAGAGTTCCTAAACTCTTGAGAGTTGTTCGGAGTGCCATCACACAAGATGGAATTAAAGGTAGGTGTACCCGTTTTGTTAATGCGTAACCTGCATGCGCCAAGATTATGCAACGGTACTCGGTTGCGAGTTACCGAATTAGGAAGGCATATAGTGAAAGCTACAATTTTAACTGGAAAAGCCAAGGGAGACAATGTTCTTATACCGCGCATCCCAATCATATACAACAACTTGCCATTCAATTTTAAACGCCTGCAGTTCCCATTAAAAGTCGCATTTTCAATGACGATCAACAAATCGCATGGTCAAACCTTGAAGGTAGCAGGCCTACATTTAGGCACGCCATGTTTTTCTCACGGTCAGCTCTATGTGGCTTGCTCACGTGTTTCCAAAGCGAAAAATCTGCATGATTTTGCTGAAGGAAAAAGATCGTTAAATGTAGTTTATAGGAGCATACTGCAGTAGCTACTGCTATAGGCCTATGATTAAGACTCTACAGTGCTTAGTTACCGTATTTCTTACTTATTAATAGACTAGACGGGACGAACCTGAAGTCCACGCGAACGAAGTCGCGGGCAAAGCTAGTCTTGAATATATTCTTCAAACTACGGTCGTTTCGATTTGAATCTAACATATATAAATCTCTTCCAGATCAACTGATTACAATACATGACATTTCTAAACTTTTATTCGAAGCACAAGTTGATAATCACGTGAATAATCAGAAAATGTGGAAATTGTATTGATGGCTTTAGAGATAATCGCCCTGAAACATTCATCATCATTATAAATAATTTATAATTCTGCAGTGTCATTTCTACAGTGTAGCACATATTTTCGATAATAAATATATTATTATTGTTATAACATGATAACCTTCCAACAGGTTCACTTACCTTCTGACCAAGTGCGAAAATTCTGAAATTCTCTATAATACGATCAAATTTTTTCATCTCAACACAAATGTTGACTTTTGTATTACTTTATTTGCAATTCTGATTTGTTTCGGATAACTCAACTGAGCATAAGTATATTTAATGCATCGTTTCATTCATTTGGAATCTACTCTTATTCGCAAAAATCAGGATTTGCTAGAACTCTTCTGTTTGCCACAATATTTTATGGACTTTCTAATATATTGAACACAGCCCTGTTTCTTTTTTGATGGAGAACCATGTAATTCCACTGTGTTCGTAGCACGTCTGACTCTCCAACCAGAAGAGAAATGTAATATTCACCTACCTAAATGACAGACGTTATAGATTTTTTTTTTCATATAATAATGAAATGGTAAAATTCTGAATGGAATTATGAAATTATTCGAATATCTAATGAGCTCTGAAAAATTATAGATAATTGGAAACACATGAGTTATTCATCAAGTTCTGAGTTGCTGAATACAGAAAATTATGGAACTATTCAACGTAATAATTCTATACCTATGAATATCGATTATGAGTTCAGTTTCGTAATTTTCACTCATAAAAAGAAATCAGAGTGGCTACACTTTCGAGAGAAATGATCTTTTTCTATTTGACAAGTGTAAATAATGCGCCCGAAACCTTAGAAATTCGAACTTCGATGCCAGTGGCGTGTGGATCGGCGCAGCATTATCGAATATAAATATTATGTTAATTTAGCGGAATTTGGTGTAGGGTTTTATCCTTGTATACATTTGCAGCTTCAAGAAGCGATGAAAAGTGCAATCATCTTAGGAATCTCTTCAGCAAGAACTTCGAGCAACAATCGATTTACATAATTCACTGTGAATAATAAAAAGAACTAGAAAAGCTCTGACACGAGGCTTGGACCCTTGATATGTTCTTAGGTCTCTTGCTGAACTCTGAAATAGTGTGATACTGAACCAATCACCATAATGAATGTATAATCCTATATTTTGAATTGAAAAAAAATTATTCTTTACTTTCGCTTCTTTTTTTTTCAAAACTCAAATTCCCTCTTCTAAGAAACCAGGAAACCAGCCAAAAGAAAAAAAATTTTTTATTGAAAATTTTATAGAAATATTATTTTTCATCCAGTGCGTTCTTGTCCATCTGAATATCATTTTGGTTCAAGATCAAATTTGAAATGATGCACTGATCCGTTAAGGGATACTATTCTTCGAACAGATAAGGAAAATATTATTACTTAATTTGAACGGTCTTACTTTAAAAATCAGGATCGGCCAGAAGTTTTCATCAGGAAGCCGAACCAAATCAATTGAAACCAATTCAGGCTTGATATTCGTAGACAACAGACATTTGGGCGAGACGATAGTACGCTCTCATATTATTTTAATGAAATGAGACAAGCGCAAAAAGACGGTATGAACTAAAATTGTTCCTCTTTTCAAATGGTACGATTCGGAGAAATAACCATAAATTACTATTTTTTGATAGTTTAGAATTCTTGATGTGAAGTGGCAAATATGGACGTCTTTAAATACCGTCTGAGTGATATATTATGCTTCAAAGCATTCAGCAGAAAAAATCACTGGCGGGGTCTCCATTTCTTTAGTATTGATTATATATACATATATATATTCTTTTAAACTTTTGGCTGATTTGATTTGTGGAGTAAGGAATAGTCTTTCAGTGGTTATGTTTGCAGTTCTTTTGGATACAAATAGCTTATATAACCTCACCGGGCAAATATCTTCTTCAATATTGGGAGTCAGCCATTTCGTTTCCCCACATTTTGGGCACCACCTTGTCTTGTTTTAGAAAATATCGGATTCTAGGCAATTCGGCCCGTGGGATTACCATCGTTTTCAATTTCGAATTGGAAATGCGAAATAAGGCATGATGAACCCTCTCCTCCGCGCCAAGCAAGCTCCAATGCAGCAATAAAATGAAATTTTCTGTTCAAACCGTCTGGATTATTTCCTTTACATAAGTTGACCATCTTTTTGTGTTGCTCCAAAAACAGCACCTTGGCACTAACTTTTCTTTTCTCAGGGTCCACTTGCAAAATACGCCTCTTGGCATTTCGTGCATCCCGCGCCATTTTGAAAGCCACGTCTGTGAATGGATCGAACCTAACGTCCCATTCGGAATAGCATTTTTCCTGCAGCTGTTTGGCAGTATTATTCCACAAGGTTTTTACGACACTTTCCTTGTAGTCTGATCCATCTCTTTTCTTCTTATTGAAAGCCCAGTCTAGCATAATATTATTGAGCTCTGACAAACTTGTTTTTTCATTTACAAGGTATTCCCGGGCAGCACAGAATTCTTCAAATTGTTTCCAAATGTAGGATCTTGAGTTCACTGTATTAAGCGGCACACTTTTCTTCACACTTTCCTCAATTGAAGTAATATTACAATTCCCAAAACGTTTCATTTTTATCTACTTTATGGTAAAATACGAAAAAAAACTTACAGAAATGCCAAATGTGCTGTTGAAGTTATCGCTAACAACTGCTTGTTTATCGTAACCATGACGACCGCTACTTCCACCAACGGCCAAAGCTATCCGGACGTATTGATATTCCAATGCAAATTAGGCATTTGATAAAAACAAATTTCTAAAAGTGAAAACACTGTGAGGTTGAGTGTTTTCAGATACAGTTTGATTCTATTAGTCCGTTTTCAAAAATTGAGCGATTTCATTGGACGATGTACCTAGTATAGTGTATATATATATATATATATATTCTTTTGAACTTTTGGCTTACAATATTTAGTTAGCAGACAATAAAGCATACAGATCAGGGGTTAGTGACGGGGTGTCATACAATTCGGCGTATCACATAAAAGCCTAGGGAAAAAACCCCCTTAAAAAAAACCCTGGCTCCCCGTCTAAGTGTGAAAGTACAAAAATAAGCTGAAATATATTTGGGATTTCTTTCTTCAAGAGTGGTCTTCTATTGATGGAAACAGAGACTTCTTCAAGGTGCCCACATCGAATCTGGAAATAAAAAGACAAAAGCAGAAAAAAGAACTGAATATCAAAAATACAAAATTTGAAAGAGATAAAGAAAACTCCCTCAAATTAGCCTTTTTGGATTAACTCGTATATATATATATAGTATAGTGTTGAATGATCAATGGTATTTTGTAAAACTATCTCAAATAAAACCTGATACCTACTTTCATGAATTTCATCACACATATTTTTAAACTTATTCTAAAGAAATTCACCCTATATAATTCATAAAAAATCTCAGTTTTCTGAAATCGGTTTATTGAGGAAACTTCAAAAAAATACGTATATGTAGGGTGTTCCATGAAACAAGACACTGAGTATAAAAGACTTGGGGGAATCACCCTGTGCGTTTGTATTTATGTTCAAAGAAGGCACACATGAACTCAAAAGCATTTTTCAAAATACAAATAAGTGATCTCCACACTGTATGAAATTCGTTCAAACATCATAGCATCCATATTGAATTATTGACTTCAAATATATTCGATAAGCAGTAAACAATTCGGGAATCACATTTCTTTAATGCAAGTTCGAAATGAAATCAAGATAGATAACACAACTCATTTTGAATGTTGAAATTAATTCGTGAATAAAAATAGCTCTGTCGAATTATTTTTTCATCAGGGTAATGCAACGTCATTGATAACTCATTTAACAATTACGAAAAAATATGGAAAACAGCATGTTTCGACTTTTTTCCGAGCTTCTTTTAGTTCAAAAACTGGTAGAACACCGTGCAATCGTTTAGCCCAATTGTTCGTAATTTTCTAATATCTAACAAAAAATGGCCTCAATGGATAAGGTTTGCCGTTTACTCTCTATCATCAAGGAGATACGTTATAGGTATAATAATCAGAGGAAATATTTTTTGTCCAAATACTCAGTCCAGTTCGTTATTAGGTCAAATGCGTCGAAGGGTTCAGATGTTACGAGCATCTCGAAGTTAGTTTCCTTAACCTTAATTAGGATATGCGATCAATTCATACCTTGGCAGATGTTTGAATGCAGTTGAAATGAACAAATTTTTTTAATCTCGTGGAAATTATAGAGAACTACAATTTTTTGATTTAATACTTGATATCTCTTGAGTTTATAATAATATAATTATGGTTTATTCACAAAAAAGTTCACATTGATAGTTCTGTAAGAAAAAGAGAAACACAAATTTAAAAAATATATATATATCTGAAAGAACATGCCAAAACAACATAACAAAGAAAAAACTGTTCTGAATAAACATGGTTTCCCTCCAAAACCCGATGGTTGCACGAAGGATAAATTTCTTTTTAACATGTGTACTAATTCTGAGAACACGGCCCCGAAGCATCCTCATGAACAAGGCACAACTCCAGTCGCTGGGCATCGCTATCTCTGATTGAGTATAACTGCTATTTGAGACCAATCTGTCTCAAATAGTCTTTAACATACTTGCTGAATAATTTTGAGTAGTTAAACTTATAAAATTTACATGATGTAAGTATATGTACGCTGTCCCACAGTCTTTTTAGTTCTGTATGTCATAATTTTCTGCAGTTCTATTCTACGAGTACTGTATCCGTGATTGAGGTAATCCATCAAATTCCGATTTTTGTGACACTGCATTAATATGGTGTGGTAGTATATCTCTCTCATATCGAGAACTTTTGCTTCCATAAAAAGTTTGTCTGTTAAATACAATCTCCCTCTACGAAACATGATTCTCAGAAAGTAATTCTGTAGAATCTGTAATCCTTTTAGATGTTTATCATATAGGCCACCCCAAGCCAGAATACCATATTGGAACCGGGATTCTACGAGTGTATGATATAATATTTTCATCTGTTTGAACCCCAATATTTGGTTAAGGGAGCGAAATCGACAGAGAGAGAGAGAGAGTTTATTGGTGTTTAACGCATTTACAAGAATTGCTTTCACAGGTCAAGGCAAACATAAAATACAAACTACAATTCAACACAACATTTGACATAACTTTTATAAATGAAAATAATGAGATTTGAGAAAAAACACTATTTACATATACACATTTTCAAACAGACTATGCAGTCAAAACATCACAAAATAATATACAACCGTAAATATCCACAATTCAAGTATAAATAAAATCTGAAGATAAAATCAGAAACTAAGATCATAAATAAATCGGTACAATACATTTAAAATTATCTCATATACACAGGGTCTTTCACGAGGAACCTCACCCATATTTATACGGGAAACTACTGAACGTATTTTCATGAAATTCAGCACTTACAAATATTTCACGATGCTGATGAAATCTAAAATATTTTCAAGGCATGAGCACCTCCGGTTTTTCCGGAAAAGACGTCAACTTCCGTTTATCAAATTAGAACACCATTTTTTTATTGCAGAAATAGATTCCTTATAGAAAATTTCAAGTAATTTTGATGTAACATTTCTCAGTTTTGGTTGGAAAATTCTCTCTGAGCGGGAAAATTCGAAAAAAAAATCGAAAATAGAGCTCCGTTGAAACAAGAATGAATAACTTCGAGGTTTTTGGATGGAAAATTTTCATTTTTGGGATTTTTCAAGATGTAAGACTGATGTATGTACTTTGAAAATCAAAATCGCGATTCATGATACAGGGGGTCAAAAAATTGCTTTCAAAGTTAGGGATGACAAAATCGTGAGAAATCAATTTTTTCAAATTAGAACCCCATTTTTTTATGGCAGATATTGAATCTACGTTAAAAAATAATGTGAGTGTATGCATCACACCCTTGCCCTAAAATGGTTTTTCGTCTTGAATTTTCAGCTATTTCTTTTTCCTTTCACGCCAAAAAGATGAAATTTTCAGGAACTGTTACTTAAACCATGTTTTAGATTTCACTACCCTAATATGCAAGAGAAAAAAGTTACAGGTTGTTCCTAAATAGATGACGAATTTGGATTCGAATATGTATCGGAAACCTCTTTATTTCAAGTAATCGGCCATCGGTTTTCTCTCCAGTGATGAATAAATAATTCCTTATGAACCATATGCAAAAACTTACCATGTTTTACATTTTTTTTTTAATGATAGATATCATTAATTACATCTGCCAAATTCCTCTTTATTCAGTAGCATTTTGTGTTTACTATTAATTTGGTGATAATTCGTATTAAGTTATAAAATCGATCATTATGCCTAATTTTACCAATGAAGATTATTTAAATCTCATTCTACTTCATGGAGAATGTAATAAAGTTGCAGATAGAACGATTCGACTGTTCATTGAGAGGTTTGCTGACCGACCCAGAACAACGAGAGATACCATTAACAGAACCATGACAAACTTGAGTAATGTCGGATCTTTCGTTAAGAAAACTATTCACAGAGAAAAGTGTAGTAGAAGATGAGAACAACGAAATTACAGTTCTTTCATATTTTCGTGTGAATCCTCAAAATTCTCTCAAAGATGCCGAGATTGCTCTGGGATTATCTCAATCGAGTGTTTGAAGAATATTAAAAAAACATAAAATGCATCCATATGAATTCAATAGGGTACAGCATTTGAAGGAAACTGATTTCGTCAGGAGAACAGAGTTTTGCGAAGCTACGATGATTCGATTTCAAGAGAATGAAAACTTTTTGGACAGTCATTATTGGGATGAAGAGAACAACCTCCACTTCAGACAATGGAAATTTCAAGAGACCTGGAGTTTCAATGCCATCAATGCGCCATCAAAAATAATGCAAGTCTCGATGTTCACATTTATAATGGGACTTTAACTGGTAAGGATAAGTTCCTGAAAATTTCATCTTTTTGACGTGAAGGGAAAAGGAATAGCTGAAAATTCAAGACGAAAAACAGTTTTTTGTGAATAACTCAGAAAATATCCACTTTAGGGCAAGGGTGTGATGAATACACTCACATTATTTTTTAAAGTAGATTCAATATCTGCCATGAAAAAATGGGGTTCTAATCTGAAAAAATTGATTTTTCACGATTTTGTCATCCCTAACTTTGAAAGCGATTTTTTCACCCCCTGTATCATGAATCGCGATTTCGATTTTTGAAGTGGATACATCAATCTTACATCTTGAAAAATCCCAAAAATGAAAATTTTCCATCGAAAAACCACGAAGTTACTCTTGTTTCAGCGGAGCTCTATTTTCGATTTTTTTTCGAATTTTCCCGCTCAGAGAGAATTTTCCAACCAAAACTGAAAAATGTTACATCAAAATAACTTGAATTTTTCTAAGGAATCTATTTCTGCAATAAAAAAATGGTGTTCTAATTTGAAAAACGGAAGTTGACGTCATTTCCGGAAAAACCGGAGGGGCTCATGCCTTGAAAATATTTTAGATTTCATCAGCATCGTGAAATATTTATGTGCTGAATTTCATAAAAATACGTTCAGTAGTTTCCCGTATAAATATGGGTGAGGTTCCTAGTGAAAGACCCTGTATATGTAGATGCAAATCAAAGAGTAGGTTACAATTTTCGTGGTTTTCAGTGCATATAGAATTCATCTGTCGTATAGAATACATTATTTACCAATATTTCTTTTATTCTAGTTTTGAACTTGGTAAAAGTTAGATTTTTCAATTCGCAAGGCAGTTTATTGTACAGTGATGTAGCACAAAAAGCTGGATTATTTTGAGATATTTTTAATCTTTGGAAATCTTTTCTTATTAACCATTTATTCCTTGTATTATGATAGTGCAAATCTGCCTGTTATCGATAATTCTCCTTAATAGCGTGAATATAAAGTAAATTTTCAAGTATGAATAAAGATGGGAAAGTAAGTAAATCGCAAAGTAGAGATATCGTCGCAGTGTATTTACTACATTACGGGAGTGAACATCCCACCGGAGATGCCGATCGATTTGCACATCCAGGTACCTAATAGAACCAACCTGGGAGAACCTAAATTTTGTTTTTCCATCACATATGAAGAGACTATCTAAACTCGGCAGCTCACTCGTCCGAAGTGAAAACGGTAAGTATTTGGTCTTTTTTTCATTTATCGTCAAGTACCTGCATTTAAAAGCCGTCAAAACATTTTTCATATCTTTCTCAATTAGCACTTTTGAATCTTTCCATTTCGAGCCCCTGTAGAGAATTGCTGTATCATCTGCAAAACATATTATCTTTCCCATACAATCAACACTCAGAATGTCATTTATATATAGTGTGAATAAGACATCTGAGATTCAAAATATTGGGAAAGTACATTGAGGTAATTGATCCAGGATATCTGAGCATTGTAGTCCAGTCATTTAAGCTTATATTGAGTGAGAATCTTGGAATTCGGGATTTCCAGCTATGACTCTGTAAATAATCGTATATTGACACAACTATTGAATTTTAAGGTCAAAAGTAACCAAAATCGGTTTTTTGCGCTTCTTTTATGAATATCTCATTTAGTTTGGGTTTCTCGTTCTTTGAATTCATCATCAACATTAAAAAATATAAAATTCTCTACAAATTATGTGGAAAGAAATTCTTCACACGGTTAACCATTTTCGAGATAGAGAAAGGAGACGCGCGGTCACAGCATCACTTCAGGACAACCGGTACCTTGGGCTCGATAACGCACCATATATAATCAATAAACTGTCGATAAATCAATTATTTTAAATATTTGTGAATCATTATCAACTATTATATTATATTTCATAATTTTTTTATGCATTAAATGTGAATCTTCTTGATAATACTAAATAGAATTCCCAAAATTGAAAAATAATTAAGGGAAAAACTCAAGTCATAATATATTTATATACCCACTCACGTTTATCTTAGGATAATATAGGCGTGCACTGTCTTACGAACAAATAACTTCTTCAAAAATGTTAGCAAAGGAAATGTGAAAACAGAGATATACTCGACTATAAGTTCTGATAATTATCTTCTTTCCAAAATCTATATTTTATTTCTGATCTCATTGAATAGCTGTGACACAACTTCTGCGATTTTCAAAAAGGGGAAGAAACAGTTCGGCCGAGAGATTATCAGAGAGTGGAACTCAGAACTTAGTGGCAGTCAATAATTCTCCAAAATTTGTGAAATCATTGTGTTATATTCGATGTCTTTATTACTTAGTTCATTACTTCAAGCCTATAGAATATAATAAACTTCTGCAATCTTCAAATACTTGAGCAACAAGTGCAGCTGCTCATGAACATTTCAAACGTGTATATTATCGAGTTCAAACTTGGTTAGGCCATGATTTGGAACTCGAGGTACGGGATTGCGTAATTCAAAATGATTTTTTGGAGCCTATCATGACAATTTCAGCACCTGCTCCAGATGATTTGGTATATACAATTTTCTGCAACCGCAAGATGTGGTTCGGGTTAGCGACGCGGATGCAGGAAATCGGGCTTGAAATACTTTTTAGTTTGTGGCCAATTTCATGGGGAGCTCTTTTTTTATTAATTGAGGACGGCAGCCTCCGTGGTGTAAAATGGATATCTGCCGAATCTCAGGCACACCCCTTTGTCACGTTACTTATTAAGTGAGTAATTAGCAAAGACTGCCTTACTGCTACCTGGAATGGCCTCAATATGATATCTGATTTAATTTCTTGATTTGGATGAAGACAAACAATTCTGTATAAAATATGACCACACTGAACAGAAGACCAGTTACAAGTACAAAAAATGGAGCAATCAACTGAAACATGCTCAAACTTTGGGTGGGCGTCATATCAAACTGAAAAATTCTAGGAGCGCTATACCGTTGAGAAATTTTATTTGATATTCCTCCCTCCATTACACGATTCACGTACTTCTTAAGAGAAGTATACAAGGAATATCCCTTTCTTACGTAACCCACGTAATGTAAAGTTGAAAAATCGTCCTCTAAAGCCCTGAAATTGTAGGTTGCATTATTTCTCATCGCTATTATACACATTTCTCTTGAAGAGCGAACAAAAGCAGCGCCAGTATCTTTCAAGCAGATATCGAGGCAAGTGTCGTAAAACTCTTCACAAAATATAACGTTTTTGGGAGAATGATTCGTCATTTCAATAGCTTGTTTGAGTATTCTAGCTATACCATTGGTGAAAACTCGAACATCCATATTTGTTTCAAGGAGATCATTCAGATTCTTTATGTTTCTATCATAGTTGATCCCATTCAATAAGTAGGTCAATCGACTAGTAAAGAAAGATGTCACGAAAAAGGATAGAAACATCATTGTAAATATAAGCACTTCTTTTGAGCAACCCATATCTCTCAATTGTTTAGTTCGTCCATCGATGAAGATGTTGATGAAATCTGTGAAGGTTCCTGGGTCAGATTTAAAAATAAGGGTTATAACAACCCAAACAACGCCAATAGAAAAGAAAGCCATAGCAAAGTACATCCATATTTTTCTGCTAAAAACATTTACAAATAATTTCCATATTGGAATTTTTTGGGGAAGCGGAACGTAAATTTTTAGTTCGTCTTGTATATAAGAATCCGTCAAATGGTACATCCAAAAAGAATATAAGTTTCTAAAGAAAGAACCAATCATCAAATCATGAGAGCTGTTCCAAAACACCCAAGATTCAGAAAAGTTCTGCATTCTCGTGTATTTTGGTTGAATTTTCATCGTATGAAAGATCTCTTGATACATCTCAATCTCAAATCCAGGTTCATCGCAATCATGGCAGGTAGCATATCCCGATGTGTTCGAATAAAGTACATTGATATGTGAAACGGACCAAAGTTTTCGTGATTCAACGGAAAACAATTGAGTTACTTCTGTCACGTTTCCATCACACTTCCAAGTACTTAAGTAAGGTGAATTGTACTCGAGCAGGCTCTTCTTATCTGGAAGATGGAGGCTAGTAATTTTTCCAGTCGATTCAGATATAAAGATGAAATTCCAAATATTGTAGAATGATAGTTTCTTCCAAATCATTGAAGGAATATCATTGCCCATAAATATGAATTTAGCATTGTTGTTGAAAAGATCTCTTAAACTCATTAGATCTAATAAAACACTCAATTCATCCCAATCTTCATATTCTATCACATAAACGGTAGGCAAATAGATATTGAATATTGGCTTCGGGTCAGAATTTTCCCATCTTTGATCTGAGCTGATAATAGGAAAATCAGAAGTTAATGAACTCAAAAAGAAAATCGAATCATTGGGAGATAAAAGTCGATCTGCGATCATATTGACGCAATGTGTTGTATACAGAATGGTGGTGATCGAACCTATAGACATCATAGCCTTTCTTTTTCAGGCACTCAGCTTCATTAGATTATTTTTCATTCAATTAACTTGAAAAGTCGTGTTTACGAGAATTTCAGTTGAATTTCCAAATCACCTAAAATGTTTCCATTCATTTGATTGCTTTTATTATGTAACACAATTCATTGGTTTCGGTCATTTCCTTGAAATTGTATATTTATAAATGATTCCATGTACAGTGTGTGAATGATGTAGGAAACACAAAATAAGGGTTACTGTGACAAAAACTGAGTTTTTGATTTGAGTAAACAGTTCAGAAGCATGAAAATTTTAACGACAACTATTTTTGAGAGCAACTCCCTTGTGGTAGAGCAAGATATCATTTTGTTCCAATGTCGTTATTCTCGAATCTCGGGGCGAAAAATATCGAGAATGATCAAAATCACTGGTGGAGAATCGCTAACAATGTTTTAGGATTTATAGGGTTCTTTGCGAGTCGAATATCTTGTCTACTGGTTTGGTGGTTGTGAACATAATAAATTTTGATGTGCTCCTAATAACTGATATTGTTACGTTTCAAACGTTCGAACAACGTGGCAAGACAGTAACGTGGTTGTGCGGACACTGACGATTCTGAACGTCGTGGTCAGCCAAATGAGGCTGTTTTTCGTGACGACATTAAAACACTTTTTTTTTCTAATTTGATATTTATTGTCCCATCAACCGCTTTGGGTTATTAGGGACATTGGTACATTAAATTTTATTTAATAAACCTAAGGATGATACAAAGTTCTTAATAGAATCTGAATTACATTGTTGGCCTAAAATATCACTAATGTCCTCTTTGTTATTAAATCTTGACCGAAGGTTGTTAAGGTTTGGACACTCCACCAAAATATGTCTTACACTTAATATCGACCGGCACTTTTCACAAACGGGTTTCTCAGTTCTTGCCATAAGGTATTCATGTGAAAATCGACAGTGGCCCAATCGTAGTCGATTTATCAGTACTTCGTCTTGTCGATTTCGGCCCAAGACTCTCCATTTTCTAATGGTCTTCTTCACTTAACTCGGATACACTGTGGAAGTCGGTTATACAATCTTGGTCCCATTGTATGTAGCGATTTCATTCCAATATTTAGTCTATTTTGTGGCAGCCTTAGTTGTTCCTTCTGCCTAGTATTAAAACCATGAATTGCTTTTCCTTGGGTGAAGAGAGGTCTATTTTCATATACATACAAGCAAAGCTCTTGTACCAAGATAGCTGGCAAAGCTAATGTCTTGAAACTCGCGAAAGCCTGTCTACAAGATTGTCTTCTAGTGATGCCCGCCATTATGCGAATTATCGCTTTTTGTGCTGTAAAAATTTTTTTGAAGTGAGGAGAACCCGACCAGAAAATAACGCCATACCTCAACCTTGATTCCACAAATCCATAATATATACCCATTAGCTGTACACAGGTCAATATTCGTCTGATATTTCGGAAGAGAAAGCACAGTGAACTCAACTTCGAGATGAGGATGTCACAGTGGGCCCTGAAATTTAGATTTTCATCAATTATGATCCCCAAAAACTTACAACTCTACAGGTTTCTTATTCTAGATTCACCATCAGTAATACAAATATCCCTCAGATTTGATTTCTGTCTATTATGAAATCTCATAAGACTACTCTTATCGGAATTCAGTACAAACGATTGCTGCTAAACCATAGAATTGCATTCCTTAAAAAACTGTTGCATCTCTTCTCCAAACTATCCTCATTTGCATCGGAAATGAAAAAAGTAGCATCGTCTGCAAATAGAGTCACGTGTTCCAGCATCCAAAAATTCTGGCAAGTCATTCATGTACAAAATGAATAAGACAGGCCCCAGAACTGAACCCTGTGGCACTCCCACATTTACGTAACCTTTCTTTGATTTAAAGGTTTCAGCAGCATTGTGAGTTACGCATTCCAGAGCGACATATTGTTCTCTATGATATAGGTATGATGATAGCCAGCAGCAACTTGACATCAATGCAGTCAAATGCCCTGCTTAAATCACAAAGAATTCCAGCAGGACACTCGCCATACTCCAGATATCGTACCACTCTACTGTAGAAATCCTGCAGCGCAGTTTTAGTCGACTTGTTGGATCTAAACCCATGCTGATTTTCCGTCAATACTCTATGTTTAGTAACATACGATGAAAGTCGATTTAGGAAAGCATACTCGAACATCTTGGCAAAGGGAGATGTCAGTCCAATCGGCCTATAAATAGCGATGTCTTGTTTTGAGCCTTTCTTATATATCGGTACAATTTTATACCTCTTTAGAATATTGGGATATTTTCCTTGTTCGAAAGACATATTAATTAGAAACAACAAAGGACCTATGATACACATTAAAACTCCTTTGACCAAAAACTGTGGTATGTCATCAGGCCCCAAAGACCTTTTGTTCCTCAGCCTACAGTTCAGGAGTCTGAAAAGCTCTTTATCGTTATAAGCTAGTAGGCATATGCTCTGCTTATTCACACTTTTCACAAGGGTCTCCGGGTCCAGTTGACTTTTCGGGATTTTCTCCCAAATTTGGGATGGTAGGTATATCATTAAAATACTGACTGAACTCATTTGCCACGGATTCAGGATCGGTAATCAATACATTATTCTTTACAGGAGTAATGTTTCTGCTCTTTGTGTTAGTTTTTTCATTCATACTACTGATTTCCCAACAAGTTTTTATCGGATTCCGACTATCCGCGATGAGATTCTGATGATGTGCATACTTAGTATTCTCTTTCAATTTATTATGTTTCGCTTTGGTCTTCAAATATCCCTCATGAAGTCCCGGGTATTGTTTCCTCAATAGAAATAGGTCTCTCAGATCGTTTGCCGACTGAAAGACACCATCATTTATCCAGCCCTTATTTTTTTTCTTCACTGGTTTTTTTGTTTTATTGGAAAAAGATAATCAAATAATTGACGAAACTTACCCAGAAAATATTCCGCACCCTCATCTACATCACCCATGATATAAAGTTCACTCCAGCTGAAGCTCTCCAAAGCATTGCTGAAGGCGTTCATGCTAGCTTCCGTGAAATTTCTTCTGTGCACTGTCAAGGCTCCATGTATGTCATCCTTGTACTCCGTTAAATTTGTTCTCACCTTTCTATGATCCGAGTAACAAACACCAGATACTACAGTTTTAACCTGCTCGAAATTAACAAATACATGATCTATAGTATTGACACCTCTAGTCGGTTCCGTCACTACATTTCTCATATTGAAACCTACCATAACACAACATAGATCCTCATATTGAACTGCATCTCTCCGTGGATCAACATTAAAATCACCTCCAAGCACAATATGAAGACCTGGCTCATATATTGATTCGAACACATCCATGAGTCCATCAAGAAAAGTGCCAATTGCCACTCGGTGATCTATATACACCAATAATCAAAACTTCCGCACCATCACACTTGTATCTCACTCCACACATTTCAATGTCTTTTTCAATACAGAATTTGTCCAGAGCAACTGCTTTGCCCTTGAATCCCTCGCGTATCCAGAGAGGTCGGTGAAAGCCATGTTTCATTCAGGCATAAGAATTTCAGATTTTTATTTTCACTGATACTATCAATATAAATGTCTTCAGCTGTTCCAGAATTTAATCCCTGACAGTTACAGAAAACTATATCACCTATACTTCGTCTTTCGTCAACAGAACTAATTGTAGTTTGTTCAAACTTCGTCTTCTTGTCTTGCTTTTGGAATGGTTTAATTAGACGCGTATCCTGGCCGACCTCGAAAAAAATTGTACTTAGTTATCGTGACACCAGTAGGCCAAATTTCTTGTTTATAAATGTCTTCTTTCAGATCTGCATCTGCTCCAACTTGAAATGCCACACTTAGAGCATTTTCTCTCTTCGGCAGTAGTTTGACGATAAATTGTCTTCCCGGAAAAACGCTTTCGAGGTGTTCGGTTACATGTTGTTCAGATTTACTAGTATCAATTCGTCCTACCTTAACCCAGATTCTTCTAGGGGCACCTGTTGATCCAGAATTCCCTGCAATATTATTACCTATAACTATAGGCGTTTTCATACTCTTGTTTTTTTTGCTTTCTCTTTCGCTTAGTATAGTCGGTTTCGTATTATTTGTTGGCTCAACTATATTTTTGTCTTTTTTATCATTTTCAAATACAATACTTTGCGCATCTCTGGTTTCTCCTGATAAATGTTTGGTCTTGGCAACATTGGCGGAATTTGCTCTATGATTTGCAATGACATGTTTTTGTTTACTTTCATTTAATAGTCTAATTATCATCTCTAAGTTACTCACAGACTTCTGAAGCTCTTGATTGATTTCATTTGCACACTTTAATTCCACTTTTGTAATTTTAAGTTTGTTTTCCATATTCATGAAATTCACGTCACTTTTGTGGTTATGTACTCGACTCGCTGATAATTCATCACCTGAGTCTGCGAATTCCTTTTTGTCATGATTTTCAATAGTCTTTTAGATCCTGACTAATTGTTACATTAACCGGCACTTCTTTATTTAATATAATCTCAATTAAATACTCTTTCTTCAGTTTAGCTAGTTCAGTCACGTATTCACTTCGGAGCGCCATGTTGCCAATTGTTGCCAAAAAAATACCAACATGTTACCCCCTATGCCCCAGGATTGTAATGTGTTTATAATAAGATTGATTGAAGCCAAATCATACGCTTTATTTATGTCGAAAAAAAGACATCCACACTGCATGCCGTTAGCAATTGTTTCATAAATTTCAGTTTCCAGACTGATAATATTATCGGTAGTAGATCTTCCTCGACGAAAACCAGATTGCTGCGGTGTTATAAAGTTATTTTTTTCTATATCACAGCAACCTATTATTTATCATTTTCTCTAATAACTTGCACATAACACAGGTTAGCGAAATGGGTCGATATGATTTTGTGTCATGTTTGGGTTTATCAGGTTTCAAGATGGGAACAACTATTGCTTTAGACCAGGATATTGGGAATTTCTTTTCTAACCAAATTCTATTGTAGATGTCTAACAGGTAAAGTAAGGCTGAGTCCGGAAAGTAAAAGAAGAAAATGGAGCTAAATCATCATGTCCCCCAGTAGAGTTTCTGTTTATTCCGTTAATCGCTTCTTTTAGCTCCTCTATCGTGAAGGGGCTGTTTAAATCCTTATTTCCCCCATAGTTCTCATTTAAGTGTGAATCCACATGCTGAAAATCCTTGGGCTGATTACTCGAGTTTGCTTTATATGTTTTCGCGAACTCGTTAGCTATTTAGAATTCTTTTATATATTTTTTATCTCCATCTTCTAAAAATTAAATTTTGTGGTAGTAGTTGGTGTCTTTATTTTTTTTAATCTAATTCCATACTCTTTCAATTGGGGTGTCACTGTTTAATGATGACACAATGTTTTTCCAGGATTCCTTTCTACCCTGTTTCATAGTATATCTTGCTCTTGCTCTCAGTTGTTTATATAAGAGTAGGTTCTCAGTGGTGTTGTGTCTCTTTAGTCTATTGTATGCGTGTTTGTAGGCGCTTACTGATTCCTCACAATTTTCATTCCACCAAGATAAGGGTTTATGTTTCTTTAAATTTTTTGTTTTGCGAATTACTTTTGAGGCTACGATTCGAATAAGATTAGGAAAGTTCATAACCTCTTGTTACAGTCATTTTCCATCCTAGGTGCAGATTATTTTAATTATTAGTTCATTTTAATTTCTTATTTTCATCAAATGAATGGTTATATTAATTAAGTGCCCCTGTATATAAATATAACATCGCGGATTACTTCGGACAGTCTGGGGTCCGGGAGAAATAAGATGTGTTGTTGAGTTTTTTTTTCATCGCGCTTATCTGGCTGCGCGGGTGATAAAGACCGGTAAATTATTAATTGTCGACAGAGAGAAAGTGACGTAGTGAATTGAAAATTCGGATCTCCACGATGAGAATTGCCTTTTTTAATGTTACATTTTGGTATTAATTGGGAAGTTATTGGGTAATAACTATATTGGAAGTAACCCTTGTTCTAAGGATTTGAGGAATTCACATCTTCGTGTTTCAAATATTGAAACTTCTATAATATTAGATCTATTGGAGTGAGACTATTGACAGTTCATTTTACCATCACCTTGACTGGAAACCCTCCCTAGAACAACCTAAGGGTAGGAACTACATCACTACGAGTGCCTTCGAGCCTGAAGTTGGTTTGGACATTTTTCCTGTGATCAGCCTGAACGGAATTTACACATCTGCCAGGAAGAAAGGCCGCCATTGGGATATTTTGCGGCAGCCGTCGGACTCTGGAAATTCTACGCCGGTGAAGACAAGGTCGTACACAACTTATTTTGATTCTTTGAAATAATTAATATCTCAAGACTGTTAATTCAGAGCAACATTAATTCATATGATTTTTATTTGACTCTGAGATCAGTTCAGGTTTCGAATGCCTTTTTGTTGAATTATGCTATAACAATTCCATCTTTTGTATCTTATGAATTGGGTTGAGAACTTTGAATATTATTTAGTTGTTGGAACAAGAGCATATGCAGTGAATTTGGATCATTTATGAATTGGAAATTTATTCTGTATTGTTGTTCTTTTGCTGACGTTACTATTTTATTCATTGCTGATTTTATATTGTTGCTGAATTATATTTGGGATATTGGATTGTGGTATTCTTTCACACTGTTTAATTGACTTGGTACTTCATAATAAATAAATGTATATACGGGGGTCAGCCGGTTTTTATTGTAACCTTTTCAGCCCTTTAGACTCTGACTTTCGTAATTTGGCCTGAGTTCAATCTAGTGAATTTAATGTGATTTATAAATTACGTGGCGCCCACTTATTTTCTTTTGTCATGAATTAATTATTGAAATTAACTTTACTATTTAATTTTTTCTTTTCGAACCACCCCACGCCGCTGAGTTGCCGGCACACTTAAATCACTTTTGTGATCGTTACACTCTTCGTTGATATCAAATTTTGTTTCGTTTTTCTGAATTTCTTCGTGTAATTCTTCTGAGAAGTCATTCCAATTCGCTTGCTTCAATCGCCACGTCGAGGGAGCCTCTGATATTTCTTGCTTATCCGAGGTCTCAAGGTCTATCAATATTGGGGCGTGATCACTGCCATACGCTATTGGTAATGCAGTCATACTTAAGAAGCCAGAGAGATGTATATCCGATACGCATAAGTCTATTGTAAAATATTTCCCGTTGAATGGCTTGAATCTAGTAGGTTCACCTCTATTGTGAACGACTAGTTTCAGTTGGTCACATATACTCATTATTGTATTTCCCCTTTTATCTGTAGAGAGACTTCCCCAGGAAATGTTGTGTCTATTAAAATCACCGACTATGATTTTAGGGTGTGGTATTTGATCTATTGCATTTGTCAATTCAGTTTCATCTATTGCTTTATCTGGGGCTATGTATATGTTTCCTACATTCACTATGTTGGGGATTTTAGCTTTAACTACAACGATTTCTAGATTTGAATTAATATTCGGTTGGGTAGCATCAAAATTATTGTTTATACAGGTGGAACAGACAAATGGAATAAATTCGATGACTGATAAATGGGAGCGTGTTTGGAAAAACGCTTGGACACGGCGATTTGTATTTTCAACGGAGCATTTTTTTCAAAAAAAAAAAAAATTAAATAGGGTGCGTCATGTGACAGTGGCCAATACCCACTTTCTTATTTTAAATGCAAGCCCCTGCATATTATTAATTTTTGGATTCTTCAGAAAATTCTAGACATAAATCATGTACAATGTCCTATAGCTATCTTCAACTGTTTTGGAAATATTGAGTGTATTTCTGTATTGTTATGTGCAATATATATTTGTCGTCTAAAGCTCATTACATGTGCATAATCAGGATCAGGAATATTCATTTTCAGCGAAATCATTTGTAGAGGGGGTTGAGTTTAAGTTTTTTCAATTCTTCTTCTAATGATTTATGTGGTATTGTAGGTGATACATTCGAGAGAATAAGTCTTTGTGAGGATCTTCGGGCAGTAATTATTTGGTCGTTCACTGTTATGAATTTATGTTGGGTCATGAAGTTTTCGACGGTTTGATTATTAGCTAGAAATATACAGATTTGATTATTTGAGATTTTAGGCCCATACTTTATATTTTTAGGACCAATTAATTTTCCAACTGCCAGTATATAGTCGAATGTTGGAGAATTTTCTATTGCTTGAAACACTATGGCACCTTTTTTTGAGGGTTGATACTGATGTGTAGCTGCAGTTGAGTATAACATTGTTAAAAAACTTTAGCTCCTTCTCTGAAGTTTTCAGAAGGTAGTGTTTACATAATCATAAACCAACATTTCGGTATGAAAAAGATTTTTCCTATATAGTTGGCTCATTCCATTGCAAGAACAACTACTAGTATATGATTCAAAGAGAGTTATTAAATTACGATGGACAATACATGGATTCATCACTTCAATCCGGAATCAACGTAACAGTCTGCTGAATGGCGTACAGACGGAGAACACTGACTGAAGCGTTCAAAGACTCATACATCGGCTGGGAAAGTTTGATTCATCGATAGCTTCTCTCAAATGTAGCTCCTAACCCGCACAAGACTGAAAATCACCAAAAAGTATCAGTCTGATATTAACGGAATCACATGCATTATGTGTCTAGAAAAAAAACAAAAACCCGATGATAATAGATTGCACCCCGCGTATAACTGCTTTTTTCTTCGATTAATGATTAATTCTAGTGCTCCTGCTAGTGCTACCCATCATTCCTTTTCCTCCTCCTCATACCTGCCCTTTGAAAACATCGAAGATGAAATAATCAACTTAATTGATACAGATAACACCTCATATGTTCTTGGGTTCACGGGGGATGAGAATTTTGAGACTTTACCGTCGAATAACTTGTTCGTATGCCACATAAATGCTCAGAGTCTGGTTGCCCACTATAATGATTTGGTTAGAACGTTCTCCCATAACAGATATCACATAATATTAGTTAGTGAATCATGGCTTAGGAAATCCATTAAGTCATCTTTTGTCTGGATATAAACTTCTGAGAAATGATAGAGATCATCGTCTTGGGGGTGGGGTTGCTATGTATGTAAAAGACGACATCTCGTGTAAAATTGTGAAGCAATCTTGTGCGGATCAAACTCATAAACTTGACTATCTTTCTGCTGAAATTAATTTTCGCAAAAAGCTCTTGGTCGGTGTACTTTATTCTCCGCCTGCACACAATTACTTTGAGGAGTTCAGATGTGTCCTTGATGATATCATTTCTAATTATTCCGATATCATAATGATGGGAGATTTGAACAACTGTATGATTAAAAGAACTCCTCGTTCTAAACTCATGAATGACCTGCTGGAATCTTTTGATCTCAAAATCTTGAATAAGAAGCCCACTCATCATCTCTCCACCTTCAATTCTTTACATGACCTACTTATCACCTCATCTTCCAGTAGAGCAATACTGAGTGGACAACATCACGCCTTCCAATTTTCTCGCCACGATCTTCTATATGCTGCGTTCAAAGTTAAATGCCCAAAACCTAAGCCACGCATTGTACAGTACCGAGATTTGAAGGCTCTGGACGAGACACTGTTGATCGACGCTGTGAAGAACATGAGTTGGGAATCGGTTTACAGCGCGAATTCTTCGGACGATATGGTTGCTTTTTTCAATGAGAAGATCATCGCAATTTATGATAAAGTTGCGCCGGTGAAGGTTATCAGGGTAAAAAATCCCCCTTGTCCCTGGATCAACGAGGATATAAAACTGATGATGAAGGATCGAGATAGGTTGAAGGCCAAATACGTGAAAAACCCAACTGACGAGAATAAAGAGGTGTATCGTGCTGTGCTTAACCAATGTAACCACTTGTGTAGAAGGGAGAAAAGGAGGTTTTTTGAGGACAATTTGACCAACGTTCCTCCCAGAAGGGTTTGGCAAACTCTGCGGTCTGTAGGCGTAGGCAAGGAAATTATTCCACAACCAATGGGTCTAGATACTAACTCTCTTGCTCATTACTTTTCCACTTCTAACTCTTTGATAGAAGAAGACATAAAAAGATCATCGTTGGAATCGCTTCGGACACTACCACTGCTAGACCGGCCTCAGTTTGATTTCGGGCATATTAGTGAGGAGGCTATTAAAACTACCTTGAGTGGAATTGTATCCCAATCGGTGGGATGTGATGGAGTGGGGATAAAATTGCTCAGACCAATTATTAACGAGATACTCCCTATTCTGGCCCATATTTTCAATTTTCACTGCAAAGTTTCAAGTTTCCGACAGTCTGGAAGTGTGCTAGAGTAGTTCCCCTCGCGAAAAAAGAGGATGGTGACCTGCCTCAGGATTTCAGACCAATATCGATACTACCTACATTGTCGAAGGTCTTCGAGAGGCTCCTTTACTCTCAGATCTTGAACTACTTGAATGACCATTCCCTTCATAATAGATTTCAATCAGGGTTCCGCCAGGATACAGCACTGCAACTGCGCTCACTAAAATCGTGGACGACGTAAGCCAGGCAATAGATAATAAAATGCTAACCATTTTGGTACTTTTTGACTTTAGCAAAGCTTTTGACTCGATTGACTTCGATATTCTTTTGAGTAGATTGCGCTTGATGGGATTTTCTGACCGTTCCCTTGCTTTTTTCAATTCATATATCGGGGGACGTAAAATGTCGGTCAGTTTGGGTGACAACTCCTCTGAATGGGTGGAGACGGTTGCTGGAGTTCCGCAGGGGAGCGTTCTGGGTCCGTTTCTGTTCTCACTTTATATATCTTCGTTGGCTGATCTTGTCCATTGTAGTTTTCACTTTTATGCCGATGATTTACAGATCTACGTTCGGACCCGCGTTGAGGAGTTCACACAGGCTGTCCAACTTTTGACCAGAGATCTTTCGGCAGTTGCCGACGCGGTTTCGCGCATGGGTCTTCTCATTTCTCACCTTTCTCATCGTTCAAAGTGAGTCTGAAAAAATACCTGAAATACACAAACACGATCAGTTGAAGGACATTTTTCTTTTTATGTGTATGTCGTGGATATCTTCTCCTTTTTCCTTCCTAATCCATTTCCATTCATAGCAGGAGTTATTAGATTTTATATTATATTCTTCAAAATTATTTCAATAACTTTTTCATGTAAAATAATTGTTATTCTTGAGCTACGATTGAAGGTTGCCAGGAAGATATCGCTTCGCGATATGCCCACCCATTGCATATTGTATAAATTCGATTATAAAACATCAGCAGCAATGAAGAGTTCCAATAATAATATAACAGTGAAGTTGCCTTTAAATTTTCCCAGCGCTTGAAGGAATTTAAGGAACCAAGCCTATCATAAATCCATTAAATTCGCATACACAATTCACTTATCAAAGAAAGTGAATTTTCTGTATGCTATATGTGTTACTGCAACTTAGTAGTTAAATTCATTCATTTATATTCCGAGTTGCTTGCTCGATTCAATAATTCTACACTCTGTATATGTTCATATCATTTTCCGATTAACGCGTAACATATGTTGGAGCATATGACCTATGTCGAACAAAAAGGGTACTGACCCGGCGTTTATCCGGTAAAGTACAAGAACACTTTTCTTGGAAATAAATAACTTTCTCGTTAAATCTACAAATTCGAACTCTAGTGAAAAAGTGACTATTCTCGCCCGTGAGTGCCTGGACAAGTTCATTCAGCCGTACTGTGAAACCAGGTAGGCAGAAGTCGATACTCCAGCATTCGCATTTCTTTCGAGTCATTTTTTCATATTATTTCAGAATTTCATTGATAATTTTGTATCGTTTTTCTTTACTTTTCAAAGGCCCTTGTCGTGCCAGTTTGGTCCTTCTTGAGCCGCATATTTTAGAACCGCGTTTTCAAAATTATTGCGATCAAGCATTTTGGAATTTTTTCATTTAGTTTTTTTTCATTTGCATTTATTTCAATCTGTCGATATTCACCTAACCTCAAAAACTTGACAAGATATCGAACACATTCATAAATTCTTTAATCGCGGATAAATTTCTGCGCATGTTATAGAATTTAGCTTTCATTTTCATTACATAGACAACTCTTCCTTTGTTTATCTGATCTATGTTCATAACCTTTATTCAAAACATAAACAAAGATAGACATTCTTGTTTTTGTTTATTTTCGTCATTTCATTATTTTCAACTCGATTTTCATTTCAATAGATTCAATCTTAAATATTAATTTTATTAATTAACTTAGTTCATTTCAATAGGTTAGTCTTTTTACTCTTTTTTCAAAATTACTCAAAACAAAATTCATATTGTTTTCTGCAGTATACCTTGAATAATAATAATGACGACAAAATTGAAACAACTCAAAGCTCGTCGTCAGATAGTTATTGATGATCTCGAGGAAATTCTGAATGTAGCACAATTTGCTGTCACTGATGAAAGTCTTCACGTAAGATTCAAATTAAGATTTGAAAGACTTGAGGATATTCTCGTGGAATTTCAAAATTTACACACTTCAATTGTCTCTATTATTGTATCTTCCGAAGAACCGGAATTGAACACTGAGAAGGTTATTCGAACAGCCTTTATGGATAATTATTACACCATCAGAACGACTTATGTTAATTTATTTCCTGAAGTAAAAAAACCCAGTAAAAACCCAAAATAGTTGCTCTATCAGTTCGCCAAATGTTAAACTTCCCCTCTGGGTTCGGGGGAAGAATAGGCCCAGGGATATCCCCTGCCTGTCGTAAGAGGCGACTAAATGGGGTCCTATATCCTGACCCATCTCCTGATCCATTATCCATACTACATTCCTTATTCCCCATAGGAGTAAACCTATGACATATAAAAATCCGCAATTTTAAGGTGTTTCTGCCGTGCTGAGGGGATGGATGGCACAGCGTAGAAGTGTCGCTAACGGCTTCCTCCGGATACCTGGTGCCCTCCGCTTGTATTGTAGCCCTTCCGTGGTAAGCCTGCTATGCTGCGGTCGAGAATAATTCAGTGCTCACTCGTGGGATCAAATATGGAAGTTGATCATTTATCTCAAAAAGAGGCGCCCGCCCTCTTGAATACGGGCAGTGCTGAGGACTCACTTAAAAGGTCCTCAAAATTAACCTTGCACACAGCACAGGAGACGGCGGTACCCAGTCCCCGGTTTTTTGTTGTGAAAAGAATTGATAATGGTGATATCTTTAAGCTCAGCCCATTCATTATACAGAAAACAATTTATGGTCTTATTAAAGAGACGAATAATTTAAAAAAAAAAAGATGGTCTACTTGTTGAAACAAGAACAGATGCGCAATTCAAACGCCTAATGAAGGTCACAAAATTTGCAGATCTTGCTGTTACCGTCGTTGTGCATGGAACACTGAATAGTAGCCGAGGAATTGTTTTTTGCAAAGATTTAATGAATTGCTCCGAGGAGGAGATACAGAAAGAGCTAGAAGATCGGGGTGTATCTAAAGTACTGAGAATCAAAGTGAAAAAGGATGGCAGCCTGGTTGATACACCAGGTCACATTCTTACCTTCAACAAACCAAATCTACCTAGATTTATAAATGTCGCAATGTACAATCTCGCAATCCGTCCTTACATACCTGCACCAATGAGATGCTACAGATGCCAAAAGCTGGGACATACATCCAATTCATGTATAAATGAACCAAGATGCATATGCGGGAAACAGCCACATGAAGGTGCTCCATGTGAGCCAAACCCGATATGTATTAATTGTAAGGGAACTCATTCCACGGTTTACAAAGGCTGTCCTTCCTATAAGATGGAATTTGAAATTCAAAAAATCCGCATAACTGAAAGATTAACCTATTTTGAGGCCAAAAAGGAAGTAACTCTAAATACCCCAAGACCGAACATATCATATGCACAAGCTGTCAGAAATGAGGCCACGATAGAGGATAAGATAATGAATAAGATCTTACCAGCTCTAGAACATGTGATAAAAAAATGTGTATCCGAATTATTAGGAAGCATAGTTCAGACACCAATGACTGTACCTTTCCCACGAGCACCAAGAATGACAGATATCATAACACCAGGAGATAGAGCAGGATCCGAAGCATCAAACGCATCAAAGAGAAAGGCGAAATCACCGGCGGAAGATACAGATAATTCAGATGCAAGCCAACAATCTACAAGTTCTCAGCAACCCGTGAACACTTCGAGAAAATTGGGAAGAAGAGGAAGAACTAAAAAAGATACCAAAGGTCAAGTAGGCTCAGATGATACGATACAAATGCCCCAGACAAACAACATCTCCACTAACAAATGGGATACGTCCCTATCGCATAGACTGAAACCTCCTGATGGCTCATCACGTGAACAAATCAATTCTCAGAACCGATAGAGGATCCGCTATTCGTATTAATACACAACATTACCCAAAAATGGAAGGAAAATATGAAATTTTACAATGGAATTGTAGAGGTGTAAGGCAGAGAAATTGTTATTTAAAGTTACTCGTTCAAGAATATGATCCTATGTGCATTTGCCTGCAGGAGACACACCTGAAACCCGAGCAGCCTTTCTCCTTAAAGAATTACATTACCATAAGAAAAGATTCTACCGCAAACCAGATAGCTTCGGGAGGCGTCGCCATTCTCCTGAGGGATTATATTGTTTTCAATGAAATACATCTCGACACAGAACTTCAAGCTGTCGCTGTGGAATTAAATTACCCTATCAAAGTATCACTCTGTAGCATCTACCTACCCGATAATAACTGGAATATAAGAGATCTAGATACGCTATTTGAGCAGTTGCCGAATCCGGTAATTCTTAACGCACATAACTTGCTGTGGGGGTCTACAAAAACAGATACAAGAGGTAGGATTGTAGAGAGTTGGCTTGAGAGAGACGACATATCCCTCCTGAATACCGGATCGCCAACCCATATGAATGCCACTACTCATGGTTTGTCAGCAATAGATCTTACCATAGCATCGAGCAGTTTACTAACTGATTTGACTTGGCAAACAGATGATGACCTTCACGAGAGTGATCACTTTCCGATTATTGTAAATTTACATAAGGAACAACCAATTAGAAATATTCCGAAACGCTGGAAGATTGAGAAAGCAAACTGGGAACAGTTCAAGAAAGTGATAATCCCACCCGATACAGTAGATGTCACCTCTATCACTCAGTCTATTCTTAGGGCAGCGGAGCTGAGTATCGCAAAAACGAATGGCACCCTTCAGAAGCGTACTGTACCATGGTGGAATGCTGAAATACAAGAACTTACAAGAAGAAAAAAGTCTGCCCTAAACCGTTTCAAAAGGCTACCAAACACAGAGAATTTGATTGCTTTCAAAAGAGCAAGAGCGGAAGCTAGGAAGAGAGATTTAGAAGCGAAACAAAAGAGTTGGAGAGAATACACCTCATCGATAACTACTGATGAACCTGCTTCAAGAATGTGGAAAAAAGTAAGTGCGATTTCAGGTGAATTTAGCACTAATCCGTTAATTTGCTTGAGTTTCAATGGAGCCATGGAAGATAACCCTAAGAAAATGGCAGAGATTTTTGCCAATTATTATGAGAACATGAGCACTAATGATAATTCTGGGAGTCCATCCCCAAATGGTGAAACCGATAAATGGTCTGTAATTAATTTCGATACAGACGAACTACATGAATACAATGTACCATTCACTCTCAATGAAATGGAAGAAGCCTTGAGACTTCTAAATCAGTCAGCACCAGGACAGGATGGAATCAGGAATAAAATGCTAAAAAACTTACCAGCTGTGATGAAAAGTAAGCTACTAGAGCTCTACAATTATCTATGGAAAGAGTCTACCTATCCGAAAGAATGGAAGGATTCAGTGGTGGTACCTATTTTAAAGCAAAACAAAAATCCGCAAAGTCCGTCCAGTTATAGACCCATCAGCTTGACTAGCTGTCTAGGGAAATTATTGGAAAAAATGGTCAATTCCCGGCTAGATTGGTATCTTGAAAAGCATAGTGTACTATCACCAATCCAAACAGGCTTCAGAAGAGGCAAATCCACTATAGATAGCCTGATCACCTTAGAAAATGAGATACAAAATGCTTTCATGAAAAAGGAACATGCAGTCGCTGTTTTCTTTGACATAAAGGGAGCCTACGACACAACTCGACCACCTAATATTCTGAAGGAATTATTAAATGCCGGATTTAGAGGCCAAATGGCTAAATTTCTCACATCATTCATGAAGGAAAGAAAATTTAGCGTGAGGGTCGGCGATTCGTCGTCGATATCAAGATTATTAGAAAACGGTATATCACAGGGTTCCACATTGAGCTGCAAATTATTCAACTTGGCAATGAACAGGATAGCAGAGGATATAGATGAAGTAATAATAAGATGCCTCTATGTAGATGATCTGGTTATCATCTGTAGAGGAAAATCAATGAGCGTTATAGTTAGGAAACTTCAGACGGCTATTGACAAAATATTGAGGAATGGTGCAGACTTGGGCTACGAATTCGTACGGGAAAAGACGAATTGTGTACACTTCTGCCGTCTCCGAAAACCACATGATGACCCACAACTTTGTATCAATGGTAGCCTCATAAGATGCTCCGACAGTGCGAAATTCTTAGGACTCACTTTCGACTCAAAGCTGACGTGGAGAAAACACATCCAGAACATAAAAAATAAATGTAAAAATTCATTAAACTTACTGAAATTACTGAGCCACACAAAATGGGGTGCAGAATCTAAAAGTTTATTGCTGATACATCAGGCAATTGTCCTGTCCCGCATTGACTATGGATGTATAGTCTATGCATCGGCACGAAAATCAGTGTTGAAAATGTTGGACCCAATCCATCATGCTGGACTGAGATACGCTATGGGAGCTTTTCCAACAAGCCCCAGGTACAGCCTTTATGTTGAGTCTGGCTTTACCCCGCTGAGAATAAGAAGGGAAAAATTATCGGCCCAGTACATGTTGAAACTCAAATTCTCTTCGAATAATCCAGCTCAAAGAATTTTCCAGGATGAAACTACAATAGCCAAATACCGCCAAAAACCTAATATAACTCGCCCAGCTGTTATTAGTTTCATCGACTATATGGAGAAAAGAAACATCACATTACCACAAATTCTCCCTGATGAATACAAGAAATTCCGCCTTGGCTTATTAGAATGCCGGAAATAAGATTTGACATGGAAAAATTCAGCAAAGAACTTATAAATCATGAAGCTATAAGGCAATTGTTCAAATGTTTCAGGTCTGAGTTCGATACTGGTCTATTTATTTACACAGACGGTTCCAAAACTGCAAATAGCGTAGGATGCGCTATTTGCATAGACGATGAAATTCATTCTTGGACGCTCCACCAAATGTCGTCTGTTTACTTTGCAGAGCAATATGTGCAGTTGAAAAAAGTCCAACACAAGTGGTAATAGTAACTGACTCACGAAGTGTGCTACAGTCGATGGAAACAATATATAGTAAAGACCCGATGACTAAGGATATAAAAGCATTAATTCATTACCTTCAAGGACAGAACTTCGATGTACGATTCATCTGGATACCAAGCCACGTGGGAATAAACGGAAATGAATCTGCGGATGAAGCTGCCCGACAAGCAGCTAACGCGTCCACTCAAAACGTGAAGCATCTCAAAAGAATGGACGCATCAAATCTCATAAACCAGAAATGCAACGAAGAATGGCAAGACGTATGGTCGAGCAAAGACACTAAACTGGGACTAATCCACCCAAATGTCAAAGATGCTGTACCCACTCATGAATTGAAGATGCCGAGAGGGGACAAAACGAAAGTTGCTCGACTTAGAATAGGTCACACCCTGTACACCCACGGATACTTGCTGAGAGGTGAGCAACAACCTACCTGTGAAAACTGTGGCAACCCAATGACAGTGACTCATTTTTTGCTGGAATGCACTGCTTACAGGCTGGCAAGGATAGATTTCCATATTAATCCCGAGCTAAGAAAAAATCTCTCTACTCATAGAGAAATCGAGAACACTATCAAGTTCTTGAAGGAAATTTATATAACTCAATTTAAAATATTCATTTATGTATGTATGCGGATAAGTGCATTTAATGACATATTATCACAACGCTCACTAATTTATTGTTGTCGGCTTATATGTTTTAACTATATAATTGTTAAAATTCTCTTTTATATATTGTATTTTCCCCAGTGAAGAGAATTTCACTTCCACGACTGGAATTGTGTGCTTGTCTCTTATTATCAAAGCTCATTAATATGGTTTCCTCTGTTTACCAGTCAGCCTTTACAATAGATAACATTTTTGCTTGGTCTGATTCTATGGTAGCTCTAACATGGATTAAGTCTTCTCCTCATCGATGGAAGACATTTTTAAGCAATCGGACAACTCAAATTCAGGACTTAGTTTCAACAGAGAATTGGTATCATGTCCAATCGAAAGACAACCCAGCTGATTGTGCTTCACGCGGCTTAACGCCAACCGAACTGTTAAACTGCTTTTTGTGGTGGACAGGCCCTGACTGGCTTCGTTCCAAACATCTCACCTTCGCAAATGATGAAATAGAAAATTCTCTTCACCTTGTACAAAAGGAAGAACGTCATCTCTCTTTGTCAGCTTTCATTTTTCCGTCGTTTGTTGATGATTTGCTCTCCAGGTATTCATCTCTGTCCAAGCTTCGAAGGGTGGTAGCTTACATTTTCAGATTTGTTCACTTAATGAAAAACTCTAAAGCTCCTAGGATATATAGATTTTCCGCAGTTGATCTCAAAGATGCACTTTTCTTCATTATAAAACAGGTTCAACGGGTTGTGTTCAAGGAACAATTCGATAATCTCATCTCGGGAAATCCCATATCTAAATCACTTCGAAAATTGAATCCATTTATTGGAGAAGATGGGGTTCTCAGGGTGGGCGGTCGTCTGTCTTTTTCTTGTCTGGCTTATGATCACAAACACCCAGCTTTGCTTCCTTCATCTCATCGTCTTACTGAGCTCCTTATTCAGCATTTCCACATAATATATCTGCATCCAGGTGCTCAGACTTCACAGTTCCTTCTGTCTCAACAGGTCTGGATATTATCAGCCAGACGAGCTATTAACAATGTTATTTCTCGCTGTAACACGTGTTTTAAAGTCAATCCCAAAATGTCTCAACCTCTCATGGGTAATTTGCCTCCCTTGAGAATCAATCAGCTCAAACCCGTTCAGTGCGTCGGAGTAGATTATGGTGGCCCATACTTCATAACTATGTCTAGATCTCGTGGCTCCAGATCGTTAAAGGCGTATATATGTCTCTTTGTATGTTCCACAACGAAGGCATTGCATTTGGAGTTAGTGTCAGATTTAACTTCCGATGTTTTTCTTGCTGCATTGCGTCGTTTAATTGCTCGAAGGGGTAGATGTAACCACATCTTTAGTGATGGTGGAACAAATTTCAGGGGAGCTTATCGGGTTGGAAGAGAAAATAGAGTGGAGTTTCAATCCGCCTTCTAGTCCTCATTTTGGGGGTCTTTGGGAGTCTGGTATAAAATCTGTCAAATCCCATTTGTTGAGAGTGATCGGTCATCAGATCCTGACATATGAGGAGTTTTATACAGTCCTCACACAGATTGAATCTGTGCTCAATTCTCGCCCTCTATGTCCGCTTAGTAATGATCCGAATGACATATCTGCACTGACACCAGGACATTTTCTTACTTTGGCTCCATTAACTGCTATTCCTGAACCAGATTTGTCTCACCTATCTATCGGTCGATTATCGCGTTGGCAGCTTTTAACTCGTATCCATCAGGATTTTTGGAAAAGATGCAATTTAGAATATCTGAACACTTTGCAACAGCCAAAAAAGTGGTTCAATAGTGACTCGCCTCCTTATTCAATAGGTGCACTAGTCTTGATAAAAGATGATCAACTCCCTCCATTGCGTTGGCGACTTGGACGCATTGAGAAATTGCATCCTGGCGCTGATAAAATAGCTAGAGTAGCTACTGTTCGGACTACTCAAGGTGTACTGCAGAGATCAGTGGTTAAATTATGTCCATTACCTCTTCAATAATTGTGACGTATGTTGATGTATATATATATATATATATATATATATATTATTTTGCTTTATGTTAGATATCTTTTCAATTTTATATTTGCTTTGTTTCATAAATTATTCTATTTTAGGTGGGCAGTTATGTTACTGCAACTTAGTAGTTAAATTCATTCATTTATATTCCGAGTTGCTTGCTCGATTCAATAATTCTACACTCTGTATATGTTCATATCATTTTCCGATAAACGCGTAACATATGTAGGAGCATATGACCTATGTCGAACAAAAAGGGTACTGACCCGGCGTTCATCCGGTAAAGTACAAGAACACTTTTCTTGAAAATAAATAACTTTCTCGTTGAATCTACAAATTCGAACTCTAGGGAAAAAGTGACTATTCTCGCCCGTGAGTGCCTGGACAAGTTCATTCAGCCGTTCTGTGAAACCAGGTAGGCAGAAGTCGATACTCCAGCATTCGCATTTTTTTCGAGTCATTTCTTCATATTATTTCAGAATTTCATTGATAATTTTCTATCGTTTTCCTTTACTTTTCAAAGGCCCTTGTCGTCCCAATATGTGTCCCAAAACATCTGAATCAAAGCTCCTTTTCTTCAACCCTGCGATAGCTATCAAACGGTTAAGACTCAGAAATATCACATATTTTGTTAAAAGTGTGGATTATTTAAATGAGTGCCTTCAACCTGTTCACTCTAGTTTTTGTCGAAAACGACTGAGTTTCATTTCTTCTAACAGTCGAATTCACTATTTAATCTCCCTCCGATTCAGAGGGATGAATTAACAATCAAAATTTGTTTAATAGTGAATAACGAAACTTTTTCGTATTTTGTTGTTTCTGTTGTTCTCCAATGAATTTTTCATGTCCTCATTTTATTTTGAAAGTAAAGAAAGTGACTGAATGAAATCTAGCAAATCTTCAAATCTCAAATTACCCAATGGCCTAAAGCCAATGTGAAATCTTTCAGAAATATTATTCAAGGAATTGTATAGTCCCTTTTCCGCCGGATTCAGTGATAATATTCGATGTAAATAATGATAATCCCACGACCTGAGATTTCAATACTCGTCAACAAAATGTTCCCAAATTACCAAGTAGTTGGAAGTAACCAGTGGTATACCAAAAAAAAACTGACATATCATTTCCAGTTAACTGTCCTATCGAATAATTCACCTTTACTGTACCAGAAAAAGTAGTATATTCATAAATGAAGTGGTCTTAAAACATGAAACTGGCCAATCACTTAAGTTACCCTAAAACTGGCAAACTTAGTTCAGGTAATCTTTCCATAACCTTAATTAGAATATGCATTCGATCAATTCATACCTTGGCAGATGTTTGAATGCAGTTGAAATGAACAAATTTTTTTAATCTCGTGGAAATTATAGAGAACTACAATTTTTTGATTTGATACTTGATATCTCTTGAGTTTATAATAATATAATAATGGTTTATTCACAAAAAAGTTTACATTGATAGTTCTGTAAAAAGAAGAGAAACACAAATGGAAAAAATATATATATATATCTGAAAGAACATGCCAAAACAACATAACAAAGAAAAAAACTGTTGCTGAATAAACATGGTTTTCCTCCAAAACCCAAGGGTTGCACGAAGGATAAATTTCTTCTTAACATGTGTACTAATTCTGTGAACACGGTCCCGAAGCATCCTCATGAGCAAGGCACAACTCTAGTCGCTGGGCATCGCTATCTCTGATTGAGTATATCTGCTACCTTGGCTCTACCAATCTGTCTCAAATAGTCTTTAACATACTTGCTGAATAATTTTGAGGACTTAAACTTATAGAATTTACATGATGTAAATATATGTACGCTGTCCCACAGTCTTTTTAGTTCTGTAGGTCATAATTTCCTGCAGTTCTATTCTACGAGTATTGTATCCGTGATTGAGGTAATCCATCAAATTCTGATTTTTGTGACATTGCATTGATATGGTGTGGTAGTATATCCCTCTCATATCGAGAACTTTTGCTTCCATAAAAAGTTTGTCTGTTGAATACAATCTCTCACTACGCAACATGATTCTCAGAAAATAATTCTGTAGAATCTGTAATCCTTTCAGATGTTATTCATATAGGCCACCCCAAGCCAGAATACCATATTGGAGCCGGGATTCTACGAGTGCATGATATAATATTTTCATCTGTTTGAACCCCAATATTTGGGTAAGGGAGCGAAAGAGCGAGAGAGAGAGAGAGAGAGAGAGAGAGAAAGAGAGAGAGAAGGAGTTTATTGGTATTTAACGCATTTACAAGAATTGCTTTCACAGGTCAAGGCAAACATAAAATGCATACTACCATTTAACAAGACATATAACATAACTTTTATAAATAAAAATAATGAGATTTGAGAAAAAACACTATTTACATATACACATTTTCAAACAGACTATGCAGTCAAAACATCACAAAATAATATACAACCGTAAATATCCACAATTCAAGTATAAATAAAATCTGAAGATAAAATCAGAAGCTAAGATCATAAATAAATCGGTACAATATTTTAAAATTATCTCATATATACATATATGGAGATGCAAATCAAAGAGTAGGTTACATTCTTTGTGGTTACCAGTGCATATAGAATTCATTTGTCGTATAGAATACATTATCTACCAATATTTATTTCTTTTATTCTAGTTTTGAACTTGGTAAAAGTTAGATTTTTCAATTCGCTAGGCAGTTTATTGTACAGTGATGTAGCACAAAGAGCTGGACTTTTTCGAGACTTCTTTAATCTTTTGAAATCTTTTCTTATTCAACATTTATTCCTTGTATTATGATCGTGCACATCTGCCTGTAAACGATAATTCTCCTTAATAGCGTGAATATAAAGTAAATTTTCAAGTATGAATAAAGATGGGAAAGTAAGTAAATCGCAAAGTAAAGATATCGTCGCAGTGTATTTACTACATTACGGAAGTGAACATCCCACCGGAGATGCCGATCGATTTGCACACCCAGGTACCTGATAGAACCAACCTGAGAGAATCTTAATTTTGTTTTTCCATCACATATGAAGAGACTATCAAAACTCGGCAGCTCACTCGTCCGAAGTGAAAACGGTAAGTATTTGGTCTTTTCTTCATTTATCGTCGAGTACCTGCATTCAAAAGCCTTCAAAACATTCTTCATATCTTTCTCAACAAGCACTTTTGAATCTTTCCATTTCGAGCCCCTGTAGAGAATTGCTGTATCATCTGCAAAACATATTATTTTTCCCATACAATCAACATTCAGAATGTTATTTATGTATAGTGTGAATAAGACATCTGAGATTCAAAATATTTGGAAAGTACATTATGGTAATTCATCCAGGATATCTGAGCATTGTAGTCCAGTCATTTAAGCTTATATTGAGTGAAAATCTGAATTCAAATATGGATTTCGCAGCTGTGACTGTAAATAATCGTATATTGAGACTCTCCAAGTTGTCTTTGAACTCAAATATGCTATGGTGTACGCAACTATTGAATTTCAAGGTCAAAGGTAACCAAAATCGGTCTGAAATTTTGGCGCTTTTTATGAAAATCTCTACAAATACAAGGATTAATATTGTCTCTAATATTTGTAAAAATAAAGGCCATTATAACTAACTATATTATACTTACATATTAAATGAACTCTTAAATCATACAAATCCTCCATGAAAATCCATTTACCTGGATTTGATGTTACTCTACATACCTATCATAATTTATAGTCCTTGGATTTGCAGATAATCATTCATTCAGGTTATTTCAGTTGTCATTACAGAAAGAAACATAGCAAGGATCCTGTGAAATTAATTATGATTTGGGTTTTCTCTGAAGCTATTCGAATTCATCATAAACATTAAAAATATAAAATTCTTCTACAAATTAAGTGGAAAAAATTTTTCACACGGTTAACCATTTTCGAGATAGAGTTTTCATCTTAAAAAGAGACGCTCGGTCACAGCATCACTTACTGAAGGTAGGATATCACGAATTTCTATTCTTACTCCTCCAAATGGCATATTTTATGGTAAAGTTGCGGAAACCCTTAGTCATTAAAACGTAGTTAATATTATTTGCTTTTTCACTCTCGCTTCTTTGAAATGTTGTGGCAAATTGAAATAACAACTTTTTTTAGGAACACAGTGATTAATTGTTTTTTTTTTTTGTAAAAATTGCTGAACTTTTTGCTATCTCTCAATTCTCTTCAGCAAGAAAATATTGCTGTCAAAATTTTTCATTACTTTAAAGAGTATTTGTTGAATTATTTGTTATGAGCATTGCTCTCTGTGGATGCTTTACTTTTTCGGTTTTATTCATGCGTTTTTTTCGAGATTTCTCTGCGTTTCTGTGGGTTTTGTTGAGGCTTTTTTGTGCATTCAGATTTTTGTGTTCCTGGGATTTTTCTGAGTTCTTTCAGGGTTTGTTAAGTTTCTTCGAGATTTTTTGCGTGCTTTCAGGTTTCTTGCCGACCATCGGGTTTTTTGAGTTTCTTCGGGATTGTTTTGTGCTGGTATTTTGAGTTTTTCCGGGATATTTGGTGTGCTTTCAGTTTTTTTTTTTTTGCATTTTTTTCGGAATATTTTGAGTGCTTTCAGATTTTTTTACGTTTCTTCGGGGTTTAATATGTTCTTTTGAGTTTTTTACGTTCTATGAGGTTTTATGGTTTCTTTACTGCTCGTAGCACTCTTCAGTTTTTTTTCGCTTCTTGTCGTGTTTTTTTGCTGAGTTTCGTGTTTTCATGAGCTTCATTGATCTATGGGCTACATTGAGCTACCTGCCAATGGTTCTACTGGCACATGGAACAACTAGCTTATGGATCTACTGGCTTATGGATCTATTGCACATTTTCGAGGACAACCAGTACCTTGGGTCGATAACGCACCATATATTATCAATAAACTGTCGATAAATCAATTATTATAAATATTTGTGAATTAACTATTATGTTATATTTCATAGGTTTCTTATGCATTAAATATAAATCTTCTTAATAATACTAAACACAGGTTCCCAAAATTCAAAAATAATTAAGGGAAAAACTCAATCATAATATATTTATATTCCCACTCACATTTATCATAGGACAATATATTGATTCACCGGTCAATATGATTGGGCGTGCACTGTGTTACGAACAAAACAACTTCATTTAAAAAGTTAAGAAAGGAAATGTAAAAACAGGGATATACTTGACTATAAGTTTTGGTAATTATCCTCATTCCAAAATGTATATTTTATTTCTGTTCTCATTAAATGGCTGTGACACAACTTCTGAGTGTTTCAAAAAGGGGAAGAAACAGTTCGGCCGAAATATTATCAGAGACTGGAACTCAGAACTTAGTGGCAGTCAATAATTCTCCAAAATTTGTGAAAACTCTCGATCTTCTTCGTTATATTCAATGTCCATTACTTCAAGCCTATAGAATACAGGGTGGCCATTTGAAACCGAAACAGACGAGATTACAGACGAAATAAGTTTTTTCGATAGAAATGCTCGGAGAGGTCGATTTCTGTTTCGAGATGTAGGTTACGAACGCATAGCGCTTCAGCCCTTGCAGCTACAACCCCCACCCCCAATTTTTGAACAGGGAAGATGGGGTGAGTGATACATCAATTAAAAGGTATTTTTATTCTTTTTTCAGCACAGTAATAGCTTTTTCATTTTATACATCAGTTCTCGAAATATCCATGCGTTAGTTAATTTTATCACTGCTACTAGGGTCAGATGTTCGACTAGATGTTTTATTCACTGAAATCATTCTTCAACTGTACGGTATCAGAACCATTTGAAGTATTGATCTAAGAAATAAGACTTTTCAAACTAAAGTAAATAATTTATCAAAAACTCACATTAATTGATTAAATATTCAAATTGTTCACCATTAGCTTCCATACAATGAAATAAGTTTTGTTCGAAACGATGGCGCACATTTTGCAGCATTTCTCAAGTGATTTGACGACATTCGTTCACCATACGTTTTCTTAAATCTTCTATGAAATCGGGCTGTATAGAGTAAATTTTACTCTTCAAGTGGCCCCAAAGAAAGAAACCTAGTGGTGACAGATCTGGTGATCTGGCTGGCCATTCAGTGGGGCCCCTTTTTCCAATCCACCGATTTGGAAATCTTTGATTCCGATATTCTCGAACTGGTAAGACGTAGTGTGGAGGAGCTCCATCCTGCTGAAACACAATCTGATCTTCCACATAATTTCCAGCATTGTTTTCAATAATTTCCGTCAAAATTTGATCAATGTGATATTCCAATAAGTCCAACTACATATCACCAGTAAGATCACCAGGTAAAAGGAACGGGCCGACGATGTGGTCACCAAATATTCCAGCCCAAACATTGATTTTTTCTGGTTGTTGAGTATAAACTTCGTGGAACAATCTCGGATTAGCATCGGCCCTATAACGAAAATTGTATCGATTTACTGTGCCGTTCGAAAGAACGAACACTCATCGGAGAAACAAACATTGTACAGATAATTGGTATCAGCAGTTACTCGTTCACTCATTGTATCACAAAATTCAACACGACGGCCAAAATCATCTTCGTTTAGTGCGTGTGAAAGCTGGATCTTGTAAGGATAGAATTTATGATGCTTCAAAATATTTGCAATTCGAGTTCGTGTAAAACCAGATTCATGTGGTAGCTGCCTCATTTTCTTCATTGGATTCAGAGCAATCTGTTCAAAAACAGCTAGTTCAGCTGCTTTTTTTCTTTCCATGTTTCGTTTTTTATCAGCCACGGACCAGGTTTCTTGAAACTTTGACACTAAATCCAAAACATACTTCCTATTAACATGTTTATCTAAATGTCGTTGATTGAAGAATTCTGCACATTCGCACATTGATTGTTTGCAAAAAAAAGGGAAATTATTTCCACCCGCTTTGCAATTGAATAAACCCTGTCGAACAATGAATTAGAACACATACAAGTCTCGATTCAAAACTAAGAATAATTCACATGTCAAAGAACCAGTAAGCCAACTTAACGATCTGTACGTAATAAATAAAAAATTATTGATTCTCATTTTTTTGAAAAAGATATGAATTCAATAATCAACAAAATTAAAACATATTGAAGCCAACTGAGAAAACACTTCATAATTAAGTCGGAAATTGTTTCACGAATTGGGACTGGAATATTTCTGTGGCATCATTAATGATTTGATTTTCTTACCAGGTGATCTGATTAGAGATATGTACGTATTTGGACATTTAGGAGATTTCTATCGATGAAGTGTTACGCATATTATTGGAAATACTGCAAATTATATCGAAAAAATTTAGATTGAGTTTCAGCAAGATTGAGCTCCTTCGCAATACGTTTTGTTTGTTCGACATCTTGATTGAAGATTTCTATGTCAGTGGATTGGAGGAAGGAAGCCACAGTCATGGTTGTTCTGAAGCTCAAAATGTCGATTTTTCACAAAAAAACACTACAAGTATATATATATACCACTTCATTTTCAAATACTTAGTTAAGAATATTTCGAGAACTAATGCATAAAAAAACAATTACTGTGTAATTGCTGTGAAATCAGTATAAAAATACCTTCCAAATGAGGTATCACTCACCCCATCATCGCTATTCAAAATTTGGGGTGAGGGTTGTAGTAGCAAGGGTTGAAGCGCTATGCGTCCGTAACCTACATCTTAAGTTGTCCCCCTCGAAACAGAAATCGACCTGTCCGAGCATTTCTATCGAAAAAATTTAAATCGTCTGTAATCTCGTCTGTTTCGATTTCAAATGGCCACCCTGTATAATAAACCTCTGCAACCTTCAAATATTTGACCAATAAGTTCAACTACTCATGAATATTTCAAACGTGTATATTATCGAGTTTAAACTTCGTTAGGCCATGATTTGGAACTCGAGGTACGGGATTGCGTAATGCAAAATGATTTTTTGGAGCCTATCGTGACAATTTCAGCACCTGCTCCAGATTATTTGGTATATACAATTTTCTGCAACTGCAAGATGTGGTTGTGGATAGCGACGCGGATGCAGGAAATCGGGCTTGTAATACTTTTTAGTTTGTGGCCAATTTCATGGGGAGCTCTTTTTTTATTAATTGAGGACGGCAGCCTCCGTGGTGTAAAATGGATATCTGTCGAATCTCAGGTACACCCCTTTGTCACGTTAATTATTAAGTGAGTAATTAGCAAGGACTGCTTTACTGCTACCTGGAATGGCCTCAATATGATATCTGATTTAACTTCTTGATTTGGATGAAGACAAACAATTCTGTATAAAATATGACCACACTAAACACAAGACCTGTTACAAGTACAAAAAATGGAGCAAACAACTGAAAAATGCTCAAACTTTGGGTGGGCGTCATATCAAACTGAAGAATTCTAGGAGCGCTATACCGTTGAGAAATTTTATTTGATATTCCTCCCTCCATTACACGATTCAAGTACTTGTTAAGAGAAGTATACAAGGGATATCCCTTTCTTACGTAACCCACGAAATGTAAAGTTTGAAAATCGTCCTCTAAAGCCCTGAAATTGTAGGTTGCATTATTTCTCATCGCTATTATACACATTTCTCTTGAAGAGCGAACAAAAGCAGCGCCTGTATCTTTCAAGCTGATATCGAGGCAAGTGTCGTAAAACTCTTCACAAAATATAACGTTTTTGGAAGAATGATTCGTCATTTCAATAGCTTGTTTGAGTATTCTAGCGATACCATCGGTGAAAACTCGAACATCCATATTTTTTTCAAGGAGATCATTCAGATTCTTTATGTTTCTATCATAGTTGATCCCATTCAATAAGTAGGTCAATCTACTCGTAAAGAAAGATGTCACGAAAAAGGATAGAAACATCATTGAAAATATAAGCACTTCTTTTGAGCAACCCATATCTCTCAATTGTTTAGTTCGTCCATCGATGAAGATGTTGATGAAATCTGTAAAGGTTCCTGGGTCAGATTTAAAAATAAGGGTTATAACAACCCAAACAACGCCAATAGAAAAGAAAGCCATAGCAAAGTACATCCATATTTTTCTGCTAAAAACATTTGCAAATAATTTCCATCTTGGAATTTGTTGGGGAAGTGGAACGTAAATTTTTATTTCGTCTTGTATATAAGAATCCGTCAAATAGTACATCCAAAAAGAATATACGTTTCTGAAGAAAGAACCAATCATCAAATCATGAGAGCTGTTCCAAAACACCCAAGATTCAGAATAGTTCTGCATTCTCGTGTATTTTGGTTGAATTTTCATCGTATGAAAGATCTCTTGATACATCTCAATCTCAAATCCAGGTTCATCGCAATCATGGCAGGTAGCATATCCCGATGTGTTCATATAAAGTACATTGATATGTGAAACGGACCAAAGTTCTCGTGATTCAACGGAAAACAATTGAGTTACTTCTGTCACATTTCCATCACACTTCCAAGTACTTAAGTCAGGTGAATTGTATTCGAGCAGGCTCTTCTTATCTGGAAGATGGAGGCTAGTAATTTTTCCAGTCGATTCAGATATAAAGATGAAATTCCAAATATTGTAGAATGCTAGTTTCTTCCAAATCATTGAAGGAATATCATTGCCCATAAATATGAATTTAGCATTGTTGTTGAAAAGATCTCTTAAACTTATTTGATCTAATAAAAACCTCAATTCATCCCAATCTTCATATTCTATCACATAAACGGTAGGCAAATAGATATTGAATATTGGCTTCGGGTCAGAATTTTCCCATCTTTGATCTGAGCTGATAATAGGAAAATCAGAAGTTAATGAACTCAGAAAGAAAATTGAATCATTGGGAGATAAAAATCGATCTGCGATCATATTGACGCAATGTGTTGTATACAGAAGCGTGGTGATCGAACCTATAGAAATCATAGCCTTTCTTTTTCAGGCACTCTGCTTCATTTGATTATTTTTCATTCAATTAACTTGAAAAGTCGTGTTTACGTGAATTTCAGTTGAATTTCCAAATCACCTAAAATGTTTCCATTAATTTGATTGCCTTTATTATGTAACATAATTCATTGGTTTCGGTCATTTCCTTGAAATTGTATATTTATAAATGAATCCATTTACAGTGTGTGAATGATGTAGAAAACACAAAATAAGGGTTACTGTGACAAAACCTGAGCTTTTGATTTGAGTAAACAGTTCAGAAGCATGAAAATTTTAACAACAACCATTTTTGAGAGCAACTCCCTCGTGGTAGAGCAAGAAATTATTTTGCTCCAATGTTGGTAATTCTCGGATCTCGAGGCAAAAAAGATCGAGAATGATCAAAATCACTGGTGGAGAATCGCTAGCAATGTTTTAGGATTTATAGGGTTCTTTGCGAGTCAAATATCTTGCCTACTGGTTTGGTGGTTGTGAACATAATAAATTTTGATGATCTAGAAAATATTAGCGTGATATTGTTACGTTTCAAACGTTCGAACAACGTGGCAAAAAGTAAAGTGATTGTGCAGACACTAACGATTCTGAACGTCGTGGTCAGCCAAATGAGGCTGTTTTTCGTGACAACATTAAAAACTTTGGGAATCGAAAAGGGGCAATCTCGAAGTAATGAGATAGCTGACACTCTGAAGTTATCAGAAGGTAGTTTTTACATTATCATAAACCAACATTTCGGTAGGTCAAAAAGCAATCGGTATTCTAGATACGTTCATGATCTCAGAGGCAAAAACAGATTTCTAGGTTTCTGATTGGTATGAAGAGTTTGCAACAAATGATCAACAAATATATTATTGAAGATAAATGTCTGAAATATAACATATAAATCATTTAGAGCTCTAAGAAGCAAAGGTGGAGAATCGCATACTAGCAATGCTTCTGAACACAGGAAATTTTAGGATTCTTATGTGGGGTTCTTTGCTGAGAGTTATATTGAGTTGATGGAATGAGTCAAATATCAGCATGCGTACTCTACTGGTTTTGAACGATTCATTTCTTGCCGAAAATGTCTTGACCTATTTGATATGGATATCTCTCTTCTGAACTATGGCAAATTAAGGCTAGTCAATTAGTTTGATGTCTGTGAGTTTTTAATAAAACTTCTAGAAAATATTAGCGTGATATTAATATTACAAACAAGTTGGTTTCTATATGGTTGACTATATAAACCAACATTTCGGTGACTATATGAATAATCATTTCATTGCAAGAACAACTACTAGTTTATGATTCAAAAGGTCATTTAATTACGATGGACAATACATGGATTCATCACTTCACTCCGGAATCAACGTAACAGTCTGCTGAATGGCGTACAGACGGAGAACACTGACTGAATCGTTCAAAGACTCAAACATCGGCTGGAAAAGTTCGATTCATCGATAGCTTCTCTCAAATGTATCTCCTAGTCCGCACAAGACTGAACATCACCAAAAAGTATCAGTCTGGTATTAACGGAATCACATACATTATGTGTCTAGAAAAAAAAAACCAAAACCCGATGATCATAGATTGCACCCCGCATATAACACTGGAGTTGCCTTTAAATTTTCCCAGCGCCTGAAGGAATTTAAGGAACCAAATCTTCATACACAATTCACTTATCGAAGAAAGTCAATTCTCTGTATGGTATATGTTTCCCAAAACATCTGAATCAAAGCTCCTTTTCTTCAACCCTGCGATAGCTATTAAACGGTTAAGACTCAGAAATATCACATATTTTGTTAAAAGTGTGGCTTATTAAAATGAGTGCCTTCAACCTGTTCAGACTTGGTTTTCACAAAAAACGACTGAGTTTCATTTCTTCTAACAGTCGAATTCAGAGGAATAAATTAACAATCAAAATTTGTTTAATAATGAATAGCGAAACTTGTTCGTATTTTGTTGTTTCTGTTGTTCTCAAATCAATTTTTCATTTCCTTTTTTTATTTGGAAAGCAAAGAAAATGTCTGAATGAAGTCTAGCAAATCTTCAATTTTCAAACTACCCAATGGCCTAAACCCAATATAAAAACTTAGTTCAGGTAATCTTATGTTCGACTTTGGACGTTCTGAAATATTAGTTGAATCATTTTTGATACTTTCAGTGCAGAGGAGCTTATGGGTGTCTTCGGTTTCAACTCTAAACTAACTTTATTTCCTCATAAACAGAATAAAACTCCTGTTTCGGCCCCTACAAATTATGTTATTTTGCCTTAAGGTATTACTATTTTTTGAAGTTTGAAGACGCTTAATCCATTCATACAAATTTTGAACTCTCTGGAACTACGTTTAACTGTTCCCACCGAAAATGTTCAACTGTAGTTCCAGTTTTCTTCACTCTCTTTCAGACATGTTTAAATCGTCAACCAATTGAGTACGAGCTGCAAATATTCTTATAAAATTACCGAATTTTTATTCGCCGCATTTAAAATTCACTGACTTTTCTCAATCTAGGATTTAGCATTTTTGGACGGAATCGGCTGCCAGTGGGGACCTGTGTAGAAATTGTGAAATCAGATATTTTCTTAGCGCGTCTTCACGTATCGATAAATATCTTAATATAACGAACTATTCCAATTCATTTGGCAGGCGCCGTCTGGTCGAACCAATTCTTAAGATTACGAACTATTCCCTTCTATTTGTTAGGCGCCGACTAGACAACCCAATTGAAGGGATATGTTCGACATGACGTTTTTGAATATTTATTGAGTACCAAGTGCGACTCGGATGTGTTATGTTTGAAGGTCTACATGTGCATCTCAAGAGTTGAGAGAGATAAGAGTTATGACGAAGTACCCTGAGTGGAGTGGTGGAAACTATGTTAAACCCCATTCGTTTAAGGTCGACCAATGGACAGTTGGGGGTGTAATCCTTAAATGACGAAAGGGACTCGAGATCAAATGTTCCTATCGAAGGGACAGTCGAACTTTAGACACCAAGTCGAACTTGACACGCTAAAGTCGAACTTCAGACGCCAAGTCAAACGCTAGACGCCAAGTCTATGTCTAGACTCTAAAGACGAGCAGAGATCAAGACGGGTGTGTTGACGGTTAAACGATAAAGACGATTACGAGTAAACTCAGACGAAACTCAGTATCGGCCTTTTGTATTTGTATACTAGACGATAATTTTATTCAATATTTTGGTGTAAATAAACTTGTAAATACGAAAACCGTGTTTATTTTGACGTTAGACGTTATCTGTAGGCGGAAATCTATCATAACCCCTAGACCATTGATAAAAAAGCCTACACAACTATTCAATCTATTCAACAATAAGTAACAATTCTGATTAAATTATCAAACAAATTCATTCTAATGAACTGTAGCGACATCATCGCAATTGAACCTTATAGATGGCAACCAAAATATTAAAAAAAAAATCCGAAATCAAAGCCAATACAGTGCGACATCCTCAAATGGAATTTAATTCATAATATTCAAATCAATCAAATCTACTCGTTTTTCAAGCAATCTTATATAGTTTTTCCAAGAATAAAATTTGAACAAACCAAAACATCAACATAAGTAAAGTGTTACTTTCGTTCGCGTTCGTCAGACGGATGCTATTTGATAATGGTTTCTAACTAAAACAATTTCGATGTCTACCGAAAGTGTGTAATTCGGGACTTAATTATGGAATTTTGAGCTGTGTTAAAGAAAGCAATGTTGCAAAACAGTTTTACGGAAAAGTGGAAAAACAGAATTTTTATTCTTGATCTCTCACGAGAAAATCGAGTGTTGAGAGTTGATTTAACACTGTCCCATACACGTATAGCTGTTTGATGTTAAGTTGTTCACATTCCACAAATAGCCTATTGAAATCAAACATTCTCCCAACATTCAAGTCACTATTGCATAACTCAACATCAACGATTCGCAAACGCGAAGACATAACTACATCTGGAGGACATCTCTAGGATTATGAAAAACATGTAGGAGACGTTCAATTCCATCTACAAAAACCTTGACACGCTTAGTCCAACACTAATGCTGATCGAAATAGACTCCGAAATATTCAACCAACTCTACATTCTCGATGGTCGAACAGGTACATGTAGATTGGTTACACATTAGTTCATGCATGGTAATCTCTCGAAACCTCGGTTGGGCTATTGCTGAGAGGGAGAAAGGGATCAATTTCGTTTATTCGGGGTTTAGGGTCAGTTGTCTTACAGCAGACAATGAGTTACACAGTTTGCCCAGACTAGTGATAGCCTTTTCATAGGTTTGCACCCAGTTTTCGCCCCTTAATGTCACAAAATAGTCATCAGTGTATGCGATCATCTCTTACTCGGGAACGCGTAGCAACAAGTCGATGTAAATAAGAAATAGCACAGGGCCCAACACTGTCCCCTTGGAAACCCATTTGGATCGTAAGTGGTTGACTCACTGTATTGCCCAATTTGACACGTTGGTTACGGACTTTTGAATCATTTTGAAACAGGTCTGAAGCGACTCACCAAACCACAAATACCTCCTAACTTTCCACCAATAAGCTATGGTCAGTCGTGTCCAATTTCTTGTTTAGTCCAGAAATACTGCTTGAACTTCTTTTCCAATCAGGGCTATTCACTTACTTGAGTTGCTATGAATAGTGGCCGAAAATCATGGTTATCATCAGTTGCAAAGCATGAAATCGGTATTCACTATTCAAGTGTTTATGAAAGTTGCTATGGATAACAACTAATGGCTATTCGTAGTAGTTTACTGGTAACTGCTTTATAGGTGTTGCTATCGATAACCACTCTTGTTGGCTACTGTTTGTTTATTGTTTTTTTTTCCGTTCGTGTGAATACTGAACCTACGCGGGTATTCACAAATATAAATAACTACACATCTATTTCTAAAGTCGATTATATCCTGACTAACGCAGATTCTGATAGTTTCAGTTGTCGTGTATTTGAACCACATATAGGGGATATGATTTTTTTATTTGTTTTGACGTGCCCATACATGTGTATATGTCAGAAGGGATTGAATAAAATTATTGTTCTTATTATTATTATCAATTAGAAGTTCTAATCGAATATTAATGGCATTTCAAGTGCAAATGAACTTTTTAATGAATGAGTACTAACAAAAGTATTAATATTGAGGATAGAATGTTAAATGCGCCACTGCTGCAAAAGCTTAACGCTGTCCTTAATATTATTCAACTCTTTTGTGAGTTGCATCCTCAGTTCTCCAACTTTTACTGATTCAGCTGGTGATAGTTTTCCTTTTATCATCACTTTATGTTTACTCAGGAAGTTCAACATAAATTGATATTCCTCATTGCTCGTCTTTTTAATCCCTTTATGTCTTAAATAATAGGTGTTCAATTCTATATAAGACCTAACTCTTCTTCTATAGTTATGGTACAGCTTCACCGAATATAATTGAAATTTTTTCACTACTTTCTTTAACGGTAATTTCCCGTAAGTTTGACAGTTATGTATTTGCCTTCTTTTGCTTATTCCACGGACAAATTCATATCATTTGTTTATGGTTGAATCGAGAAAACGGATATTTGAACTATTTTGCGGTGTTACTATGTGTTACTGCAACTCAATGTTATTAGTTGCATTCATTTATTTTCTATTCCAAGTTGCTTGCTCGTTTCGTGCGGCCCACGTATGTTCATTTCTTTTCCTATGGACGCGTAAAATATGTTGGAGCATATGACCTATGTCGAGCAGAGACAATGGTACGGAGTCGTCGTTCAAATACACACGTCGACGCTCGTTCGGTGCAGTGCCACACTTTCTCCGCAATAAATTTCTCGTTGATTTCTACAAATTGGAACTCTGGTGAAAAAAGGTGACTATTATCGCTCGCGAGTGCATGGACAGGGAATTCAGCCGTACTGTGAAACCAGGTAGGCAGTGCTCCAGCATTCGATCTTTCGAGTCATTTTTTTCTTATCAGAATTTCATTGTTAATTTTCTATTTCGTTTTCATTTAATTTTCAAAGGCCCTTGTCGTGCCATTTTGGTCCTTCTTGAGCCGCATATTTTCGAACCGCGTTTTCAAAATTATTGCGATCAAGCATTTTGGAATTTTTTCATTTAGTTTTTTCATTTGCGTTTATTTCAATCTGTCATTATTCACGTGACCTCGAAAACTTGATAAGATATCGAACACATTCATAAATCCTTTAATATCTGCGCATGTTATAGAATTTAGCTGCTTTCATTACCTGAGAACATAGACAACTCTTCATTTGTTTTTCTCATCTATGCTCATAAACTTGATTCAAAACATAAACAAAAATGGACATTCTTGTTTTTGTTTATTTACATTTCATTGTTTTCAACTCGATTTTCAATTCAATAGATTCAATCTTAATTATTTACTTTATTAATTAATTTAGTTCTTTTCAATCGGTTAGTCTATTTACTCTTTTTTCAAAATTACTCAAAACAAAATTCATATTGTTTTCTGCAGTATACCTTGAATAATAATAATGGCGACAAAATTGAAACAACTCAAAGCTCGTCGTCAAATTGTTATTGATGATCTCGAGGAAATTCTGAATTTAGCACAATTCGCTGTCACTGATGAAAGTCTACACGTAAGATTCAAATTAAGATGTGAAATACTTGACGATATTCTCGTGGACTTTCAAAATTTACATACGTCAATTGTTTCTATCATTGTATCTTCCGAAGAACCAGAATTGAACACTGAGAAGGTTATTCGAACAGCCTTTATGGATAATTATTACACCATCAGAACAACTAATGTTAATTTATTTCCTGTAGTAAACATTCCAGTAAAAACCAAGACAGTTGCTCTATCAGTTCGCCAAATGTTAAACTTCCAAAGATAGTATTGCCCATTTTCAATGGGAATTATAAAGAGTGGCCTACTTTTTTCGATATGTTCCAAAGTTTGGTACATAAAAATTCTAACTTGAATCAAATAGAAAAGTTTCAATACCTCCTTAGTTCACTTTCTTCTCATGCTTTAAGTTTAGTTAAAGGGTTTCCATTGACTGCTGAAAAGCGCTTTTCAGCCATTGGCGGAAAGATATCAAAATAAAAGACTTCTCGCTAATACATGTTGGAAGGAAATCTGTAATGTTCCAAAGCTACAGGGTGATTCAGCTAAAGACCTTAGGCGAATTCTAGAGGTTTTTGCGGAGAACTTATCGGTATTAAGGAATTTAGGTTTACTCGTTGACCAGTGGGACTTTGTTTTATTTCACATTCTCATTCAGAAATTAGATTCAGCAACGATCAAACGTTTTGAATTACAAGAATATTCAACCGATATTCCGTCGTTTGTCAATTTGCGAAATTTCCTGACAAATCAGTGTATAGCCTTGGAGGCAGTAGCTCTTTCTCTTCCGTCGAAAACTCATTCAGTTTCGAATTCTCCAGTTTTGAAATCTAGTTCTCTCTCAATGAATAAAAGAAATTCGACTCTTCTCGTTCAAACGGAAACTGAATCATTCAAGAAACGTATAACCTGTAATTATTGCAAGTTAGCTCATAATATTTACAAATGTCCATCATTTTTGGAACAAACTGTTCAAGATCGGTTCAAGACTGTGAAGAACAAAAATTGGTGTATCAATTGTCTCCATTCTGGACATAAGATTAACAATTGTTCTTCAAGGTCAAATTGTCGTACTTGCCACGGAAAGCATCATACCCTGTTGCACATGCGCAATAATGCGGAGAATGATTCTTCATCAGAGACGTTTCATTTCAATGCTGCAAATTCATCGGATTCAGGCTCAGCTCAGGTTTTAACCAATGTTTCTTCAAATTCTACCGTTCTCTTAGCAACCGCTGAGGTCGAAATTCGTGATGCTTGGGGTAGATATCAGAAGGTCCGAGTTCTGTTAGATGGAGGCTCTCAAATAAATATTATAACTCAATCGTGTGTAAATAGATTAGGCTTGAAAATTTGTGATGCTTCATTTTCGATAAATGGAATTTGTGAAAGCTCATCTTCTGCTAATTGCAGCACTGAATGTACTATTCGCCCATCAGGTCAAATAAATCCATCATTTACATTCGATGCCGTCGTGATTCCGAAGATTTGTGCGGAAATGCCGAGTTCTTTCGTAAATTATTCGTTTTGGAATTGTGTCCATAACAAGAAGTTAGCAGATCCGAACTTTTCTATTCCGAAATCAATAGATCTTCTTCTGGGAGCGGATATATTCTCTTTAATAATTCGACCGGGTCGTATCGAGGGTAACGGTTTAGAACCAACAGTACTTGAGACAGTATTTGGTTGGGTTTTCATGGGAAAGATTCAATCACCTAACATATCAGTTAACAATTTTCATTTGTCATTGTCTGAATCAGGTTTAAACTCCTCGTTGAAAAGATTTTGGGAACTTGAAGAAGTTTCAGAGAATGTCATTGTATCACCAGAAGATCAATTTTGTGAGAACTTATACACTCAGAACTATTCTAGAAATACATCTGGACGGTACACTGTGGCATTACCATTTAAACCTGATCAGTCAACACTTTCATTCGGTGACACATATTCTCTCGCACTACGTCGTTTTTTGTCCCTTGAACGTGGACTTATTAAAAACCAGAGTATATGCAGGGAATACTCTACTTTCATGAAGGAGTATTTCGAGAAAGATCATATGTCATTGATTTCTGCTAGTTCGGATTGTGAAAATACTTTCTATATCCCTCACCGTTGTATAATCAAACCAAACAGTCCATCTACAAAGTTGAGGGTTGTTTTCGATGCGTCAGCTCATGTACCTGGTCATTTATCTTTAAATGATGCTCTATTGATAGGTCCTAAATTGCAAAAAGATATTGTTGCCATTTTGATGGACTTTCGTGTTCATCGGTTCGTTTTCGCAGTTGATATCAAACAAATGTGTCGTCAAATATTAGTTCAAGATTCGCGTCGAAGCTTTCAAAGAATATTGTGGCGGTTTTCTCCATCCATACCTCTGGATCATCAATATCACCATTCTTTGGATTTTGATATAGATCCGATAGTCAAAATTCTCGGTTTGAGGTGGTTTCCTTCGTCGGACGAATTTTCTTATTTTGCGGAAACTACTGTGCAGGTATGTACCAAACGTACCATACTTTCAGAACTTTCTCGAATTTTCGACCCTTTGGGGTTCCTTTCTCCATTTACTTTTCTTGCTAAACATTTGATCCAGCGTCTTTGGACATTAGGTTTGCAGTGGGATGATACACTTCCAGACGATGTCAGCCGTCGCTGGAATCAGTGTAAATCCGAATTAACCGAATTGGGTAAATTAAAGATACCTCGGAAACTTGCATCGAAACCATTTTATCGTTGCGAACTTCACGGTTTCGGAGATAGTAGTGAGCGTGGTTACGCAGCCGTGGTATATTTCAGGTTTTTCAATTTTGACGGCTCCATTGACATCTCTTTCGTAGGTGGTAAATCAAAGGTCTCCCCATTGAAGAGAATTTCACTTCCACGACTGGAATTGTCTGCTTGTCTCTTATTATCAAAACTCATTAATGTGGTTTCCTCTGTTTACCAATCAGCCTTTACAATAGATGACATTTTTGCTTGGTCTGATTCTATGGTAGCTTACATCTTCAGATTTGTTCACTTCATGAAAAACTCTAAGGCTCCTAGGATATATAGATTTTCCGCAGTTCATCTCAAAGATGCACTTTTCTTCCTTATAAAACAGGTTCAACGGGTTGTGTTCAAGGAACAGATCGATAATCTCATCTAGGGAAATCCCATATCTAAATTACTTCCAAAATTGAATCCATTTATTGGAGAAGATGGTGTTCTCAGGGAGGGCGGTCGTCTGTTTTTTTCTGGTCTGGCTTATGATCACAAACACCCAGCTTTGCTTCCTTCATCTCATCGTCTTGCTGAGCTCCTTGTTCAGCATTTCCATAGAATATGTCTGCATCCGGGTGCTCAGACTTTGCAGTTCCTTCTGTCTCAACAGGTCATACAGGAGTTTTATACAGTCGACTTACAGATTGAATCTGTGCTCAATTCTCGCCCTCTATGTCCGCTTAGTAATGATCCGAATGACATATCTGCACTGACACCAGGACATTTTCTTACTTTGGCTCCATTAACTGCTATTCCTGAACCAGATTTATCTCACCTATCTATCGGTCGATTATCGCGTTGGCAGCTTTTAACTCGTATCCATCAGGATTTTTTGAAAAGATGGAATTTAGAATACCTGAACACACTGCAACAACGAAAAAGGTGGTTCAATAGTGACTCGCCTCCTTATTCAATAGGTGCACTCGTCTTGATAAAAGATGATCAACTCCCTCCATTGCGCTGGCGACTTGGACGCATTGAAAAATTGCATCCTGGCGCTGATAAAATAGCTAGAGTAGCTACTGTTCGGACTACTCAAGGTGTACTGCAGAGATCAGTGGTTAAATTATGTCCATTACCTCTCCAATAGTTATGACGTATGTTGATGTATATATGTATATATTTTTTCGCTTTATGTTCGATATCTTTTCAATTTTATATTTGCTTTATTTCATAAAATATTCTATTTTAGGTGGGCGGTTATGTTACTGTAACTCAATGTTATTAGTTGCATTCATTTATTTTCTATTCCAAGTTGCTTGCTCGTTTCGTGCGGCCCACGTATGTTCATTTCTTTCCCTATGGACGCGTAACATATGTTGGAGCATATGACCTATGTCGAGCAGAGACAATGGTACGGAGTCGTCGTTCAAATACACACGTCGACGCTCGTTCGGTGCAGTGCCACACTTTCTTCGCAATAAATTTCTCGTTGATTTCTACAAATTGAAACTCTGGTGAAAAAAGGTGACTATTATCGCTCGCGAGTGCATGGACAGGGAATTCAGCCGTACTGTGAAATCAGGTAGGCAGTGCTCCAGCATTCGATCTTTCGAGTCATTTTTTTCTTATCAGAATTTCATTGTTAATTTTCTATTTCGTTTTCATTTAATTTTCAAAGGCCCTTGTCGTGCCACTATGACTATTTTCATAAAAATTCGTTATGAAAACAGTTGTTAACGGTTAGTTAGAGAATACCAAAAAAAGATTGCAGTGGCTATCGAATGTTGTTACACGGGGTGCCGTGGATAGCCTGGGCGACAGCAACTTGAGTTAGTGAATAGCCCTGATTATTCATGGATTTCAATTAATTCTCTGTAAATTTCCGGATAGCATCTGTTATGGAAATATTCTCCATGAATATTTGTTAACTGTGCAACAATTTATACATATTCAGGAATAAAACAAGTCTCACTTTCAAGGATTCCACAAATATCTTAGCAAAATTGTCGATCAAAGAAATTAGACGGTAATTCGTAATTTCTTTTCTGTTTCCCGATTTGAGTTTACATGTAACATTAGATTCTCCCCGATATTTCAGATTCAAAACACAGGTCTACAATATGTGCAGTGTGATTTTTTTAATTTTACCCAATAGCTATCTTTGTTGATATTGGTTGTATGAAAATTTTGAATGGGTTAATTCGTAATAGTATTTTTGATGGACACTCAGAATTCAGTTCGAGAAAATGCAGGAAATCATCGTTAATTTAAAAACTTTATGTGAACTCTCAATTATTGAATGGTATACCCTGAATAATGAGTAAAGCTCTTGAGGTTATTTTCGGCAGTTTTTTTAAAATATAGTTTATTCGATCTAAATCTAAGGAAAGTGTAGAACGCCTCTCGGGAATATATATATAATTATATTAATTTATAGAAAGTGATAATAAAGCGATTAAATTTTTCTGTTTGACATTTCGTTCCAATTATAATCTGAAAAATAAAAAGTATTTATTCTGTGAAAGAAAAACTTATATTGTCTGAGTTTTCGTAAAAACGAATCAAAAGCGACGCTTGGCGCTTCGGGAGTATAGGAGACATTATCCACGCAGAAAATTTTCTAGTAGGAAAACATTCATTGACCAATATAAATGTTTTCGAAATAGTGGGTTATTTAAAGATAACCAAGGACTGCTCAAGGAAATAAAATCAAGAATTGAATATTTTCCTTTATTTTCAAGTTGATCAATTTATTTGAAAGTTCTTTTGCTAACAATGTGTGAAATAATCACATTTTTCTAGAAAACCCAAGTAAGCGAATGCAGTAGAGATTTGCAATATTCATACAGTAAGATGCAAATTAAAATGCACGATTATGGAATCAATGTTGAAAAATTAATCAATTCGGATAAACAAGCCAGTACAATTTATGTTATAATAATAAAACTTATAATAATCTTTATTGATCTCTTAAGACTACAAAAGTATGGGACGGGTCGGCAAACAAAGGTACGAGAGATACAGATGAAATAATCTCATTTCACAAATCCAACATGGCATCATTCATGAATTCCGCCACCGAATAATAACATCCATCACACAATAGGTGCTTTATTGCCTTCTTGAAATGAAGTTCACCCAACATCTTAATTTTTGTTGGAAGATGATTGAAAAGACGTATGCTCTGATATAAAGGAGAGCGCATATTTAGATGTTCATGAATATTTACTCATTTATGTTGATGACGATGAACTGGCATTTTCCAAAACTCATATTATTTATATTGTAGAATAATCAAATGACGACTCGACAATTTGTGAATAATGGTTTGATGGGAGATGGATGGAAGGTAACATAAAGGGCAAGAGACACTGGATATGGATGGAAATATAATAAAATGACGAGCACAGTCAGAATATTATTATAAACCGAGCATTATAAGCAATATATAACCCATTATCCTTCTATATAATATATAAATATGGTCGACAAGAAGATAAATGTGTCAAATTGAAAATTACTCGGATTATCCTCTTTTGACAAATCAACACCCTTTCAGATAGGTAGACTGATCCCAGGTAAGAACATTATATGCCATGTGTGGATAAGCTATTCAATAATACAGATTCAAGAGTGAATGCAGGGAAAACAAATTTTTGAACTTATTTATGGCAAAATATGAGTTATTCAGTTTTTTACAAACCGAATCAATATGGTGGTTCCATCGTAAGTATTCGTTAATTTGTACTCCAAGAAATCTAGCGGAGCCACTTGTAGTTATTGACGAGTTTTCACAGGTGAAGACAGGTCGTTTTCCACCGAAATTTTTTAGTTTGAAGTGAATGCATACTGTATTTTCTATGTTGACTATCAAATTATTCCTAAGACACCAAGTGGTAAACGTTTGAAATAGTAGGGCTATCAGGTTCTCATGTACCCAAAGCTCCCCGCTGGTACCAAAAATGATGAATCATCCTCGAAAAGTATGATCAAATGAGCAAGAACATGATCCGGCAAATCATTCATAAACAAAATAAAGAATAGTGGTCCCAGCACAGAGCCCTGAGGAACCCCTAGATCCAGGCCATACTCCCCAGAACTTACACCACCGACCTTGACAGACATTCTGCGATCAGTTAAATAACTCATCAACCAACTCAAAATATACCCCGAAAATCCAAGTTAGAGAGTTTATTAGACATAAATGAGAAATTCAATGAATCAAAAGCTCGGGACATGTCGAAAAATATTCCCGCAACATGTAAACATCCAATTTCAATTTCATCCAATTTTTTATAGGCTCTCTGAATGAACGAAAAGGTTGCCGTTTCGGTAAAATACTTGGGCCTGAAAACATGTTGTGAAGTGGTGATGATATTGAATTTCACCAGAAAATTTAGCATTCTATTAAGGACTATTCGTTCGAATACTTTGGAGAAACAACTAAGGAGAGATATTGGTCGGTATATATATATATATTCTTTTGCACTTTTGGCTGACAATATTTAGTTAGCAAACAATAAAGCATATACAGGGTTAGTGACGGGGTGTCATACAATAGTTTCATGTATCTCATAAAAGCCTAGGGGAAAAAACCCAGTAAAAAAACCCTGGCTCCCCGTCTAAGTGTGAAAATACAAAAATGAGCTGAAATATATTTTAGGGACTTCTTTCTTCAAGAGTGGTCTTTTATTGATGGAGACAGAGACTTCTTCAAGGTGCTCAAATTGAATTTGGAAATAAAAAGACAAATGTCGGTAATTGACTATGTTTTGAGGATCGCTCTTCTTTGGAACAGGAACAACACTAGAAGAAGCCTTGCCTTTTAAAATTTCTGGAAATCTTCCAGAAGATATGGAGATGTTAATCAAAAATAAGGTGAAATATATTTTAAGGACTTCTTTCTTCAAGAGTGGTCTTCTATTGATGACAGAGACTTCTTCAAAAGTGAGCAAAGTGCCCAGAAATAGATTCCAGAAATAGATTCCCAATGGCTTTCAAAATTCTGGAAAAAAATACAATCCGTTCCCGTACTTTTCTTGTTCTTCATTTAATGACTGTAGCCACTTCATCTTTCGATATAGGATAGCAGAAAAAAGTGGAGGTCTGCATTTTAGAGGTTGTACATATGTTAGAGAAAGATGTCTCAAAATGGGCAAAAAGCAACTTAGATGTTATAGTTGAAAAATATGCACTGAAAGACCCAGCTATTGAAGTTGGATCAGTATACAAGATTCCGATTTGAAGTAGGCAAATTTGATTGTGATATTCATTGATTTCACCAATTTCCGAATTAAGAAGATACCATGTTGTCTTATTTTTATTACTTGAATTGCTCATAAGGTGCCCATAATATTTTTGCTTCGTACACTCAAGTAGTACAGTGTATTCAGACCTTGCAGCTTTATACATTTTCAACGAGTTTGGTGATTTGACATTGGAATGCAACCAAAACAAATTTTTTAAATGAAGACTTGCTCGTTTTATTTCTGGTGTTATCCAACTCTTAGATCTATTTGTGCCGTGAATTCGTTTAAGAGGGCAGCATTCATCGAGAGCAATCCTAATGGTATTGTTACGTTTTTCCTCAGTGAAATAGAAAAACAATACAAGTCTTCTTTAAAATAATTTATATTCACACTTAACAAACAAGAATCAATAATTTATATACACAATTTATCTACAGAATTTCACTAGGAACACCTGTTTATTCGTCGGCAAGTTCTATCCATGAATGAATCCATGAATCGGCTTCAGTCATTTATATCCAGCGCTGTTTTTCTAGAAGTTACCAGAAAGATGTTTCACATTCCAGAGTGATCGTAGCGGTCTCCTTTATGTCACATAAATATGCCACCATTAATCGTTTTTTTTTTATGTGACAGCTTTATGGCGAGCGGTCCTTTTCATCATGTTTTTAATCCCTTTGTCGGCGGGTGAAGCGGAACTCCTCTGTTGACGTGGCAGTTCTCAAAATGTTTATATTCGGTTTTGTTACAGTATCAATGAATTCTTCGAAACAAACATCTACATCAGTATGGTCACACATGTTCGCAAAATAATTCTATGATCTCCAAGGTGAGCTTCATAAACATGAATCTTATATGATTCAGTGCTAACATTCTACCAATCACATTTGTAAATACTCTTGTAGGTTCAAATGAAGTTATTTTCAGCTTGTTGCACCAGTTAGAAGAAAATAGAGATTTTTTCAATTATATTCTTCAAACCGATGAATTCAGTTTTGACACGACCAACCGTCCTAATTTAAAAAATTCGAATTACTGGGCAGCGAAGCATCCAAGGAAAACTATATTATGTCAGATATCAGTCTATTATATGGTATATTGTGTGGTGCGCGGCACAGTAAGAATTCGTGTCACAGGAAGTTTGTTTTACCATGTATCTCCAAGTGGAATTAAATATCTGGAGCACCAGCTTATATACATTGGTTCGTTTGATATATCGTTGTCATGTGGCGTTCCTCAGCCGCCTTAGATGTAGAAATATCTTCAGAAAACTGCCAGAGATAACCTCAATAAAGATATATATTTGAAATCAGAATAATAGGCTTCACCAATTAGAAAATTGAAATACAGTAAGTCCTATTCAAAATATAAGAGTTCACGTAAAATATTTAGGTTGAAGATGCTTTCATGCATTTCTTAGTACTGAATTCTGAATTCCTGTGAAGAATACTACGTGTTCGCCTATTTAGATGTTTTTGTACCACAAATATTAACTGAGATAGCTCTAGGGTACAACATAAAAAATCGCCCTGAACAAACGGTTTCAATATATGCAAATGCATACACTACATAAGAATAAAAGAAAGATTGTTGGGTCCGGGACAGGCGCTGTTTTTCAATGAAGTCATGTGGGATAAAATTTCATCCTCATCGACAGGATGACGATAAGTAGAGCAAGATGAGGCAAAGGATAGCCCCGCAATATCAATATGGGTTCTGTATATTCTATTTGCTGGTTGTCCATCAATATTTATGAAAAACTTATTGAATGCCTCCGCTCTTTCCTCAGAGTCACATAATGTGTTACCCTCATCATCAACGATCCCATCACCTACCTTGGTTTCAAGAAAACGATGTTTTCTAGAATAATCAGGTATCAGTGATTTGTTTTTAGAAGTGTAAGACTATAATAGTTAATTTTAGATATTTTGTTTCATTCACACTTTCCTTCCACTTTAATAATTACTTGATTCATGGTTATCCTAACTTTTCTACAATCGCTTCCTGCATGTCTGTCCCTCGTAGTATGATTTCTTAGTCTCTTCGATTAATCCGTTCAATATATTTCCGTCATTTCTCTTTGTTTTGTCAGTTTTTCAGTATGGATTTCTTTCAGTTTCTGCGCTTGATTGAATTTGTCAACACCGTAGTGTTCCAAGGTTGTTTTTTCACAAATGTTTTTCGTCTGTCAGTTTGAAGTAAGAATATTTATGAATGTACTAGCTGACCCGACAGACTTCGTCCTGTCAGAAAGATTTGTAATGTGGCAGTTTCTCCTGAACAGAACCGTCACCCTATTGATAGGGCCTTGTGAATAAAAAATAATTAAATAAACCCTATATAAGGACTTAAAAGTAAGTAATCGCTTTATTGTTAATCATGTAAATCATGATTATTATTATTATCATTGTAGTGCTTTGTGGTATACGATGTTTTTTGTATGATTAACACGGGAGCAGGCAACATACAATTGACCATGTGAGAAACATGGGTTTTCTAGATTAATACCACAAACACTTGATGATTGCCCTTGGGACTTGTTTATAGTCATAGCAAAAGCAAGCCGCACTGGAAACTGTAGTCGTTTAAACTCAAATGGCACATCAGTCGGAATCATTGGGATGCGCGGTATGAGAACATCTTCTTCTTTATACTTTCCTTTGAGTATAGTTGCTTCTATCACAGTGTTTAGTAATTTTTTTATCGCTCACCGTGTACCGTTGCAAAGACGCGGTTGGTTGATATTTCGCAACATTATAACCACCGATCCAACCTTTAATTGAAGATTGTGAGGTGGCAATCCTGGCAAATCTAACTAGTTTAAAAATTCCGGTGGATAGTTGACGACATCATCTTGATTAGTAGCCAAATCATCTGATTTATATATCCTCAATTCGCCTGTAACTTGTTCTTGACTTTTGAAATTTAATTCATTTACATCTATGTTTTTTGCAGTCAGTATAGCTCGTTCGCTCAACCAATCATGGTTTCTGTTATTTTGAGAAACATCTGGAAACACCTTCTGAATAAGTTCATCTTTCGATCGAGTTTACTGACAAAAACTTTGAGGAAAGTTAATGCAGTCAGTCTACATGTCTATACGAAATTTGCCATTACCAATGTCAATGAGTTGTTTAGAGAATATGTTTCCAGACTGGTGATTTTGCAACTCGACACGCATATTTTTGCTTAAATGAAGTACTTTGACATGTTTCCACAAATTGTAGGACTTTAGACATGCATTGAGTTCATCAGCTGGCGTTGATCGTGGAATCACTGGCAATGTTTGACGAAAATCTCCTGCTAATAAAATCATTGCACCATCAAATCGGTTATTATTGCTCCGTAGATCTTTCAAGGTTCTGTCTAAAGCCTCCATTTTTTTTTTATGTGCCATCGTGCATTCATCCCAAACAATCAATTTACATTGCTGCAAAACCTTTTAAGTTACAAATCATTTGTATGGGAAAAAGATGAGGGCTATTTTTAGGGTTTTTCCAGCAATAATTCTAATTTTTCTCTCAGTAAAAACCATCCTTGAACTTCAACGAACATTTTAAAAAAAGATTTGGCCAAATTGGTCCAGGCGTTGTTGAGTTATGCGCTTACCATCACATTTTGCGATCCATTTTTATATTATAGATTTGATCTTAAAAAGTATATATTTAGTTTTAACTAACATCTATCAAATATAAAATATAATAAAAGTGCCACTGAAACTGAATCACTATATAATATGATCACTAAGTGATATATAAGTGATTAAGAAATTGAAGATTAGTGACACATCTTAACTTTGGTGACAGAAAATTTTGTTCGCTAAAATAATTATGAGTAACTGCTATAATACATACCTTGAAAGTTGGCATAAAATTTTCCCGAACTACATTTGTTGCCCCGAATGAAGTCATTTGAAAGCAATTGTTATATTGTTGGATATGTGTCAAAAAGTGTATAGAATCTGTTCCTTATCCTGAAACCAATGGGTACAATGGTTCTGGTGGTGGATCCAATGGTATCAATTTCACTTTACCATTTGCACAACACAATCCATTGGCTTCGTTTTTGTATTTTAATGCCTTACAGTGTGAGCAAACCCAGTTCATAGAACCAATAACAACACATTGGTAGTTACTGTAGTCAATTGACACATCGTAACTGAAAGCAGCTCGATTCAAACTTGCGCGATTATAAGTTGAATGTCGCGCTCGCGCTTCACGCGTTTGTGTTATCCGAATTCTTTCACGTTCATTTCCGTCGTCACGTTCTTGTGCAGTACGAGTAGATCGGTAATTAGCTTGGTTTATAGCATTTCTGTTTTTTCTACCTAAATTGCTTCGTCTTATAGGAGGCATATCAAATATAAATTATTTTTCCAGTAATCACGAACTAAACGAACACTAACTAACCAAACACTCTGCACAAAACACGATATATGAATTTGTTTCGTGTATCAGTTGACAAAAGCGAACTCAGTAGATTAGGTAACACACAACTTTTTTTTTTTTTTAATTTGATATGACTTGAAGTCAAATCCTTTTTAGCCGAAGGAATTGTTTTATTTATTTAAAATTTGGATATTAAAAATAATAAAACAGTGTTGGTAACGCGATTTTTGTTTGACTGATGTACTGACGTGGAAACTGACGCATTTTATTTCGCGTGCTGAAACTAATACAAAAAAAAACGCGAGCTTCGGAACGCGACATTAAACTCCTCCAACTATGTATTCTGTGCTCCAACGCACACACGCACATTGTTTTGATAGATATTGTTACGAACTTGGGGTTCGATAATATAAATACTACCTCTCTTGACCTACCTTGAACTACCATTGAACTGAACAGGCCTCAACTCCCTCGAATATGCCCTTTTATACTCCCTCAGGTATACGGATATTCTATGAACCTTTAGTTACAAATCATTTGTATGGAAAAAAGAGAAGGGCTATTTTTAGGGTTTTTCCAGCAATAATTCTAATTTTTCTCGCCGAAAAAACCATCTTTGAACTTCAACGAGCATTTTAAAAAAAGATTTGGCCAAATTGGTCCAGGCGTTGTTGAGTTATGCGCTTATCAACACATTTTGCGATCCATTTTTATATTATAGATTCAATAAGTGATGACATCAAATTATGACTTGCAATTTGAGGATTCGATTCGCTTAATATTCTCTGCCATCGCTCTTATTTTGACCAGCACTTTTGTTTTCAATGAAACATAGATATGTAGATAGTAGCCGAGTTGTTGGTTTCACTAGTGGCTCTATTAATTCGGGGCTCACAGCCATTTAGTCCTATACATGCCAGATATGACAAACTTCTAAGGGAGGTAGAATTACTGATATCAATATTTACATCCCCAAAAACCCTTCCATATCTGATTCTCGAAGACTTATCGCTTGAATTATCGATATAAAATACCATGTTAGTATAAGAAGACCTCTACGAAGCTGTAATCCTGTAGCGGCACTCCGTCACTGGTACGGGAGTGTGTAGCGGCACTCCGTCACTGACAGGGGAGTGTGTAGGGATCACTTGGCGGCACCTCATATAACCCCCGCATAGCCTAATTCACAGCGCTTCGGTGGCCCAGAGGTAAGCGCTAAAGTTTCACACCGACTAGGTACTAGATGCCGGGTTCAACTCCCGGCGGCTCCCTCAAACTTCTAAACCCCTGCGTCTATGGCATGGAGCACACAAGACATACTGATGAGTCCAAATGTGTGCGCCAGGGACGAAACGCATGAGTAGGGATATATACGATCCTACATTGGTGACCCCGACGTGATGGGAACGGTCGTCTTTACGACGTGTCTTGGAAAAGCAGACGGTTGACGCTTGAGGTATACTCTCTCCCTCTCTGCAACTTCCAACGAAACTCTAGACGCCTTTCCCATTCCGTACAATATTCATGGTCTGCCGCGGTATTGCGGATCTGCTAAGGTGGACATCACCCATCCGCACCATACCGTGTGGTGTAGCTCAGCTCGGTTGGCCATCACCGGCTACACCTACTGACCTTGTAACACGCATTGGTTTCGTTCCTCCGTCACTGGTAAGGGAGTGTGTAGCGGCACTCCGTCACTGACAGGGGAGTGTGTAGGGATCACTTGGCGGCACCTCATATAACCCCCGCATAGCCTAATTCACAGCGCTACGGTGGCCCAGAGGTAAAGCGCTCAAGTATCACACCGACTAGGTACTAGGTGCCGGGTTCAACTCCCGGCGGCTACCTCAAACTTTCTAAACCCCTGCGTCTATGGCATGGCGCACACAAGCCATACTGATGAGTCCAAATGTGTGGCCAGGGACGAAACGCATAAGTAGGGATAATTCTTCTAATTCTTCTGATCCCACATTGGTGACCCCGACGTGATCAACGTCATTCTGTCCCGACAATCCCTTAAGTTTTTTTTATTAACTTCGAAGATCAGTCGAAGAATATTTGTTTCCACAGTTTGACAACCTGTACATGAAGATCAAAACGGTTTTTGATATAAACAATTATACCATTATTATCATTATTTTTAGATTCAATATAAAATACATTATAACCAGAAATTCCATAGTCAGATCCATCACAGAATATCCCATATTCAGACAAAACAATTACATTTAGGTTACCAATACCTAATGCACGTAGAGCCAACATCCGATCATCATAGTTATTCCGGACAGTTCGAATGTGGAATTGTACAGGGTGGTCATTTGAAAACGAAACAGACGAGATTACAGACGAAATAAATTTTGTCGATAAAAATGCTCGGACAGGTCGACTTCTGTTTCGTGGGGACAACTTAAGATGTAGGTTACGGACGCATAGCGCTTCAACCCTTGCTACTACAACCATCACCCCCAAATTTTGAATAGAGAAGATGGGGTAAGTGATACCTCGTTTGAAAGGTATTTTTATACAGATTTCAGCACAGTAAGTTTTTTTTTCATTTTATGTATTAATTCTCGAAATATTCTCAACTAAGTATTTGAAAATGAAGTGGTATTTTCATGGCACTTGTAGTGTTTTTTTGTGAAAAATCGACATTTTGAGCTTCAAAACAACCATGAATGTGGCTTCCTTCCTCCAATCCACTGACATAGAAATCTTTAATCAAGATGTCAAACAAACAAAGCGTATTGCGAAGGAGCTCAATCTTGCTAAAGTCAATCTAAATCAGTCTCGATTCAAAACTAAGAATAATCCACATGTTAAAGAACCAGTAAGCCAACTTAATCATCTGTTCGTAATAAATAAAAAATTATCGATTCTCATTTTTTTGAGAAAGATATTCAATAATCAACAAAATGAAAACATATTGAAGCTAACTGAGAAAACACTTCATAATTAAGTCGGAAATCGTTTCACAAATTGGGACTGGAATATTTCTGTGGCATCATTAATGATTTGATTTTCTTACCTGGTAATCTGATTAGAGATATGTACGTATTTGGACTTTTTGGAGATTTCTATCGATCAAGTGTTACCGTGTGTTATTGGAAATACTGCAAATTATATCGAAGATAATTTAGATTGAGTTTCAGCAAGATTGAGCTCCTTCGCAATACGTTTTGTTTGTTCGACATTTTGATTAAAGATTTCTATGTCAGTGGATTGAGGAAGGAAGCCACAGTCATGGTTGTTTTGAAGCTCAAAATGTCGATTTTTCACAAAAAAAAACTCAAGTGCCATGAAAACACCACTTCATTTTCAAATACTTAGTTAAGAATATTTCGAGAACTGATGCATAGAATGAAAAAACAATTACTGTGTTGAAATTAGTTTAAAAATACCTTTCAAATGAGGTATCACTCACCCCATATTCCTCATTCAAAATTTGGGGGTAAAGGTTGTAGTAGCAAGGGTTAAAGCGCTATGCGTCCGTAACTTACATATTAAGTTGTCGTCCTCGAAACAGAAACCGACCTGTCCGAGCATTTCTGTCGAAAAAAATTATTTCGTCTGTAATCTCGTCTGTTTCGTTTTCAAACGGCCACCTGTATAATATTCGAGAGTTTATCGCATTCAATCTCCCTTCTCAAGTCATCTTAACTACTATAAACGTTCAGTCTCTCATACGCCTCCTGCTCAAAATGTTCGATCACGAAAAAATAGGGCAACCCAACACAAAAAAAATAGCCAAAGTAGAATTATTTATTATATTAATATTATTAATTTTTATTTCGTTTAGAATAAAATATTGCTCCCGTAACCAACGGCTCCCACCTCCAACAAGTAACAAGTGAGAAACAAAATGAAGTAGTCACTTAATGGTTGACAAGTGCCATGTCGGATTATTTTTGACCCACTCCAGATTCTCTCAGAGCTATCTTGTCACTATGATATTTAATTTTCAGTAATTTCAGTCCCTTTTCCGTTCTTGATTCAACAATACCACCGCTGGTCCAAAAATTCCCACACCCAAGTTTTTGTACAGCAAACTTAAACAATTTGAAACTCGTACTTGTTAAATCCTCTTTAATTACGTTCTTAGTTTCATATAGGTTTTCTAGAATTTTCGAGTAAGGTTTACTTCGTTTCGTTGATTTTCATCCATGAATTCTATTGATATTGGCCGTCTTTTTCTATTACATTCTTTACTTCCAAATGGCGATCTCTGACAATAATTTTCTTTCACTGCATACGGTGCTGAATCTTTCTCAGTATTATTGTTTTCTATTTCGGAAATTCCAAATACTATTAAATTTGCATTTTCATTTTTCTGCTGTTACTGTTCCCTTTTATATTCGGCATCTTTAAATTTTATTTTAATGACATCGATTTCATCGTGAAGTTTATTCCTGCTAGTTTTTCTATATAATCTTCATTCAATAAGGCCTTAAGGGTTTCGTCGACGACTTTTTTATGGCTCTCATATTTTCTTTGGTATAACCCATAGTTGTAAGACTCATATTTCTTCACGAAAGTGTATTATTTACTTCATTTGTAAGGTCGGTGAAAATCGTACGTCCGACTAATCGCAACGACACTTGAGGAATCAAATAATAATTGAATTTAATAACAGTTGTTAACCCATTCAACAGAAAGTGTCCATAGAGAAAATTATACCGAGAAATTGTTCTTTATTCCAATATCTTTTTGAGCACTATGAAGATAGAACGTTCTAATTCGAAGGTGACGACACTGATAAGAAGTCCAACACTGAGTAAAATAATTGGAGCAATGAAATGAATTAAACCCAATTTTTGGGTTGGCTCAAAGCAGTTCTGCTTGATTTCTGGAACCTCATAACGCTTTGACAGTTTTTGTGGAATACCTGATTCTATAAGACGACTCAAATACTTATTTACTGAAAAATAAAGAGGGCTGCCTTTTTGAAAATATCCAACATAATTAAGATTTGAGAATTCTACGTTTAGAGGTCGAAAATTAAGAACAGCTTTACTGTGTGTTGCTAATCTGTTCATTTCTTTCGATGAACGAACAAATGCTGAATTTGTATTGCCTAAAATTAAATCAAGGCAATCGTCGTAGTGTCCTTCACATGGAACAATAATTTCTGATGAGAAGTTTCTTGAATGAATAAAATTCTGCAGAATATAACCAACGCCTTCAGTTTGTACTCGTATGATCATCTTCACTTTCAAAAGTTCCTCCAACGTTTCTATGCCTTTATAAAAATTCACACCATTCAATATGTAGGTCAGACGTATTTCGAAAAACGATGTGACAAAAAATGATAAAAATATCATGGAAAATGTTAAAGCTTCTTTAGAATTCATCATATGTCTAAATTTTTTGCTTCGTCCGTCCATGAAGACGGAGATAAAAGCCCAGAGATTTCCACGGTATGAATGTAAAACTTTTGTTATAATTATCCATACAGCGCCAATAGATACGAAAGCGAGGATGAAGAATGTCCAAATGAATTTACTGAAAACAAAGGAGTATAACATCCATTTTGGTAATTTCTGAGGACGTGGTACATAAATTCTCAATTCGTCTTGAATGTAAGATATGGTAAGATCGTAAGTACGAAACGATCTTAGTGATCTGAAAAATGTACCTAACATCAAATCGTAAGGACTCATCCAGAAATTCCAAGTTTCGACGATGCTCGTCATCCTTTTGTATATCGGTTTAATTTTCATATATCTGAAGATTTCTTGATATATTTCCATTTCGATACCAGGTTTATAACAATCATGACATTGAGCAAAACCAGTTGTATTCACATAGAGAATATTGATATGATCAAACTCGGTACTTTGTCTATTAATCAGGAAAAGATCTTTTACAACAGGAGAATCTCCATTACATTGCCAAATCTCTTGAATATTGTTAACGAATTTACTAGAAGACCTTTTCTTCATAGAGAACTGAGTGAAAACTTTTCCGGTGGAAACAGATATTATTATCAAGTCGAGAATATCTGAAAATACCATTTGGTTTTTGATGGCTGAGGGCGACTCATTCCCAATTAAAAGGAATTTTGCATTGGTGTTCAAGATCTCATGGGTGATGATGAACTTCAGATGAATATTCAGTTCATCGACATCTTTATATTTCATAATGTAACAAGCGGGTGGATTGAGAAACAGTGCATTGGTTGTCATATTCATATAGGGATCCATGAATATAATTGGAAAATCAACTATAGTCGAACTCAAAACAATACCAGATTGTCGTGTTGATAAAAACTGATTTGCAATCATATTAAGACAGTGTCCAATGTGGAGCGATATATTCATCATTGTTAACGGCATCCTAATTCTTTGCTATTCACCGAATATGGGGTTCAGAACAAGCACACGTACTCGAATTAGTAGTGAATCGATTCAAACTCCATCCGTTTGAAAACAATTCCATCCAAAAACTTTTATGGAAATTCAGATAATAGCTAGTCATTCACTTAATGATATAGTTAGTTTGGATCGGATCACTCCATAAAATATTTTGTTGGCGGCTTTTTCTGAGATATATAACCCGAATATCAAATTTATGATAACTTTTGGAAATTAGATTTTTTCAATGTCGAGTAATCTTTACTAAATATCAAGATCACGTATTTTAATCACCGCACTTTATTTTTTTTTTCGATCATAAATTTCAATATTCAGTTCACATATGTGCGAGCCGATGAGGCCCTGGTAACATTAACGATGATTTTCGGAGTTAATGGAGCTCGGGTTCATTTTTGCCGATTGCTTCTGAGGCGAAAAACTTTTGAGTTTGGTTGGATTCTGATTTGTCGTTCCGGATAAATGTGAGAAATATGTAAAGGATGGCTTAAGCTTATCTGAAGAAATTATATCGGTTCAAATTATAGTCTTTAAGTCGAACTCAATATAATCTGTGAAACTCTTTGGTATTGTTGTTGTTTAAATATGCAGATGTCTTCTATGGAGATTCGTTGAGCCTAAGTATAGGTAAATCCATACAAAAATTATAGCATCCCTTGTTGCAGTTCAATTTTGCGTACACTCTATACTGTATAATACGCGAGAGATAACACCCCGATGTGGAAATAATGGCACTAACAGAAGGCGGATCGAAAAAATATGTACCAACGTTCATATCGAAATTGAGAAGACATATGATATTTTCAGTACGAGTTTGAATAATTTTTTTGACATTGAAATTTCTACAAATTGTTATGTAAAATTTTGAGATTCAACATTTACCTGCAAGGTGCTCAAAATTTTATTATCTGGATTGATATTAATTTTCCGGAGTCCGAAATAAGAGCAATCATACATTAACAAACAAAAAAAGACCACAGAACAACCGAGGCCAGTAATTCATTTCCGTGTCATCATAAATTGATTTTTTTTATTGAATTAATAGGCTTTACCGTCAAGGAAACCATCTCTCTTTGCTGGTCTCCTCCTTCTCATTCAAACTTTGGAGCGACTTCACTCTTGCCTGGAGATTGAGACGAAATAACAGCACACCACAGGCTGAGCCGCAACCCATTTAATCAGCCGCCAATGAATAATTGGCGGTCGATTCCAGCTGAAAATGCAAACACCGAACAAAAAAAAACCTTGAATAGAAAAATTTAGAATTCACTCACCCAAAGGGGCTTCAGATGGATCTTAGGTTGCTCACTAAGACGCTATACCAGAAATGATGGGTTTTAAGGGAAAGGGATACAAGGATAACCTTTTCTGGACAGCAGAGCTGGTGGAAGGATCAATCATATTTCTCCTGTTCAATGATCACTTTGTGCATTCGGCACGACACACAGATGATTAAGGGTTTATTTAACTTTAGATGATTTTAATTTCAACACCGTTCTTTTTCGCAGGTTCTTGATTTGGAGATAATAATAATAATAATAATAATTTATTAATCCTTTAGGACACAAAAGAGTGTATAGGACAAGTCAAGTACAAGAATATAAATCTGAAAATAATTTACATCAATTAATTACTATGTTAAGGGATAAGATAGAAATTCCACAACAGAATAGAAGCATCTTTGAATCAACATTTTTTTAATTTCTCTTTTGAACATTCGTTTGTTCAATGATTTTACATAAGTAGGCAAATGATTGTACAATTTTACACCCTGATACAACGGAGAGCGTTCGAAACTGCGAGTCCGATGCTTTGGAACCAAGAGTACCTGTGAATTTCGTGTTCTGTGATCATGCGAACTCGATAGTTTAACCCAATTAGTTTCGTTATCCTTGGCGTAAAGGAGACACTGTAGTATGTATATACAAGGGAGAGACAGCAATTTATTTGCCACAAATAAAGGTCTGCATGATTGACGGCTGGACAAACCAAAAATGAGACGTATTACCCTCTTCTGCGCCACAAAAACTCTACTGAAAGAAGTACAGCCTCCCAGAGAAGAATATTGTAGGACAGGTGACAATAAACAAGGCTGTAATATACATCGATTAGAGACCCAAGCGGTAAGGATGTTTTCAATCTACTCAAGGCGAAAAATGACTTGTTAATTTTCTTGCATAACGCGTCGACATGGGTCACCCAGCTGAGATTTCGATCCATATGGACACCTAGGAATTTAGTTTCGTCTGATGGAAAAATTGAGGATCCTAGACAGTCAATCCTCAGAGAATCTCTTTCGTTGTGACTCAAACCGAAATACAGTAAAGACGTCTTTTCAATATTCACTATTAAGTTGTTGGAACGGCACCATGACATGAACTCAACCATAATTCTCTGACAAGCTGTCTGAAGCTCTTCACAACTTTTGGCAGCGACAACGACAGATGTGTCGTCAGCAAATAACAACAGCAATAAGCAGGATAAATGAGGAGGTAGATCGTTTACAAAAAGTATAAACAATAAGGGCCCCAATACAGAGCCCTGGGGTACGCCCATATTCACATTGTATTCACTGGAAAATTGACTATCATTTTTTACTATCATTGTTCTGTGTTGAAGAAAACTATGTAGCCATTCAGAAAAAATACCTCTAAACCCCAAGTTATAGCACTTGTCAATAATAAATTGGTAAGATAACGTATCAAAGGCACAGGACAGGTCAAAAAATATTCCTGCAACGTGCAAACTAGTATCCAAACATTGATGGACTGTTTCCACGAACTTGAGTGCAGCAGTTTGGGTGGAGCAACCGTTTCTGAAACCATGCTGAACTTTACTGAGAATATCGAATTTTTCCAAAAAGACATCATTCTTGTGAAAACGATCTTTCAAAAATCTTCGAAAAGACACTCAGAATTGATATCGGTCGATAATTTGTGATGTCAAGCACATTACCTTTTTATGAATAGGTATGACAACAGATTTTTTAAAGCACTAGGAATTTCCTGTAGTGATTGACAGATTCACAATATGAGCAAGATGCTCACTGATTATTGGGCCAATTCTCTTCAGAATCCTAGTAGAAATGTTATCTAGGCCAACACATTTTTTATTCTTCAATCCCCTGATGATATCCTCAACCTCGAAACTTAAAACCGGTTGAAAGAAAAAATTATTTCCCAATAATGGAGTAACAGTACAATACGGTGATAATTTATCGCCATAATGTGCTTTCAACCTCTGACCTGCAACCGTAGAAAAATAATCACCGAATAGATCAGCCACCTCATTCGGTTCATCGACAGTTTCGCCGTTGACATTGAGGGTTATGGTACCACTTACCTTGTGTCTTCCTGTGTACTCGTTCACAATGTTCCATACTGTTCTACTCCTATTTCTAGATTTGTTTATGAGGGAGCAGAAATAATTGTATTTAGAAGTTTTTAATAGGGCATTATAGAAATATTTGGCTTCTTTATAGTTGTTATAGCTTTCCGCAGATTTAATTATTGTGTGAAGCCAATGAAGGTTCAAAAGATTTTGTTTACTTTCACTAATTTCTGGGGTGATCCAATTACATTTCATAGGCGAACTAGTAATATTTCTTGTGGGACAACATAACTCAAAATAGTACAGAAGTGTATTTCTGAAAACGTTAAAACATCGATCCGTATCGGTCTCAAGGAAAATGTCAGATAAGTCACACCTGGATAAACAGCATGCCAAATTATTCAAATTGTCTTCACTCAAATCAACAATCGACCTTATTGATTTTTGACTAGGAAAAAATTAATTTTAAATTCAAGTGACAGCACCCTGTGATCACTTATAAAGGGTTCAAAAACAACAGTCTCGCAGTTCCGAACTAAGTCGGAGTTAGTTATAATATAGTCCACCTTGGAAACAGAAGTGCAACCCGTACAATTAGTGAAAACTCTAGTAGGCTCTCTAGATGTAACATTCATATCAAAACAATCAAGTAATTCAATTAAACACTTAGTTTTATGAGAACTCTCATCGAGATAATCAACATTAAAATCACCACATAAGAAGTAATAATCAATATCAGCAAAGCAACTCTGAAGTGCACAAAAAAGTTTTTCAAAAAATATTTCAATGTTCCCAGAACAAGGTCTGTAAACACTAATAATGCCCAGACGCGTATTGTCTAGTAAAACTAGTACCCCGGAAATTTCTATATGCATTTCATGAGAAAACTCGGACACTGATAGCTTCCTCACCCCTTGACCTGTCCTGACGAGAATCATCGAACCACCATGTCTTCTATGTATTCGGCAAAATGAATCAGCCTGTATATATCCAGGAACCACCAGCGAGTTCACACTGTCGACATTGCACCAATGTTCCACCAAACTTATCACATCAGGTTTATTTACATTCACAAGAACCTCCAAGTTTTCCAATTTATTGGATGAGCATTGTAGATTTACCTGAAGAATTCTAAATTTTTCTACGAAATCATTTCGGTTCGAATTTAATTTGGAGATTGTTGTATAGTCTTTCTTCGATGAAAAAAACGGTTTACACTCACTTTATTAGGCCAATTTGTGCCATCCATGGCTTTTTCATATTCGGAACTTGATATGACAACCTTAAATGAGGCATACGAGTCAGGGTACTTAGATGTTATCTTTTCGCACTTGACATACGAAAAGTTACGACTTAGAAATTTTTCCAAACTTGCTTCAGAAGTCTCGGGTTTCAAATTAGACACATGAAGGGTTATTAACTTGTCCAGCCCCTCAACTTCGGCTGCTCCCATGTAGGATCCCTCACCAGGATTTTTCGAAATTTTCGTGGTTTTTACGGTCGACCACTTTCCATTCATTGTCAAAAGATGTTGCATTGACAGTTGAATTCTCCAATTGTCTGGATGTTCCCTCTGAGATGACGTCATGCACTATTAAATCAGATGTTTGAGGTAAGGATTGCGGTTTATTTGGTATGGCAAGAGTAACAGTTGGGGACTCCGGAATATGCGTGCCGAGAGAGATTTTATTGGACGGGAGACCGACAGTTGCAGAACGCCCGGGCCGTGATACTTCGATAGGTATCGAATGTTTAATTCGCGGACCGATGTTATTGTTTTGAATGTTTGTTGACAACTTTTTATTCGCTGAAGTAACTTTAGCATCTTTTAATTCAATTTCCCTCTCGAGATAAATAATCCTGGATTTCAACAGGGAATTATTTTCCATAAGCAGACTATTCTTTGCCTCCAGTTCGAAAATGATCCTGAGAAGGAGATCCTGATTTGTAGATTCACGATCAATATTTTTAGGTTCGATATCGAACATCGGGGATGGGTCAGAGCATAACTTGTCACCCGACATTGAATTTGATAATTCGATTTCACAACACTTTTTGATTTTTACACTGCAACCACGATGGTAACTTTTATTACATTTAGCACACTTCGAACAACTTTTAATAATTTGTTGTCCACAGTGCCCACACTGTGGAACAACAATTTTAAGCGAGAGACTCGCATCAACGTCTTTATCATTCGGCGGCATGTTAATGATCGTATATCGATTGATTTTAGTGCACGTGCTCGCCAACCCCGCACCAGCGCCGCGATGTAGGCAACTCAAAATACGTCTTACACAAGAAAAGTACCACAAATTAAATAAATAAGAAAATATATTCACAAGAAAATTAAATGAAAAGATGAATTAAATACGGAATGAAACGAATCCGGACATCTACACAGCTCACGACCTAAGATGCCGCCCGCCCTGAAGTGTCCATTCAGTTAGATGAATCAGAAGGAGTGAACACACACAAGAAGTCAGGAAAACTTACAGAGTGAAACAGGACACAATTTGACCACTGGTCGTCGAATTGTCCCATAAGCTGTAGCAACATCGGCCACACGAGCTGTGGAATCAGCTCCTGAAAAGACTGATGATATACGGCCTATAGACTACTTAAGAGGAGGGAATTTATCATCTCGAATGATGACGACGGTACCCGGAAGGACAGGAGTATATGGATGCAACCACTTATGCATTGCTGCAGTGTATGCAAGTACTCTTGACACCAGCGCTTCCAAAAGTCTTGCTGAAGTGGTTGAGCCAATTGCCACTGAGACAGACGATTAATGGGCACCGAACTTAAATCGTGATCAGGAGAAGCGGTGAGGGGACGGAACACCAAGAAGTTACCAGATGTGAGGGCCTCAAAATCAGAAGAATCTTGTATCAAGAGGGTTTGAAACACCCTAGAGCTTATGTAGGCAAAACTTTAACCATCTGTCAACGTAAATAAACCATGATCGAAAAGAAACTTCTAGCAGTTATAATTTGGAATAAAAAAATATCAGAAGTAATGTGAAAGGTAAGAAATTAACCGTTGAAACTGATCAAGCATCTGTTATATTTTCATAACTAGTCAAATCCCTCTGGTCGTTTGACTAGGTGGGCTGTTCAACTCTCTCAATTCGATTTCACAATATATATATATATATATATATATAGAAATACGCAGGGGGGCGTATGCCTTCGGGGAGTGACGCCCCCGCGTACCCGAGTTAACCAGTGGAGAGGGTTAGCAGCCCCTCCACTGTGAAAATATTTCGCTTTCGATATAATACACAAAGCCTCGGATACCACCTCCGATGTGGAGACTGCTCCTGGAGGAAGATCGACACAGTCTCTAGTAGTGGAAAGTGGAGCGAGTGGCGCTTCCCTACGAAGTGGTACCATAAGGCCTAGCAACTCATATAGGACACGACCGGAAAATAGCTTGGACTCGTCACAACGAGGCAGTCCCGCTATCAACCGAAGGAGAAAAAGGCAGCATTGGACCAGGGAAATGAACACCAGTCTCATCAATGCATATTTCGTAGCCACAGAGGGAGAATCCAACACGAGAAAGTACGCGACAAGATTAGTAAAACTTTGGTTTGAAAAACACCCGGATAAACAGTTCACGGGAAAACACCTTGTTGCACAAGTCAAAAACATAAAAACCCGGAAGCTGCTCTCCCCGGTCGAAATAGACAGAATAAAAGCTAGCATACTGAGGAATTCAACAGATAGAACCGTTGAAACAATGAGAAGGAGTCTACAAAGGAGAAGCATAATACAACAAGACACTTTAGATGAACAAAACACTGAAGACCAACAGATAACACTGCAAGACATGGATGAGACCAATACACATATAATAACACTTTACCAACAAATCGACCAAGAATGGAATGGAGTAGAAATGGAGAATAGACCTAAGATATTCAAACTAGCACAGAAAATGGAGACAAAAACAACCATCCGGGCCATCAACAAGTAACTGGGACCAACAATCGAGGGCTCCTCGGATTTCTTGGATCTTCGCCATGAAGTATATTGCGCCGCCATAGTCGCTAACATCATACTACGAACAAAAAGATAACATCAACACTTAAGAAAAATAAACAACCGAAACCACCCTGGGAAGAAAGGCTAGAAAAGAAGATAATGAATTCAAGAAAAGAAATATATATATATATATTCTTTTGAACTTTTGGCTGACAATATTTAATTAGCAAACAATAAAGCATATAGATCAGGGGTTAGTATATATATATATTCTTTTGAACTTTTGGCTTACAATATTTAGTTAGCAAACAATAAAGCATACAGATCAGGGGTTAGTGACGGGGTGTCATACAATTCGTCGTATCACATTAAAGCCTAGGGAAAAAACCCCCGTAAAAAAAAAAACCCTGGCTCCCCGCCTAAGTGTGAAAGTACAAAAATAAGCTGAAATATATTAGGATTTCTTTCTTCAAGAGTGGTCTTCTATTGATGGAAACAGAGACTTCTTCAAGGTACCCATATCGAATCTGGAAGTAAAAAGACAAAAGCAGAAAAAAGAACTGAATATCAAAAATATAAAATTTGAAAGAGATAAAGAAAACTTCCTCAAATTAGCCTTTTTGGATTAACTCGATATTGTAAATCAAGGATTTTTCAACATAACAAGCTAAACCGTAAATTTTACAAAGGAGATAATGAATGAATACATAACCTTTTATGGTTCCACTTCAACGAAGATTTTTTAGTATCCGTATGTATCTCTTGAAGGAGAATAATCTCAGCACCATAGTCCTTTGCTAGTTTAGAAATATAGCCACTCTTGTCCTTAGAAATACCTTCTATATTCAAATCTAATACAGAAAATTTGTCGCCAATCTGCAAGGAGGATTCTTCGAATCGGGTCTTGCGGTCCAAGTGATGATTTTCAGATCTTCTTATGTTTGAAGTCTGCTATGGAACCCATTCAAAGGGAAATCATCATCCATAGTTGAGGAAGATTGTGATATAACACTTATTTCATTGAAAAAATAGCAGAGGAAAAATTATCAACTGACATTCATTATGACTTATGGGTTAGTGACGGGGTGTCATACAATTCGGCGTATGACATAAAAGCCTAGGGGAAAAAAAAAAAAAAAACCCTGTGAAAAAAAAAACCCTGGCTCCCCGTCTAAGTGTGAAAATACAAAAATAAGCTGAAATATATTTCAGGGACTTCTTTCTTCAAGAGTGATCTTCTATTGGTGGAGACGGAGACTTCTTCAAGGTGTTCACATTGAATCTGGAAATAAAAAGACAAAAGCAGAAAAAGAACTGAATAACAAAAATACCTATCATATTCGTTTGAAATTTATAACCCATTCCAAGAAAGAGTTGGAAACATCATGAATAGCCCTAAAACCATCTTGAAATTTATATATGGGACAACTATCGATGAGATGAGGTATTGTTTCTTCTGCTTCTCCACATTCACAACTTGCACTAGGAACTGAGTTCCATTTAAATAGCATGCCATTGGTACGACCATGACCTGTTCTCAAACGATTAAGAACTGTCCAAATTTTTCTTGGAAGATCAAAACCAGGAACTTTTTCAGAAGGATCAGAAACGAGATATTTATTGAACATTTCGTAAGAGTTCCACTCAGTCTTCCATAATTCTTTATCACTTATGTTCATATTGAAGAACGTATTATGCCATAATGGTTTACGTGACTTCAATCTGGGAATTCTATTTTGTGGAAAATATGAAATAATTGGGAATAAATTGGGAAAAGAATGATATTTATTCCAAGAATTCAGAGCTGCAGTCTGTCTGCGAATATGGGGAGGGACAATATTAGACAATACAGGTAACTAATGAACCGGTGTAGATCTTATGGTGCCAGTAATTATTCTCATGGATGTATTCAATTGTGCATCTATTTTTTGTGTATGTGCGCTATTAAACCAAACAGAGCAACAATACTCAGCTGCAGAAAAGACTAGGGCTAGAGATGCTGTACGAAGAGTGGAAGCATCAGCACCCCAAGAGGATCCAGCTAATTTCTGAACAATATTATTCCTAGTTTTTAGTTTTAGGCTCAGATCATTTAAATGAGCCTTGTAATTGAGAGATGAATCTAATTTAACTCCTAAGTATTTTGGATAGAAATTAAAGAAATAGGCGTTCTGCAAGCATATCTTAATGAAGCAAATCCCAGCAAAAAAGTTCAGAAGAAGCTGAAAATATACACCAAGAGACTAAGAATAAAAGACACAGACAGACAGTATAGAGGAAAGCTGGGAACATACGCAGGGAACTTAAAACAAAAAGTCGCAGCTCTGGGGAACAGGATAAGAAGGTATCACAAGAGAACACAGAGGTACAGAGAAAACAATCTTTTCACGAACAATCAAAAGCAATTCTTTAGAATCATGGATGAAGGGATTAAACAAGACAAGACCAAACCTTCAACACCGACAGATATGCGGAAATTCTGGTCGAGCATCTGGTCACAGAAAAATGAACATAACAAAGCGGCAGCATGGATAGAGCGAGAAAGAAAGGAACATATGAACCTGCAATAGATGACCCCGACAGCTGAAACCGAAGAAGACGTTAGAAGAACGATTAAAAGAACAAAAAATTGGACAACACCGGGCATTGATGGCATCCATAATTATTGGTGGAAGTCACTCACGTGCACTCACAAAAGACTAGCCCTCCTCATCGAACACGCTATTGAGAACCCTCAAACCATCCCGAAGTATTTTACTCGAGGTGGTGATGCAAAGCATGAACATAGGAGAAAAATACAAGTACCTAGGTGTTTATCAGTTGTTTTTAGTGGAACAGCAAGAAAATAAGAAGATAGCAGAAATAGAACTCATTAGAAGGGTGAGAAAAGTGCTGAACACCCAACTATCAGCTAAGAACAAATTAGTAGCCATCAACACCTGGGCCGTCCCAACGCTACTGTACACGGTTGGGGTGCTAACCTGGTCGAAAACTGACCTTAAATGACTTGATAGAAAAATAAGAACCACCCTGACTAAATATGGCATGTTACATCCGATTTCGGCCATAGAGCGACTATACTTACCCCGTAAAGATGGAGGACGCGGGCTGGGCAACCTCGAACTTGCCTGCATAAAGGAAGAAATGAAAATACAGTCTTTCTTCAAACAGAACAACTCACCGGTACATCAATGGATTGCAGCACACCGAAGTTCCCTTTCAACAGCTGGAGAGATTCAGAGGCAGGTCGCACAAGAGGATCGATCTGAAACGTTAAAGCAGACCTGGAAATCCAAAGCTCTGCATGGCAGATTCTATGCTGTTGTTACAGGGTTATCTCTTTCCACAGACAGAAGGAACAATTTTGGCCATACAGGACCAAGTTGTACCGACTAGAACCTACTTAAAGCATATCCTTAAACAACAGGTGGAAAGCACAAAATGTAGGTTGTGCAATAACGCGGAGGAATCAGTGCAACATTTGGCCTCGGGATGCTCAACCATAGCGGGTACGAAATATCTGTCTCGTCATAACAATATGAGGAAGGTTGTTCACCAGCTTTTAGGCCTCCAGAAAGAACTCATCCGACACTTCACACCCCACCACTTATACACTCCAGAAACTGTGCTGGAAAATTATCATTCTAAGGTGTACTGGGACTTAACAATTACCACGGATGAATTGATAATTTTCGAAAGTTTTTTTACTTTTCCTCCTTGATAAAGATAGAAGATGTCTATCGAAACGTCGGAAAACATTACATCCACAATAGATGATAGTAATAGCCCAAATAATCATTCAACATTCTCTGAGTTCATTCTGAAATTCATCGGGTGTATACTTATCATATAAACGTTTAGTTATGGAAGTACTGACATGAAAAGAATTCAAGGATCCCAAATTAATAGATATTATTAAGTGATCCGACAACTTAGGAATCAAGTGAACAGTATGGTCTAGACATCTATCATTAGTTATGACATAATCAATGAGGGTGGAACTGTCTTTGGTGATCCTTGTAAACTCATTAACAATTTGTTTGAAACCTGACTGATCAATTATGAACTTACATTTTTTGGCATTGAAAGAATTCTACTTGAAGTCCAAATTAAAATCACCGACACAAACAAAACATCCTAGATATGTTGAAAATTCTTCTAAAAACTCACTAACAAAATCCAAGAAAATCGATACGCGAATCCCAGGAGGGTGATAAAGTGGTTAACAGTAATCGTTCTTTACGCACCTTTATCTCCACACTAATAAGCCATAGGTATGGTTCGGAAATTGTGGTTAAAACGGTGTAAACAATTCCATATCATGAACAAATCATCACTCCTCCAGTTCTCTTGTTATCTGATGGACAGTTAAGAGTCACATACCCGGGAATGCTTATTTCGTTTGACTGTATATTGTGTTTGATGTGGGTCTCACATAGAGAAATAATGTCAGGCTTCCACTGTTGAATGAACGGAACTATTTTATTCTTATTATTAAGGAATCCCTGGCAATTAAAATACACCATGCTTTTGTGTTTGGATTGCTATATCTCACCAAAATTGATTTGTTTTGACAAGCTGTCAATAATTCTCCCGTAGCAAGGACAATCCCGATCATATGCTGCGTGATCGGTTTGCAGTTTAATGCCTAATATTTCAACATTCTTTGTACAGTTAATACATTTGTTTTCCGAATTTTTGCAATCTTTTGAGTCATGATTTTTTGAGAAAATGAAACAAGATCTTTCATTTCTACAGTCTTTCTGAAAATGATTAAAATCCGCACATTTGTAGCAACGGATTATATTACAGTAGTCGCTTATGAAACAACTTCTTCATCCAATATTCACTTTATTTCTACACTTAATGAATTTATAAACAGGAGAATCTACTTCCATAATTATATTTGCAGTGTTCTTTCGTGATTTAGGTTCGAATTTTAGAATAATTCTCATTTTATCAGCAATATTTTCATCAATTTGTTTCCAGTCATTCTGGAAGACTAAGCATTCTACAAGTTCTTCGTTTCGTTCAGTAATTGGTGATCTTGATTCGTTTTCAAAAAACAGGTAATTTTCAAACTTGCTATTTTGATTTTTATTCTTGATCACATTTGAAATTTTAGTGGGGAAATTGTAATATATCGGGGGTCAATCATATACGTTGCACTCTCTACTACTTTATTTTTACTGTACAAACTGCCTATCTACTAATGTACATAGACATCGAGAGTCTAGGGGTGGAAAAGAGCGCAAAATACAAATACATTACACTTCGTCCTTTAGTTTACAGGTAAATATATGGAAACTTAAATTTTATTCAATTGATCATAATTATTACATAATAAATCATTCATATCCAAAACGTACAATTGGTTTAATATCTCTTTTTGGGTAACGGTTAGCTATTGACAGCTCTACTTGATTTTCATTAACATCTGCAATATCATCAGTATTCGACTTATCCTCATTTTCAAAAATTTCAGAATTTTATATTTTCAATTCAGTATGCAAACTACTTTGCTTATACTTGAAACTTAATTCATCATTATTCAATCTATTGGAAATTTCGGAATCGACACTAAGATCTGGCTGAAGTGTTTTCCTCAATTGATTCGCATGCCTTTTCCACATTAGCCTCAATTCCGGAATTTCAATATTATATTTATACATCTACCAATTATTCTATTTACCCCTTAACCCATCTAACTCTATTTATCATTCTATAATCTTTCACTAATACTACTTCACCTATTCTATATACAATATTTTTCTTTCCCCTAGAATATTTTTTTTTATTTCCTCGTGCTATTTTTACATTGTTTTGAAAATTTTTCTGTTTAACTCTTTCCAAATCTCTAGTATTTTTATTATTAGGTAACATTATATCAAATCTATTTCTTAGTGTACGGTTAAACATCAATTGTGACGCAGCAACGCCGGTGGTACAATGAGGTGTTCCTGTAATCAAATGAAAATCTACTGAGAATGGTCTTCGTGTGTAACCTAATAATGCTAAATAGTACCCTTTTCAAAGCTTGTTTCACTGTTTTAACGCTATTTTCAGCTGCTCCATTCGATTCTGGATTGTAGGGGGGTGTGGTGATATGTTTAATACCATCCGAAGAAAGAAAACTACCAAATTTCTTTCATTTAAAGCTACTGTCATTATCTGAAACCATATATTTCGCTAATCCAAATCTAGCAATAGTTTCTCTTAACGCATGCATCGTCATTTCCGAGCTAGTTGAAGAGGTTTCAAATACTTCCAACCATTTGGTGTACGACTCAATTATAACTAAATAATACTTATTTTTTATTGGACCTAGATAGTCTATATGAATACGCTCAAATGGTTCTTGTGGAGTTCTCCACTGATTCATTCAACTTTAGGAGGATTATGAAAAAATTTTACGCAAGCTTCACATTGTTTTGTTAATTTTTCAATAGTAGAATCCATACCTGGCCACCAAAAATAGGAACGTGCCTGTTCGGTCCTTTTGTTATAGCATGAATTTGAGGCTGAGGCGATCGCTAAATATTTGAATTTCGAGCTAATTTCATAAGTCAACACTGGTGACTTCGCATATGTTATGGATACGCTGTGCATACGCCTCTAGAACGCGAATTGCATTAGAAGAGCTCTCGCTACCACGTCTGTTATTGAATTTTTTATAAAATCACGCTAATTTTGATTTGTTTTTGGGTATATTACACGCTTGGTTTCACCCGCATATTTGGAAATTTCGCATCGCATTTTGATTGTGTTTTCAACACCGCATTTGAACAAAAGTTGGACTAGAAATCCCGCAGCAAGGGGTCCCTGTGAAGAGCTGATAATTGGAGCAGAGCCCTGAAATCATCGTAGTTCACCGCTGTGGTAAGTCATCATTGTTGACCGCATTTCTTTAAATGAATTTTGTTGTTCCATATTATATATTTCGCGTTCGCACCAGCTTCAAACGCAAAAATAAATACAGTCCACTTATCCCTCAAAATTACTGAGCTATCGGACATAACATTGGTCACTTCGGCCGTATATTGATATTGAACTTCGCTTGCAACGGCTTGCACCCCTTTTCCGTACGCCCCTGACTTGAAACGATCTCGCGATACCATGCATTATAGAAGATGTATGTGCTCAATGCTTATTTCTGTGTTCCGGAAGCTAACCTCTATCGGTTGCCTTCAGGGATTTCTGTTCACGTTCTGTTTCCACGTTCATATTCTGAAGAAATTAAACAGATCAATTTCTAAGTGTAACTTTTCCGAATTAAATATCTGCGAGAAGTACGTGATCATTCTCGGTAAGTGAATATTCCCTCCCAGGAATTGGAATTTTGGTGTTTTTCGGTTATTCATCTCCTCCCTTGGGGTTAAATTGCATCCTATGACGAAGCCAAGAACATCACAGTTTGATTTTGAGATGAGTTATATCATAGGCTGTTGAGCTACGTCCTTTCACTGGATTAAGCACTGTTAATTTGAGCTTGTGGCATGGTCACCTTCTTCGACTGAGATGAGAATTGCATCGTATCAAGTAACTGTCTGAATACGATAGAGAATTCGTGCAGAAACCATCTACATGCACTGATCCCTTGGCATGGAACATCTTCGTGGGAATTCACCTTATATCTGGAAAATTGGAGGATGCGCTTGGAGGCTCGACAACTGTTAAGATAAGTCCCTAATGTGTGTGGTACTTGGGAGATTGGACATTTGACACAATTTTGTAATTTAATATTGTATCTTTTATTGTACTCATTATATTTGTCAAAAACCGAGGGGAGTTTTGTTGCTGGGATAATCAAGCCCACCCTGAGAAAATTAAGAGTAGAGTCTCATGCTCACCATCATTTCTTGACGTGGCAATTAGCATGTTACACATTGGCGCTCAAACGTGGGACTCGAGGAACCTGGCAACAAATTAATCTCACTTATAACAACAAAACCAGTCTCTCATAGTATTTCGTTATCTACATTTATATATTTTGCTATTGCATGAGTTGATGTTATATTCCTTTCTGTTTACTATTATCACGTGCCTTAACTGTTATCATTTTGTGCTTTTTAACTCCAACTATTATCTTATATCTAAAAAATTTTTGAAGTCATGAATCCGGACTCTTAAAGAGTCATGAACTCTCTTATGAGGTTGCGATACGCTTGGGCAGGGATGACAGGAGAACCGTTGAATTTAATCGTAAGATTTTGAGAGGTCTTTTGGCACAAGCAGAGAGGGATGGAGGTCCTTCTGAGTATCGGAGTATTTTTTCTGTAGAGGATGACTTTCATGAGCTTTCTCTTTCGATTTCCGATTTAGAATCGAAGATATCTAAATTAACTCATAAGTCTGGCCTTGCTGATTTGGCCAAAATTGAGGATAGGTTATCTCACTGTGCTGGTCGCTTGAAACGCATTTCACTTGAGGACGATACCTTGGAGAGTCAAAAGCATGACCTTAGGCTTAAGATTATTGATTTAGAGGCAGATTTCCATGACCACAAGCTCTCGACTAAAACTGCTACCTCCGTTCTTTCGGATCCTGTCACTCTAACTTCTCACTCTTCCTCTTGTGTACAATCATCTAGTAGTAAAGTGCCTGTTTATAAATGGAACATCAAAAATTTTCTGAAAAGAGCCACTCGTGCCATTTCTCGAACTTTTGGATACTTTAAAGATCTCTCGTGGCTGTTCTGATGAGGACTTATTTGCCTCGGCTTCAGATTTATTTGAGTCAGATGCCTGGACTTGGTGGCACAATCACTTCGTTAGAAAATCTTTCAGCACGTGGTCGGAAATGGTGGATGCGCTCAAGGATGCTTTTTTGCATGCAAATTATGATCAGGTTCTACTCGATGAAATCAAATCGAGAAAGCAGCGTTCACGGGAAAGTATTGGTGTTTTTATATCCTCGATGGAAGCCCAATTTTATCGTTTAAATGTTAAAATTCCTGAGGTAGAGATGGTTAGGATTATTAGATCGAATTTGCTACCGGACTATGTGAGGGCATTGGTTTTGAGAGATATTGATACTCTGTCTGATCTGACCTCCTTGTGTAAAAGAGTGGAGGGTACTCTTGGGTTGAGCACCGTGAGGTCTCGTGAAGTTTCTCAGGTTAACTTGATTACATGCTGGAATTGCGACAAGACTGGACATAAATATCCATCATGCGTGAGGCGTCGGAATATATTTTGTTATGGCTGTGGAGCCAAAAATCTCATAAAATCGAGGTGCCCTAAGTGTTCAAAAAACGCAGATGCTGGTCACGTTATGGCAGAGGGCGTGATTCCGCATTTAGACCCTGCCAGAAGTCCAGGTCCAAGCGGCACAACATTGTAGGTACATTTGATCGTGAGGATTTTAATGATTGGTTGCTGAAAGTCAAAGCCTTCTGTTCAACTGAGAAAACACATCCCTTAACTTCCCAGCCAGAGCCTCTTACTCATTCTGTGTGTCCCTTGATAGAGAGAGTTTTTGATGATAATAGACCTTATCTAAGAGTGAAGGTTTCTTCTGAAAGCATCTTAGCGTTATTGGATAGCGGTAGTAATGTGTCGATTATTGGTTCACCGTCGTTGTTTTTGCTGAAGAAGTTGAATTTACCTTTGAATTATGATGTTTCCTTACATGTCACCACCGCTGATGGAACTTTGCAGAGTACTCTGGGTTATGTTACTCTGAGTATTGAATTGGATGGTGTCTCGAGAGCTCTTAGGGTGTTAGTTATTCCTTCCATTTCTCAGGAAATGATTCTTGGGATGGATTTTATTCAGACTTTCAACCTTAGTCTGAACTTCACTGATTCCTCTTATAATTCTTCAGTGCTAAATTCATCTGCTGTTCATGTGATTAGACCTGCTGATGCCTTGACTCCGGCTCAGAGATGTAACTTGGAGGAAGTCATAGATCAATTTCGAATACTTGGACTGAAGGATAAAATAGGTAGAACTCATCTTCTAACACACTCCATTAAGACGGAGGGATCTCCGATACGTCAGCGTCAATATCCCCTCTCACCTGCTATGCAGTCTGTCCTCAATAGACAGATAGACGAGATGCTAGAACTCGATATCATTGAGCCTGTTACCACTGTTTCTCCTTGGTCGTCTCCTCTTTGGTTGGTGAATAAGAAGGATGGATCATATAGAGTTTGTTTTGATGGCAGAAAGCTGAATTCTGTTACCTCCCTGATTCATATCCAATGCCTTTGATTGAAACTATAATTAGTAAGGTAAGCAATGCCTCCTTTCTGTCCTCAGTGGATCTGAAGTCTGCTTTCTTTCAAATTCCTCTTGATGATGAGTCCAAGTTGAAGACTACATTTGCTGTTCAAGGTCGTGGTCTCTTTTGTTTTAAAGTTCTTCCTTTTGGTCTGAATAATGCCTCCCAGGCTATGTGTCGTCTCATGGACATGGTCATAGGTTCATCACTGGAACCGTATGTGTTTTATTATCTGGATGATGTAATTATTGTCACCCCTGATTTCGAGACCCATGTTAGAGTGTTGAAAGATCTTGCCAACCGTCTTAGAGAAGCCAACCTTACTGTCAACTTTGAAAAATGTCAGTTCTGTCGTCCCTCACTCAAATTCCTGGGATTTTTGGTGGATGAGCATGGTCTACGAACGGACCCTGATAAGGTTAGATCCATTTTGGAATATCCTGTCCCCACTAACACCACTCAGATTAGGCGATTAATTGGTCTCATTGGATATTATAGGCGATTTCTGAAGGATTTTTCTAGTGTCTGTTCTCCTATTTTGGACCTTTTGAAGGGTCGTAGGAAGGACAACCTGTGCAATGGACAGATGATGCTAACACTGCCTTCATAAAGATAAAGCAGTTGCTCACCACGACTCCCATTTTGGCCAGTCCGGATTTCTCCAAGCGCTTTATTCTTGCTTGTGATGCCTCAGATGTTGGTGTGGGAAGTGTACTCTTTCAGGAAACCGATGGTGTTGAACATCCTATAGCATATTTCAGCAAATCCTTGTCAAAGTCTCAGCGAAACTACACCACGACGGAGAAGGAGCTTCTCGCCGTTCTACTTTCTATCGATCGATTTCGCCCTTACATTGAGGGAACTGAGTTCACGGTGATAACAGACCACTCTTCCTTGCAGTGGCTACACTCAATGAAAAATCCCTCTCCCAGAATTGCTAGGTGGATGGTTCGATTATCTTGCCATCGCTTTAAGATAGTCCATCGGAGTGGGCTCCTGAATACCGTTGCTGATTCCTTGTCGCGGATCCCTGAGGTGGCTGTTCTTGATCTTGGTACCTTGAAAACAGATAGTTGGTATCGTGACATGTGTGACAGAGTTGGAAGGAACCCTGAGTCCTTTCCTGATTTTAGGGTCTCTGAGGGTGTTTTATACAAGCATATTATGTGTAGGTCCAGGTTCTCGGATAACTCTCCGGAATGGAAAATTGTGGTTCCGACGGCGAACAGATTGGAGCTTTTGAAGAAATATCATGACGATCCCTTGGCTGGACATTTTGGTGTTTTTAAGACCCTCTCTAGATTGTCTCAATTGTACTATTGGCCTAAGATGAGAAACTCCGTGAAAGCTCACGTTAGTAGATGTGGGGTGTGTGCTTCCTGTAAGTCTGATAATTTGCCGCAAGCTGGTTTGACGGGAAATTACCGAAACATCAATCATCCTTTTCAACTGTGATATCTGCGGATTTAATAGGTCCATATCCTAGGTCAAAAAGTGGGAACCAGTATGTTCTCGTGGTTACGGATTGGTTTACGAAATTTGTCTTGGTGCATCCTATGGCTAGAGCTACCGCTAGGCTGTTGCCAGCTTTGTTGAGAATCAGGTTTTCCTTATCTTTGGGGTTCCTCAGATAGTAGTGGTGGACAATGGAGCTCAGTTTGTTTCTAGGAGTTCAAGAGCTTGATCGAGAGGTATAAAGTACAGAAAATATGGTACAATGCGAGGTATTTTCCTCAAATAAATCCTACTGAGCGAGTAAACAAAACGATAACAACTGCCATAAGATCCTTTATAGATGAGAATCATAACACCTGGGACCAAAACATTCACCAGATTGCTCAGGCTATTAGGTTGGCCAAACATGAGGTTACTGGTTATTCCCTTCTTACTTGTGTTTTCATAGAAACGTCCCTACAGATGGCGCATTTTTTGTATTGATTTCAGATAATGCTCGCAATCTGGTTGAAGTGGAGAACAAGCTTTTGGATCCATCTCTGCAGCTCAGAGAACTTCCGGAGATTTACGACACTGTCCAACATAGACTATTAGATGCATATAAGAAAAATGCATGTCGATATAATCTGAGGAAGCGTGACGTTCGTTTTGCGGTAGGTGATAGGGTTTGGAAAAAGAACTTTGTCCTTTCGGATGCCTCCAACAAGTTTTCTGCGAAACTGGCTCCTAAGTATGTTCCCTGTATTGTTGATAAAGTGGTGTCTCCATTGGTCTATGGCCTGAAGGATCAGAACGGACACAAGTTGGGCAACTTTCATGTCAAACATCTTAAGCAGGACCTAACTCGTCGGGAGTCCACCAGCTCTGGCGGGGATGATCATGAGTAGCACGATTATGACCTTTGCCTCCTTAAACTATTTCTTTCTGGTGCACCCCTTTCGATTGGCAGTTGTTGCTTGTATTATCTAGTGTTTTTGTGGTTAAGCCATGTTTGGTTTGACCCTGTGGAGGTTCCTTTGGCCTTTGGTGCTTGTATTTTCTTCAAATCTCGCAGGTTACGAATCTTCTTTGCGAGTGTGGCCTTTAATCTGTCTGGAGTACATTGCGGATATGCAGCTGATAAACCCTCTTTGGTGTAACCGCCGGTGTATTTTGGAGTTGTTTTTTTTAATTTGACGTCGAGTGACACTCTGACGTTTTCTTGTGTACCGGATTGAAAGAATTGAGGCTTACCTTATTTTGTCGTAGATATCTTGTCTGATCTTATCATACATATCTTGTCTTATCTTGCCGCGGATATCTTACCTTGCCTTATATCACATATCTTACTTTGTCTTACCGTGGGTATCTTGCCTTATTTTATCGCAATGTATCTTGCCTTGCCGCGAGGTACATATCTTACCTTATCGTGCACATCTTACCTTACCTTATCGTACATATCTTACCTTACCTTATCGTATATATATCTTACCTTACCTTATCGTACATATCTTGATTTGCCTTGTCGTATGTATCTTTCCTATGATTCCTTATCTCGATTTTGTCTCTGTAAGCTTATGCTTGCTGGCGCCCAATAAATTAAGCTGTGGTACCCTGGTGACGGAGGGGTGTTTTGGATCCGCCATAGGCCTGGGAATGTGACCGTCGAACATCTGACGTGTTGATAACTATATATATATCTGATTTTGACGTTTATCGATTTTGACGTTAGTTTTTATCTTTTCTATATACCTACTTGTGTCTCTATGTATCCCGCTAGACTCGCGAAGAGTGTGACCTGTCGTTGGTCGTGCATCAAGCCGTAGCTTTTTGCCCACGAGGACCTTTGACTTTTACCAATGTTGTCTTTTATTACGGATTTTGACATTTCCCAATTTTGACGCTACCGATTCGGACATCACCACTCTAGGATGTGATGGGGGTCGTGGAGGATGCGACCTTGGTTAAAAAAGTCCTTCTTGTCCAGCACCTTGTTCGAGACCTTCGATTCGGGTTTTGAAGAAGTTTCTCTTTTAGTTATAAAAAGGTAAAGAAAATCATAAAAATCTCGGCCCATTATTTAATATCCTTTGTTGAATCGGTTTATGTTTTATTTTATTTTCCTTTTTTCCCTTACATCTCAGCTGGACATGTCGGTACCTATTTGCCTTCAGCAGATAGGTATCTTTCACCTTTTTTTTTTTGTGAAAACACCTTGGGGCGTTCTCTCTCGTCGAATCCCTTGCCTTGGCGTATCTTGGTATCTGGCCACCCTCAGTGACCACATATCTCATGACATTTGTTTAGTTTGACTTATATTTCGGGATTTTAATTGGAAAATTTCTCATTCTGAAAAATTTTCTTTCCTGGGAGGAGGTGTGTGCAACGGCTTGCACCCTTTTCCGTACGCCCCTGACTTGAAACGATCTCGCGATACCATGCATTATAGAAGATGTATGTGCTCAATGCTTATTTCTGTGTTCCGGAAGCTAACCTCTATCGGTTGCCTTCAGGGATTTCTGTTCACGTTCTGTTTCCACGTTCATATTCTGAAGAAATTAAACAGATCAATTTCTAAGTGTAACTTTTCCGAATTAAATATCTGCGAGAAGTACGTGATCATTCTCGGTAAGTGAATATTCCCTCCCAGGAATTGGAATTTTGGTGTTTTTCGGTTATTCATCTCCTCCCTGGGGGTTAAATTGCATCCTATGACGAAGCCAAGAACATCACAGTTTGATTTTGAGATGAGTTATATCATAGGCTGTTGAGCTACGTCCTTTCACTGGATTAAGCACTGTTAATTTGAGCTTGTGGCATGGTCACCTTCTTCGACTGAGATGAGAATTGCATCGTATCAAGTAACTGTCTGAATGCGATAGAGAATTCGTGCAGAAACCATCTACATGCACTGATCCCTTGGCATGGAACATCTTCGTGGGAATTCACCTTATATCTGGAAAATTGGAGGATGCGCTTGGAGGCTCGACAACTGTTAAGATAAGTCCCTAATGTGTGTTGTACTTGGGAGATTGGACATTTGACACAATTTTGTAATTTAATATTGTATCTTTTTATTGTACTCATTATATTTGTCAAAAACCGAGGGGAGTTTTGTTGCTGGGATAATCAAGCCCACCCTGAGAAAATTAAGAGTAGAGTCTCATGCTCACCATCATTTCTTGACGTGGCAATTAGCACGTTACACGCTTTGATTGAAAAATTAAATTTCATTTTACCTATTTCAAATTTGGTCTGCTTATTTATTCGAAGATTTTTTGCTACATTCATCTGGACCGGCAAAGCCCGGCGTTCGCTTATCTCGCTTATCGCATTCCATACATGTTTGTTGAGTTTTCATTGTAATTCATTTGGATTGAATATTTATTTCTTTAAAATAAATTGATTGATTTTTAAATCAGTTGAAATCGCAATATGACAGATATCAAATTGAGGAAAGCAAGATTAAATAGAAGTTCATGCGTTTTTGAATTATCTTCACTTCTGGATTTAGCCAACCGAGCCGTCTCAGATTTCTCCCTAAGAACTTCCTTTAAAATTCGATATCAAATTGAGGAAAGCAAGATTAAATAGAAGTTCATGCGTTTGTGAATTATCTTCACTTCTGGATTTAGCCAACCGAGCCGTCTCAGATTTCTCCCTAAGAACTTCCTTTAAAATTCGTTTTAATGAAATCGATGATGTTCGTGAAGAATTTCATAAGCAGCATCAAACTGTCACTGGTATTCTTTTGCAGGGCGATAATGATTCCGAACTTATAAGTGAAGAAACAATTAGAAAAGAATTTCTGGATACGTTTTTTTCCGTTAAAACAATGTATTCAGAATTACTTGATTCAAATGGCGATTCTTTGAATATGTCGGCACAAGCAAGTTTAATTCGAAAACAAAGTCTTGGGTCTAGTGCTACAGCTTGTACACCAAATGTTCGTCTTCCGCAAATAGAAATTAAAAAGTTTAGAGGGGATTACACGCAGTTTGTAACATTTATTGATGTTTTTGACGCTTTGGTTCATAATAATAACTCTTTGAGTGAAATTGAGAAATTTAATTACTTGATTTCTTCTCTAGAAGGTCCGCCACTTTCCTTAGTACGCACTTTACCTATGAGCTCAGGCAATTACCAAATAGCTTACGATTCTCTAGTCAGTCGGTTTTCTAATGAAAGGTTGAGAGCTCCAGCACATTGGAACGCTATTGAAAATACTTCCAAAATTAGTTGTTATAATGAATCTGCCCTTCGTAAGTTACTCAATACTTTCACAGAAAACTTAGCCGCTCTCAAAAATATGAATTTTCCTGTAGAATCTTGGGATTTCATTTTGTTCATGATCTTGATAAAACGCTTAGATAATGCAACAGTAACACGTTTCGAACTTGAAAATGGTTCATCATCAATTCCAGAATTCAATACGCTCATTGAATTTCTTAATGAATATTGCATCGCAATGGATACGTTAGGAGCAGTTCATAATTCGTGTTACAAGTTTAAATCCGCTAATCCTAGTAGACCTTCAAACCTGAAATCAAACATTGCATCTTACTTCTCGAATGATCACAAGATTCAACGCTCCAAAAAAAGGCCCAATTTGTGCACTTTGTAAACAAAATCATCCGATTCAATCTTGTTCAGATTTTTTGGAAAGATCTCCTCAGGAACGTCATGCCTTCGTCAAGCAAAAGCACTTGTGCTTTAATTGCCTTAGTGGAATTCATGATTTGCGCTCCGGCAAATCAGTGAACACCTATCGCAAATGTAACGAAAGACATCACACTTTGCTTCATCTTGAATCGTCATCGTCTAAACCTTCCAATAATTCAGAAGGGTTACCTTCGACCAGTTCTGCCCCTTCTGATACAGCAGTTCTGACTGCATCTGCTGGTGTCTGTCGAAAGTCATCCGCAGTTCTCTTATCGACGGCATTAATCGACGTAAGAGATAATTTTGGAAATTTCCATTCATTTCGATGCCTGATCGACAGCGGATCCATGTCTTCGTTTATCAGCCGAAAGGCTGCAAATTCGTTATGTCTACCCCGCCGCAAAATAGATGTCGAGGTAAAGGGTCTCAGCACCATGAAAACTAATGCTACTCATGGTTACTTGACTTTGTTATTTCGACCACTCAATTTGAATGAACCTGTCATATTGACAGACGCTATAATTCTAGATAGAATTGGTGATGAGGTACCTGCTTATCAGGTTCCTGAGTCTGCTTGGGCACATTTGAAGCACTTAAAGCTAGCAGATGAAAATTTTCATACTCCTGGTACAATTGACATTCTGTTAGGCGCAGATGTGTTTTCGAGAATCTTACTATCAGATCAGATGATGGGTAAACCAGGTCAACTTGACGCCATTGAAACTGTTTTGGGGTATATTGTGATGGGAATATTTGAATGTAGTCCGAAAACACAGATCTCAACATTCCACATTTCGTGCTCTGAATTCACGTCTGATATTTCTCTTCGGAAATTTTGGGAACTTGATTCTGTTCCATCTATAGAACCGTTGTCACCTGATGACAAACTGGGTGATCGGATTTTTTCGGATCAATATTATCGTGACGATGAGGGTCGCTACGTGGTTTCCCTTCCTTTCCGTGATAACTTGCCTCATTTCACGGGGATGCGAGAACTGGCGCTACAGCGTTTTTTCTGTCTGGAACGCAGGCTTGTGAAAAACCCGAGTTTGTATAAACTTTACATCGAATTCATGCGGGATTATCTTGATTCAAACCATATGGAAATTGTGCCAGATAGTTCAATAAAGTCCAATTCGTTTCATCTGCCTCATCATTGCGTGATCAAATATCAAAATGGTCAACCCAATATCCGCGTTGTTTTTAATGCCTCCGCCAAATCACCTCACCCAGAGGAAGGTTCTCTAAATGATCATCTTCTCACTGGTAGGAAACTTCAGAAAGACATTCTTTCAATTTTATTGCGCTTCCGTTCACATGAGTACACTTTATGTGCGGATATCAGACAAATGTACCGTATGATTCGCATAAAATCTGAGCATGCTGATTTTCAACTCATTATTTAGAGGTTCTCTGTGGAAGAGGATCCGCTATATTATAGGCTACTCACAGTCACTTACGGTGTTAACAGTGCACCTTATCTTGCGCTACGTACCCTCATGCAACTAGCCAAAGATGAGGGAGAAAGACTTCCGATTGCTTCGAAAGCCTTGAGTGAGGATACCTACGTTGATGACGTAGTAACTGGTAGTTCAACCTTGGAATTAATGGATCAGTTGCTCAAGGAACTGATTGACCTCCTTGAAAAAGGAAATTTCGAACTTAGGAAATTCTCTTCAAATATTCCTTCCATTCTGAAAGGAATACCAAAATCGCACCTGTCAATTGATCCAATGTCTTTTGATCGACATGATGAATCCTCCTCTCTCAAGGTCTTGGGTCTACAATGGGACCCTTCCAATGATTGTTTTTCTTTTAATGTTGAAACTTCAAAAGGTTTATCCACCAAGCGCTATCTTCTTTCCCAAATCATATTGGATTGGATCAAAGGGTCACCTCATCGTTGGCCGACTTTTGTTTCCAATAGGGTAGCCCACATCCAAGAGAAAATTCCTGGCGCCTCTTGGCATCATATGGAGTCCCAACACAACCCCGCGGATTCCGGTTCCAGAGGTTTGCTTCCTTCAGAATTCGCTTCTCAATCATTGTGGTTTGATGGACCCCAAACATTGGTCATAACGCTAACGGATCCTATTTTAAATGTCGATGTTGTTTCGACCGCTCCTGCTGAAATCGATAACTTTTGTTCGAATATTTCGAAGGAAACTCCCGAGAACATAGTAAATCTTTTGCTCGAGAACTTTTCTTCCTTGACAAAAGTTCAAAGGATTTTGGGATACGTTCTTCGCTTTGTAAATAACGCAAAAAATAGACATACAAAACGATCTGAACATCTTTCTCTTTGTGAATTGGATGAAGCTTTGCTTCTATTGGTTAAATCCACTCAAGAGCGGGTCTTCTCTTCGGAACTCAAGAGGAAGTCATTCCCGCGATATATGAAAAAACTGAATGTCTTTCAAGATGAAAAGGGTTTATTAAGAGTAGGAGGAAGGATTAATTCATGTTCTCTTTCATTTGATTCCAGACATCCCTTACTTTTGCCCAAGAAAGGTCGTCTCACATCGCTCATCATCGAACTGTATCATAAAAAATATTTACAGGCTGGCCTTCGTACTCTTCGCTTCCTAATAGCACAGAGATTTCGGATTCTTTGTGCTAGAGGCGCCATATCTTCTGTACTGAACAAATGTTTGGTATACTTCAAAAATAAACCCAAATCCTTTCAACCCCCTATGGGTTCTCTTCCCTCGACGCGGGTTTCTCAGGTGAAGCCGTTCAGCCATAGCACCATGGAGGTGTTAAAACTATGAAGGCCTATGTTTGTTTATTTGTTTGTTTCGCAACAAAGGCGTTGCATTTAGAATTAGCCACAGTCCTATCGACAGAAACCTTCTTATCTGCGCTCCAACGCTTTATTGCTCGACGAGGTAGAGTGAGTGACTTGTACTCAGATTGTGGCACCAATTTTGTTGGTGCAAGTCGTGAGTTAGCTAAATACATTAAGGATTCAGCTGAACGCGAACAAATCCAATGGCACTTCAATCCTCCTTCAGCTCCACATATGGGGGGTCTGTGGGAGGCAGGGGTCAAATCTGTTAAGTCCCATTTGACTCGTGTTATGGGCTCCCAAATCTTAACTTACGAGGAATTTTACACCATCTTATTTTCGATTGAAGCAATTTTGAACTCTAGACCCCTTGAAGCAATGTCTTCGGACCCAGAAGACGTGTCCGCCCTCTCACCTGGGCATTTTCTCACCATCGAACCACTGACTGCCTTACCCCATCCCAATGTCACCCAACTTCCGTTAAATCGCCTTAGTCGATGGCAAACTATTCAACGCATGCAACAAGATTTTTGGAAACGTTGGCATCGCGAATACTTACACACCTTGCAACAACGTTCAAAATGGTTTGCCTCTGATAAAAACCCTCCAAAGATTGGAGATTTGGTCCTCATTAAAGACGAAAGAGTTCCTCCCTGTCAATGGGTTTTAGGAAGGATTGCATCATTATCTAATGCACCTGACGAATGTAGTCGAATTGCTTCTGTCAAGACAAACAACGGCTTCTTAAAGAGGCCAATCGTTAAACTTTGCCCTCTACCTATTTGAAAGGGTACTCACCGCCTTTATATATTCGTTCCCTTAATCATTTTGTATAAATGTTTCAATTATTTGTTTCATGTCACGAGACACGCTTTTCTTCTTCTTTTTTTGTTTTTACTCATCGCTTTGGATCAATTTTATGTGCCGCTCAAGTAACATTTTGCCATTTTTCGCGGCCCGGAGAATGTTCGGTCCTTTTGTTATAGCATGAATTTGAGGCTGAGGCGATCGCTAAATATTTGAATTTCGCGCTAATTTTATAAGTCAACACTGGTGACTTCGCATATGATATGGATACGCTGTGCATACGCCTCTAGAACGCGAATTGCAATAGAAGAGCTCTCGCTATCACGTCTGTTATTGAATTGTTTATAAAATCACGCTAATTTTGATTTGTTTTTGGATATATTACACGCTTGGTTTCACCCGCATATTTGGAAATTTCGCATCGCATTTTGATTGTGTTTTCAACACCGCATTTGAACAAAAGTTGGACTAGAAATTCCGCAGCAAGGGGTCCCTGTGAAGAGCTGATAATTGGAGCAGAGCCCTGAAATCATCGTAGTTCACCGCTGTGGTAAGTCATCATTGTTGACCGCATTTCTTTATATGAATTTTGTTGTTTTATATTATATATTTCGCGTTCGCACCAGCTTCAAACGCAAAAATAAATACAGTCCACTTATCCCTCAAAATTACTGAGCTATCGGACATAACAGTGCTAGACTTTTCATCTTTACTGTACCCATATGGGTTTTATGTATTTTTTGTAGAATTATTGATTAAGTAAATTTGTAGGAATTACAGTACGATGATTCCAATAAACACACTGATCAATTCCATACTCAATTTTTTTTGAAAAATAGGGTTTCAATTCTTTTTCACAACAATACTTTGGCCAGCCTTCAATAATATAGATTCTAATCTTTTTTAATTTCATCTCTTTGACATTTGATTTCAATTCTTCTAAAGTCTAAATGCAATTCGGAATTAGAAAAGAAATAACAGTAATCTATTTGAACTTCTACTTCATTTATATCATTATTACTATTACAAGGCAATCTAGAAAACCAATCAGCCTAATTCTCTTCTGACTTGACATATTGTATCTCATACGAATAATTTGATAAAATTACTGCCCATTGCCTCAGTCTATTTGCAGAGAATTCTGGAATTCCCTTCTTAGGACTGAAAATAGTCAAAAGAGGTCGGTGGTCAGTGCATAAAGTGAAATGCGTGTTATATAGATATTGATTGAATTTAAGTATACCAAATATGATTGCATAAGCCTCTTTTTCTAATTGTGAGTATTACTGTTGGGCTTTGGTCAAAGTTTTAGAAGCGAAACATATTGGTTTTTCATCTCCAGAAGGTAATATATGACTCAAAACTGCTGCTATGCCATAGCTGATTGCATCAACTGTTATTTTTAAAGGTAAATCTGCATTAAAATGTGCTAAAACGTCTGCTGAACATAATAACTTTTTTACCTTATTGAAAGCCATTTCACAATTTTCATTCCATTCAAAAGTATTATTTTTTTTTTTAGAATTGTCGACATGTTATTCATGAATTTGCCATAATAATTTATACTACCGAGAAAACTTTTCAATTGTGTAATATTCTGTGGTCTAGGAGCTTGGTCAATGGCTTCAGTTCTACTTTTACGTGGATGCAACCCTATGCTATCTATAGTGTAACCTAAATATTCAAGCTCATTTCCAAAAAATTTACATTTTTCCTTGCATAGTTTGAAGCCAGACTCAGTCAATATACTAAACACTTTACGTAATCTACTCAAGTGTTCCTCAAAATTTCTACCTGTTATCAAAATGTCATCAAGAAACACAACCACCCCTTCAATTCCATGTAACAAAGATTCCACAATCTTTTGAAATTTTGCAGGTGCTGATGAGACACCAAAAGGTAACCTGTTATATCTGTACAAACCCATATGCGTAGATATAGTAAGCAAATCCTTTGTGGACTCGTCCACACATACTTGTTGATAAGCCTGAAACAAATCTAATTTTGAAAAATTTTTTCCTTCCTGCAACATACCGAATAATTCTTCAATACGAGGTATAGGATATTTATCCACCTCTATGTATGGGTTGATTGTGACTTTGAAATCACCACATAGGCGTACTTCACCATTTTTTTTAAACTGGTACCACCGGTGTTGCTCATTCACTGTAGTCGACAGGTGATAATATACCTAAAGAATGCAATCTATTAATTTCCTTTTCAACTTGATGTCTAATGGCAAATGGAAGAGGTCTAGCATTACAAAATTTTGGAGAAATATTATAATCCTTCAATTCAATATTAGCAACAACCTTATTAAATTTCGCTAGTTCACTTGAAAACAAATTTGTAAATTCCAAAAATAATTGTGATATTAATTTATTACCTTGATTCTCAGCATCATCTCCTAAGAAATTCAATCCAGTAAAATTAACATTAAATGCTTGTAAGAAGTCTCTTCCATATATTGGAGGTCCACCTCCTTTAAATATATATATATATATCAATTATCTTAGTATAATTTTTAAATATAACTGCAGTTTTGAATATTCCCATTGGTTTTATTCTCGAACCATTATAAAAATAAAACAATTTATCCGTTTCATGGATTTTTTTTCCAACAAACTCTTTGAAGAATAAATCAGCTGACAATGCACTAATTCTTGAACCAGTAACTAGTTCAAATTTCATCTGCTTATTTTCTATGTTTACATCGACATAAAATGGTGGAATTTTATTATAATCCAATTTATATAATTTCAATACATCATCAATATTTTCCTGCATCATTAAATTGTTATCGTTATCACAAATGAAATTATTATTGAATTTTCTTGATTTGACATTATGATTATCATTCTTCTTTTCAAAACAAACTCTTTTAAGTTGGCCTCCAACATGACAGAAATTACAAGTGAAATTAGCCAATGACACTTATCTTTGAGATGTCGGCTGTTCCCACAAGCTGAGCATCGTGCCCCCTTAATTTTCAAATTTCGATTGGCTGATTGTCCATTTCCGTGTCTGTTACCCTCATTCTGAAAGTACTGCGTTGGTCGTGACTGCTTTGCTGATCGCTGATTTGATGGAGTTGATTTCTTGTTCCCACTTCTTGAATTGCGCATATACAGCACTTCCTGCTTCACCTTCCTATCATAATATTCTTCCTGGCCACTTTGTCCTTTAAAAGAAGTAAGAGCTGCCATTTTGTGGTTTGCCAACACTACGGCTTCTTCGAATGAAATCGAAATTTTTTCCTCCAACAATCTATCCAAAGCTGGACCATCACCAAATCCACATCTGAATTTTAAATCGTAAAACAACTTCCAAATGAGTTCCGAACTCGCATTGTACAGCTAATTTACGAACACGTGCAGCCCAATCGTTCGGTGTTTCAGTAGGACTCCTTATCGCATTATAAAACTTGATTCTTTCAGCAAACGGCGTACAGGTGAGAATAGACTAGCAAGAAAAATCGCGCGATTTACTGTCGGACACCACACTTGCAAATTTAAACACCGCTGACAGTCAGCTTCCCGACAGCTCTAGAAGTACTTGCGCGAGACTTCCGCTTGCAAGTCTATACACCTGCACCCGCAATTTCTTGATAACTCGCACTTCTTCCAAACCATTTCGACTTTTGCCAGACAGTCAGTGCGAGTAAAATGGCGGAGAAGAAAGTCTGGTCGGTGAATGATACCAAAACATTAATCGAATTGTTTGAAGAAAATTCGGTTCTTTGGGACACGCGATCCCAAACTTACAAAAATCGAAACATTAAACAAGAGGCGCTGGAAAGAATAGCCAACAAATTAGGTGCAAATGTAAATGAAATTTCTCGAAAACTACACAATTTGCGCAGTCAATTTATGCAAGAAATAAAAAAATTAAAATCAAGAAGAGTGGTAGTGGTACTGATGAAGTTTACACGTCCTCGTGGCCATATTTTTCAGCATTAAAGTTTCTTCAGCGTTCAGTGGATAACTCAGAAACAACAGACAACTTGGTAAGTAGTAGTTTATTGTAATTAAATAATATTTAGCAAAAGTATTATATATGTTTATATTGCCAAGGAACTTCCCCACTAGTAGACATAAAGTACTCTCTAAACTCATCACGTATAAGTTTAGCCTCTGTAGAATAATTATGACACAATCCTCGCTGAAGTGGTAGCAGATTGTTAGTGGGTATCCTTCTTGTCGCCATGTTCCGTCCAGAACTTCATGTGTGTTTTCGTTTTCTTCGTCGAAAGTGCCTGGTGGAGCATACCGTCTCCTAGCGTCCTTACGTTTCATTAGAAAATTATGCAATGCGCATACTGCCAAAACAATTTTCCGTACGGTCTCGGGCTGCACTAAAAGAGGTTTCCGTAAAACTCTGAAAACGTTACAAATAATTCCAAACACATTCTCTACGATTCGTCTCGCTCTAGATAAACGATAATTAAACACGCGATTGGCAACGGGCTGATCTTTATACGGATACGGTTTTAGCAGGTAGGGTTTCATGGCAAAAGCATCATCTGCCACTATGACGTAAGGCGATTGTCTTTCTCGTCCAGATAGTGGCGAAGGTGCTGGGATACCCAGTGCACTTTTCATAAGAGCGGAACTTAGAGAACAATTATTGAAAACGCCACCATCTGATACTCGTCCATTACAACCGACGTCGATATAAGTGAACGTATAACGAGCATCAACTAAGGCCATAAGTACAATACTGTGCGTACTTTTATAATTAAAATAGAAGCTTCCACTTTGGTTTGGTGCCTGCATAACAACATGTTTGCCGTCTAGGGCTCCAATGCAGTGTGGGAAGTTCCACCGGTTCTCAAACTCTCGTGCATGCCACATCCATTCATCGGTAGTCTTAGGAACCTAAAATAAAACAGATATTAAAATAGGTATTGGATAGCGTACGGAATGTCTAAAATTATAGTTTTGTTTCAGAACGCACAACAGTCTGAAATATACGAGGAGGAAGCTGAGTTGGGTCGTCAAGCACACATCAATGAACCACAAAAGAAACATACTAAGAGTTCGGCTAATACATCAGCAGACGATGTACAAAAAGCCCTTAATATCTTGAATGCTCCACTTGACGACGATCAAATTTATGCAGATTATATTGCGAGCGAAATGAGACAAATTAAAAATCCAGCCAACAAACGAAAACTAAAGCGAATAATAAATGATGCTTTAATGCGTAAGGTTGATGAAGATGCAACCGAAAGGGAACCTTTCTCTCTTTCCAGTACTTGTACCCCCTTACCATCCCCCCGCGTACTCAAATACCTCCACCCCCTACCATCCCCCCATACTCAAATACTTCCACCCCGCTACCTTCTCACGCGTACCAAAGTACTTCAACCTATGCTCAGATGCATTCTCCATATACCTACAATTATCAAGCTTTATCAGAATGTGTACATGCAACAGATTCGCAAGATCAATAACCATCTTTAAACAACGATTAAATGCCAGAATTAAGCGTTTTTATCGTATTTTACTGAGTTTTCATTTTGTAAAGAATATATGTTAAGTTTGTAATATTTCGTATAGAATAAACCTTACCTTTAAATACTCCACTTCAAGTCTTTGATACAGTACCAAACACACTTCACCAACAAATCCACCAATTGTGCAAGCTGGGATTCTGAACAGATACATAAGAGAACGATATGAGTCACCTGCAACGGTGGGATCATTAGAACAATTAATTCCTTAGAGGCCCATTTCATAAGTTTTATTTAATGTCAAATTAGTTAATGTTGGAATTAACATGAAGGATTAAATAAATTATTAAAATTATGGAACAAAAATTTTTGTTAATATCATCATTTAATTTTATTGGAGCATTATTTTTGTTTATGAAATCGGCCCTAAATAAACAATAGTACCTTACCAGTGGCAAGAAAGCGAAGTGTTACCATTAAGCGTTCACCAGGTGAAATTGAAGCACGCAAATGGGTATTCTGTTTCGCAATGTCGTTTCCTACCATTGCTAGAAGTTCTTCAAAATCAACTGCTGTCATCCGAATAAAGTTTGTGAACTGTTGTGCGTCTTCCATTTTTAGCTCACGGCTTAAATTATTGTACGCCCCAAATTGTTCTCTCCTAGCTATCCATTCCTTCACCCAACACGTCCGTTTTCTTTTTTTTTATTACGACATAAAATTACCAATGCCGCAGCAATTCGGGTATACCTTACTGGCGCCATGTCACATTAAAAACTGAATCCAAAACTGAACAGACAAATCAGCAAGTTTGACTTGCTAGTGTAAACAGCTTTGCGAGAGCTCGCGGAAGACAGCACTCGCGGGACTCGCGGAACCCCCAAATCGCGACACTTATTGCTCATAATGTAAACGCATACGGAAGTGACTCGCGCGATATCTCACGTAAGCGACTTGCTAGTCTATTGCCACCTTACGAATCGGTGCAAAATGCTTATCAAAAATTTCTCCTAATTGTTGAAATGTTTTTTCCTCCGGTTTTATCGTATTACACTGGTCGAACATTAATCGATAAGAATTTTCATCCAACATGTCAAGGAGTATTGCACGTCGTTTATTTTCCCCGATGTTAATTGCATCGAAATAATTATGCAACCTTGCCTTGTATATGGTCCAATCCGAAATCTTGAAATTGAATTCCTGAAGTCTTCCAAGGATCGAGGTACCTTCCGATGGAGAAACCGTTTTTTCTTCCGAGTCTCCTGCCATGTTATAAAATTCTTTCACTTTTCCAATTTATTCGTCGCCACTGTAATATGTCGGGGGTCAATCATATACGTTGCACTCTCTACTACTTTATTCATACTGTACAAACTGCCTATCTACACTGATATACATAGACATCTCTAGAGAGTCTAGGGGGAAAGAGCGCGAAATTCAAATACATTACAGAAATTGAGATTGATATAAAATAACATATGGTACAGTTATTTTCCAGAAATTTCAATTACGTTCAATTCAAAACTACATTTCTAACTTACATCATTAACAATGATAAGAAGAAGATGGAATCGTTTAAACACGCTTTGGTCAAATTTCAATTGTGTTTACCTAGCCTATAGGCCAGTTCTATTAGGAACAAGCTCGAAGAACTGATATTACCCGATGATTCTAAAAAGATTAGTTTGAAAGTACCATACACTGAGTGGCATACTGATTTTCAATATTTTTGAATTGATTATATTTGTGATTTATGGAATTTTCTAAATTGTTATAAACATCAATCTTTCTTTAAAGTTTTCATCATGAAATAAATAATATCGTAGCAGATCTCACACCTCGGCAATTTTCGCTCGTACATATAACTCATTCGGTTGGTAGTGATTTATCCATTGAGTTCGACTTCTGAAACCGTCCCTGTTATTCACGGTTAATGAGAAGCCGTGATAAATTATCGTTCATACGGTAGTATAGTAGAAACCTCAGCAAATGGATCCATATTAGCACCCGCTTTGAATGAATGTAGTTAATGCCTGGCAAGAACCTGAATATTGCAAAATGCACACTGCCAAGAAGAGATATGAAGCAGAAAATTGTGTAACCTGACTAGAATTTAATTTTATGGACAAAGACTTATACGTTCATCGATCAGTGGTTGATATGGCTTACTTCGAAATTGATGATGCTTAGTACGGGTGTCGTAATATGTCGGAGATGGCTGATAAAAAACGTCTCATCGCGTAAAGAGATGAGTTAGAGTGGAAAATTTTTCTCTATACGAGAAAACATCGATCAGACTCTGATGTCAGATTTCTCGAAGAGATATCCATTAGGTTATTTGAAAGCTTTATCGATCGATGAATTAGAATTAAAATATATGAACAAGATACAAGCTGTTCAATGTATTTTGTAAAAATATTTCAATCTGCATAACTCTCGAGACCTACATAGATATTCATGAACATTTCGACGAATGAGTATGGAACAAAGCCAAATATATCTTTACAAATAATGCCTTTTTGTGTGAGTACGTACAGATTCATGAAATTTAGATCATTATTTCAGATCTTCCGAAAAGTCCTCTTTATCAAATTCCGGAAAAGCAAAATTTTCCCCTGAATCTATATTGACCCCATCGAAGAAGCTCTAAAGAAATAGTGGCACACTTCACATCAATATTTTATGGTATATTGAATATCTACATTACGAATATACTAGTATGTATAATAATAGTAGTATAAATAATAGAAGTATAAATAATACTAGTATTAGTAATGATATTCTGACGATTTTTCAATGAAAAATTTCAATTGCAAACTTTCAACATCAGAAGATCTGAAAAATCGCCGCTTGGGTCGCAAGACTCGATTCGCGGAATCCTCTTTGCAAATTGGCGACAATAAATGTGGTTTGAATTGGAATATTGAAGGTATTTCTAAGAACAAGAGTGCATATATTTCTAAATTAGCCGAGGAATATGGTGCAGAGATGATTCTTCGTCAAGTAACACTAATACTGAACAAAATCGTCGTGAAAGAGAAACTATTAGAGCCTATGCATTAATTGATTACCTCCTCAGCTTATTATGCTTGAAACTCGTTCATGTCTCAATTTTGGGTTATAAAATTTCACCTCTGACAGAAGTTTAGCACCAGTCTCTTTATAAACTATATCTTAGTTTATGCTATAATGCTCATAATTATCAATTTTGGCCTATGAAGGCTAGCACAGAGAAGAAAGGTGAATGGTGTCGCTAAACTTTTTGTCAGCCTATTCAAGAAACACTCTTTTAGTTCACATTATACTTTGTGTTGCGAGTTGAAATGCCTACTAGACGTTTATAGAGAAATGGATCTATTTGGAATCGGAACATAGAGATTATGATATTGTTTGCTCTACTCCACAGAGCTAACGTATTCTCCAAGAGCAAATAATTTTGGTTATATAGGGTGCAAAATGGGATCAACAAAATATCTTTTCACGATCCAGCCTCAGGCTTAAAAATTTGCCTAATAATTAATATTCAGAGTGCGGCAAAAGTCAGTGTACACTGTACACGCATGCGCCTATTTTCGGCCAGGTCGGAAGAAAGCAGTTGAAACGTTGCGAGTTGAGATCTCCGCGTATAGTAGTGTTGTTGTGTACGTTTACACTGCGTTCGCTGCCATGGCTGCGCGTGTAAAGTACACAAATGAAGAACTTGTTTGTTTGCTCACATCTTACCTGAAACTTGACGGGGAAAATTTCGAATGATTTCGCCAATGCTTTCCAAATGAGCCAGTTCCCACCAGACAAATGGTGCATAAATCGTATTGTAAGTACTACCTCCGTAGTCAACGCACCGCGTTCAGGTCGCCCTGCTAATTCTTTCGTAAAATATGTTTTACCGTGACCAAGCGATGCCGTTTGTGTTCCGAAGAGTGGAGGGAAACATTTCAAACATAAAATGTGAGGCCACAACTAATTATTGATGTTATATTCTACTCGGAAATAAATTTATTTGCAATTATATCTGCTTTTTTCCTTATATGCAAAACCGTAAACTGATTTTTGCAGCAACCTGTAAATATATATTCAACAACATAATTCAGAATAAAAATAATGATCTAATAAAATCATGGGAAAGAAAACTTTTACTACCTAAAAAATTATGTAATGACTTGAAAATTCATAATGCAAATCCACCCCAAATTTACGGACTTCCAAAATTACATAAGCAGGATATACCATTAAGACCAATCATCAGCTGTGTGCAGAGTCCAATTTATAAGTTATCAAAGTAAATCGCAAATTGTTCAACACCAATACTTGGAAAAAATAAATATTACCTGAAAGATTCATGGAAATTTAAGGATTTTATAGGTGAAATATCACTAAAAGCAAATGAAAAGCTATTCTCACTGGATGTCATCAGTCTGTACACAAATTTACCGTTAGTCATAGCAAAGCTATGAACTTTGAAGCCGCAGTTCCAATGGTTCATAAAAAAAGTGTCGTATCAGGAATCGCTGATAGAGCTCTAAAGCTCACTAGTCCAGAGTTCAGACAACAAACAATAAAAAAAGCAAAAGAAATACTAGCCATTAATAACTATCCTCTAAAACTAATAGACAAGATCTCCAAAGACAAAATCTTTAGCCTTTATAATACAGATCAACGAAAAACTAGAAGAACCGATATCGAAACCCAAAAATATGTATCCTTATCATATATACAGGGCTTATCAGAAGCACTAAATGCATCAATGAAGCATTATGGAATAAACGTCGCACATAAAAACACAAACAATTTGAAATTCATAAACACAAAATTAAAATCAAATATCCAAGGTAATAAAATATCGAATTGTGTCTACCGAATAAATCGTATGGATTGCCCAAAAGTATATATAGGACAGACAACACAAAATATAAAGAAAAGAATAAATGGGCACAAATTTTGCAAAAATATGACCGCACTGAAAAAGCATGAACAAACAGAAAAACATAAAATGGATTTTGAGAACTTTTCTATCCTGGAAAAAGAAAGGAACAACAAAACTTGAAACATACTAGAAATGATCCACATTAAAAAAGAAATAGAAGCTATGAACGATAAAACGGACATCAAAAACTTGGCCCAAATTTATTTCGATCTAATAACATAAATAAGGAAATACAAATTTTCAACTCCATCTAGATTAAAAAGAACCAATTCAAACCCAGATTTGGGATTATCACTTATTGGTAAGTTCGTACAGGTGTCGCAGCATTAAATTGGAATAAGAAGTTGGAAAAACAAAATCGTGGCAGCGCATCATCGTCACATTATTTCATTCATGGCTGACGAAAATATTTAATATTTGAAGATCTTTAAGTTTGATTTATAGGTGAAAATAATATCTTGACGGACGTTGTGGAAGAAGAACGTAAAAGCTTTGTTGTTTGTTGATATATTTGTGTAATTATTATTGTGTAATTTACAGGAAATTGTCGACTGTATTATATTCCTTGAAAAAAGCGTAGATACGCCGAAATATATGTTGGAAAAATAAAATAAATAAAATAATAATTTAACAATTACCATTATCTGTAAAATAAGTGCTATACACCCAAGAAATTTCAAACAAAAAAATTTACACCAAAGCACAAGAAATTCTAACAAAAAAAAAAAATATATATAAAGAATTTATTTCAGGGATATGGACTGATAACACAAGGATTTTGTTTACTCTTTATTCATCTACCAAGCTGAATAATGAGTTAACAAAATTCCTGTGTTATCAGTCGATATCCCTGAAATAAATTCTTAATATTTAGAATTTAGAAGTTAGAATTGCCTTCTGCAACGAGTATTAGACGATATTTTCCCTATTTCAATCAAGAATTGTGAGAAATTTATTGGAATTCAATGAAAAATTCAAATTATACCTCCTAGTGCCTTTTGTATTTTATTTTCGCAGTTGGCGCGACTGATACGAAAATTGACAGATGATAGAATTTCAATAGTGCGTTCAAATCTCCACATGGTTTAATATTGACAATTGACTTGCAATGAACGCGTGTTGACATTCGAAAGGATAGGATGTCAGTGTTGTCAACCACAAAACGAAAAATATAACTATAAACAATGCTGTAAGGAATTTATCACTGCACTGTTTTCAGTACTGTAATGAACTCATTACGATACTGAAATAGAGAAAAGACTTTATTGTTGAATTCCTGGGTATGCCTCATAGTTTAATTCTATATGTATATTTTTGTAATTTGTATTTGGATGTTTCCGATGTGGATGACATGCAGATAACTAGAAAACTCAAAAATCTCAATTTGTGTTCAAAATTTCAAGCCTTGAGACGTATATCGTTATTTAACTGCTACATTCCAGATGCCCTGAAGAAGGATTGTTGTAATCCGAATGCCTGATGAATACAGAGAAGTGTAAATTAGAGTTGTTAATTGAGTCCAAACAAAAATCCTCATTCATCAACCTTATTATATAAAATCCTAAATTCCATCGCTTTTGGTCATTCCAGTCTCCTTCATTGAGACCTCTTGTCACCATTGCCTCATTTTTAATTTTTAAAAACCAATGACAACATCATCATTTTAAATAGTGACAAAGGCTCGGTCATCATTTTTTGACACAAAATGAATGATATACTAAACACAAAAAGTTTTAAAGAGATACCAAGAGATCCCACGAGTACATTACAACGAAAAAGTAACAATTATATATCCAAACTATGTGAAATGGAAGTAATTAGTGGGCAACAAGAGAAGTCGATGAAGTGTTACAATGCAGTGTGCCCAAAAATTTATGGGAACCCCAAAGTTCACAAGATAGGACACCCACTTAGACCCATTATATCTACCGTACAAGGACCAACATCAAAACTGGCAGCATATATAGCAGAAGTGTTAACAAATGCATATGATAGAGAAAATAGATATTTTGTAAAGGACACATTTGAATTCGCAAATTGTATTAATGGTATAAACATACAAAGCGGACACGAAGTGTTATCGTTAGACGTGGTAACTCTGTTTGGCAATATTCACGAAGATTTGGTGATTAAAGTAATTGAAGAAAAATGGAACCAGATACAACAACATTGTAATATACCCATTGGACTTTTCTTAGAGATTGTTGTATTTATTATGAAAAACAATTGTTTTATGTTCCAGGAAAGTATTATGTACAGACATTTGGCTGTGCAATGGGTTCTAAATTAAGCCCCATTTTATCAACCTTTGTAATGGACCATTTACTAGATAAATCAGTTAATAAACTGTCATTTCCAATATTTTTTATAAAAAGTTCGTTGATGATCTCTTACTTATAATTCCACCAGAAAGGGTGAATGAAGTGATGAATATATTTAACCAATTTGATCAGCACATTCAGTTCACTGTAGAGAGAGAGGATGAAAATAAAACAGTACCATTTTTGGATACCAGAGTGTGTAGAGTAAATAATGTTATTAAACTTGATTGGTATCAAAAACCACAGCATCTGGAAGGGTAGTACATTACAACTCTGAACATTCAATTCAAATAAAAGTAAACAATATAAAACAAATGAAAAATCGAATCTTAAAATTTGCCACCCACATTTGGTGGATGCGAACTTAAAAAAATTGAATAAATTATTTCGAGACAACGGATATCCAAAACAAATGATCAACAAACTGTTATATCAGACAGGTAATGACAACTTCGAGGAGATACCACGAAGAATGACACTAACACAGGTAGATGACAACCGGGAACACCAAGTAGATCAAACAAAATATGCCAGTTTACCAAATATTAGAGATCTGACAGGAAAAATAAAAAAATGTTTCACAGATGAAAATATAAAGATTGCAACATACAATGTTAAAACAATTGGATCACTCTTCACGAAATTGAAAGATCAAATACAAACATCAAAAAGTCAAATGTGGTATATAGAGTGAAATGTACTCAATGTGAGAAAACCTATATTGGACAAACATCCCAAATATTGAAAAATAGACTGACAATGCACAAAAGTGACATTAGGAATAATAATAAAAGATGTGCATTGGCATCACATGCAATAGAGGAGGATCACCGTGTAGATTTGGAAGATGCAGAAGTGATATGTACAGAAAGATCATATAATAAAAGATTAATACTTGAGATGATCAATATCAAAAAGGAAGAAAACTCAATGAATAGGAAAGCTGATGTAAAAAATCTTAGCAGTGTATACACATATCTGCTAACATATCCAAATAAGAAAGAATTTTATGATGGCCCCATCGATGAATAACAAAAATATGGTTCTATGATTGTGCTGTTGGGATCTGTGGCGGGAGATTTTCTGTCGTTCATGTGTCAGAGATCGCGTTCTGTATATTATAAAAAGCTAGGTTAAGTAGAGAGTAGAAGAGAATTGCGTGAGATTTTTCCAATTGTAATAAAAAATAACAAAAAACAAAAAAATAGTACCTAATTTCAAGAAAAGAAAGTGAAAAAAACCTGTTTTGTTGTTATTGCTGGTTATTTGTTTCCAAATAAAGAGGATCACACTGGATGAAATATAAAATAGAGGATAACCTCAAATTCGGTGAGAATATCTTTGTATTAATGTAGATAATGTTTTTTAGGATTGTATTTTATTGTATTCATTGTTTGTGTATAATTTTAGTGGCCCTGAGGATGGAAATAAACATTTCCGAAAGCTTGGCAGATGAATAAAGAGTAACCTAATCCTAGTGTTATTAGTCGACATCCCTGAAATAAACTCGATATATATATATATATAGAAATACGCAGGGGGGCGTATGCCTTCGGGGAGTGACGCCCCCGCGTACCCGAGTTAACCAGTGGAGAGGGTTAGCAGCCCCTCCACTGTGAAAATATTTCGCTTTCGATATAATATACAAAGCCTCGGATACCACCTCCGATGTGGAGACTGCTCCTGGAGGAAGATCGACACAGTCTCTAGTAGTGGAAAGTGGAGCGAGTGGCGCTTCCCTACGAAGTGGTACCATAAGGCCTAGCAACTCATATAGGACACGACCGGAAAATAGCTTGGACTCGTCACAACGAGGCAGTCCCGCTATCAACCGAAGGAGAAAAAGGCAGCATTGGACCAGGGAAATGAACACCAGTCTCATCAATGCATATTTCGTAGCCACAGAGGGAGAATCCAACACGAGAAAGTACGCGACAAGCAACTTTGGTTTGGAAAACACCCGGATAAACAGTTCACGGGAAAACACCTTGTTGCACAAGTCAAAAACATAAAAACCCGGAAGCTGCTCTCCCCGGTCGATATAGACAGAATAAAAGCTAGCATACTGAGGAATTCAACAGATAGAACCGTTGAAACAATGAGAAGGAGTCTACAAAGGAGAAGCATAATACAACAAGACACTTTAGATGAACAAAACACTGAAGACCAACAGATAACACTGCAAGACATGGATGAGACCAATACACATATAATAACACTTTACCAACAAATCGACCAAGAATGGAATGGAGTAGAAATGGAGAATAGACCTAAGATATTCAAACTAGCACAGAAAATGGAGACAAAAACAACCATCCGGGCCATCAACAAGTAACTGGGACCAACAATCGAGGGCTCCTCGGATTTCTTGGATCTTCGCCATGAAGTATATTGCGCCGCCGTAGTCGCTAACACCATACTACGAACAAAAAAGATAACATCAACACTTAAGAAAAATGAACAACCGAAACCACCCTGGGAAGAAAGGCTAGAAAAGAAGATAATGAATTCAAGAAAAGAAATAGGCGTTCTGCAAGCATATCTTAATGAAGCAAATCCCAGCAAAAAAGTTCAGAAGAAGCTGAAAATATACACCAAGAGACTAAGAATAAAAGACACAGACAGACAGTATAGAGGAAAGCTGGGAACATACGCAGAGAACTTAAAACAAAAAGTCGCAGCTCTGGGGAACAGGATAAGAAGGTATCACAAGAGAACACAGAGGTACAGAGAAAACAATCTTTTCACGAACAATCAAAAGCAATTCTTTAGGAACATGGATGAAGGGATTAAACAAGACAAGACCAAACCTTCAACACCGACAGATATGCGGAAATTCTGGTCGAGCATCTGGTCACAGAAAAATGAACATAACAAAGCGGCAGCATGGATAGAGCGAGAAAGAAAGGAACATATGAACCTGCAATAGATGACCCCGACAGCTGAAACCGAAGAAGACGTTAGAAGAACGATTAAAAGAACAAAAAATTGGACAACACCGGGCATAGATGGCATCCATAATTATTGGTGGAAGTCACTCACGTGCACTCACAAAAGACTAGCCCTCCTCATCGAACACGCTATTGAGAACCCTCAAACCATCCCGAAGTATTTTACTCGAGGTGGTGATGCAAAGCATGAACATAGGAGAAAAATACAAGTACCTAGGTATTTATCAGTCGTTTTTAGTGGAACAGCAAGAAAATAAGAAGATAGCAGAAATAGAACTCATTAGAAGGGTGAGAAAAGTGCTGAACACCCAACTATCAGCTAAGAACAAATTAGTAGCCATCAACACCTGGGCCGTCCCAACGCTACTGTACACGGTTGGGGTGCTAACCTGGTCCAAAACTGACCTTAAATGACTTGATAGAAAAATAAGAACCACCCTGACTAAATATGGCATGTTACATCCGAATTCGGCCATAGAGCGACTATACTTACCCCGTAAAGATGGAGGACTCGGGCTGGGCAACCTCGAACTTGCCTGCATAAAGGAAGAAATGAAAAGCAGTCTTTCTTCGAACAGAACAACTCACCGGTACATCAATGGATTGCAGCACACCGACGTTTCCTTTCAACAGCTGGAGAGATTCAGAGGCAGGTCGCACAAGAGAATCGATCTGAAACGTTAAAGCAGACCTGGAAATCCAAAGCTCTGCATGGCAGATTCTATGCCAGTCTGCATCAACCAGAGGTTGACATAGCGAGCTCCAACACCTACAGTTGTTACAGGGTTATCTCTTTCCACAGACAGAAGGAACAATTTTGGCCATACAGGACCAAGTTGTACCGACTAGAACCTACTTAAAGCATATCCTTAAACAACAGGTGGAAAGCACAAAATGTAGGTTGTGCAATAACGCGGAGGAACCAGTGCAACATTTGGCCTCGGGATGCTCAACCATAGCGGGTACGAAATATCTGTCCCGTCTTAACAATATGGGGAAGGTTGTTCACCAGCTTTTAGGCCTCCAGAAAGAACTCATCCGACACTTCACACCCCATCACTTATACACTCCGGAAACTGTGTTGGAAAATTATCACTCTAAGGTGTACTGGGAGTTAACAATTACCACGGACAAAGGGGTCGAACTCAACCGTCCGGATATGGTGGTGTGGGATAAACTGAACAAAACCGCCACTATAATAGACTTTGCAGTGCCTCAAGACCACAACTTAGGGAAGACATACGCAGAAAAAATTACGAAATATGAGGCGCTGGCACTGCAAATCAAGGATATGTGGAAGCTTAAATCTGTCATCATCAAACCTCTGGTGATGAGTGTAAACGGTCTTATTCACCGGAAAAGCACCCAACATCTCAAGGAGCTAAATTTACCGAAGAACACAATTACATGGATGCAGAAGGCGGTTGTTCTGGGAACTGTGAACATCATTCGGAAAGTCTTATACCCTCATTGACCGAAAGTGAAGTCGAAAATATATATATATAGAATAGAATTTGTATCATTGGACGACACTGGTTTACATTCTAGTTCAGAATATCCTCACTGCCTTGGAGCGAAATAACGATACTGTTCATCCTTGAAAAATTTTTCTAGGAAAACTGGATGAGTGCCAAAAAAACTCCAGTAATGTAAACTTATGATAGAATCTGAAGCATGTAGAAAATTCTTGAAAACGGAATGTACAGGGTGTTTTTTCAACCTGCAAACTTAATCTTAACTTATCATAATTCCCACCCTGTATTTTTGCGAAAGTGTTGGAATTATTGAAAGAAGATAATCATATTGTTCTACACTGAAAATTTCATCAAGATTGATCAAACCATACCAAAGTTATGAATAAAAAAAAAACCAAACATTGTTTCGAAACTGCCTTGACTAGTGTATACTCCACCTAAAATCTGACGGTCTTCTCCGGAATCACCCTGTATAGTGAAAAGGATCCCTTGCTTTCACCGTACTTGACACAATGTCCTCAATACTACTGACAAAAAATTCATTAAATTCCTCGGATATTTCAGAGGCTCTCGTTAAAATTTTATTTTTGAACTTAACATTGCCTGTCGAATTAACTACTTTATTGGAAAATAGAGCCTTTAGATTTTTCCAAATATTTTCATTTGAATTATTCTTTATTATATTATAAAAGTATTTTTTTTCGGATGTTCTTAGCTTCGCCGTTACCTCGTTTCTTAACTTTTTATAGATTTCCCATTGATCGCCACAATGTGTATAAACTACCTTCTCATCTTGAGCATCCCGTTTTTTCATAAGCTGTCAAATCGCTTCATTCAACCACTGCAATACTCCCTTGTTCTTAACGACAATTTCAACTTTGGAGCACATACTATAAAATATTTTATGTATGGAATCAATGAAACCATCTGCCAATATATTCATATTAGTTGGGACATTCTCTGAGTTCATTCTGAAATTCATCGGGTGTATACTTATCATATAAACGTTAAGTTATGGAAGTACTGACATGAAAAGAATTCAAGGATCCCAAATTAATAGATATTATTAAGTGATTCGACAACTTAGGAATCAAGTGAACAGTGTGGTCTAGACATCTATCATTAGTTATGACATAATCAATGAGGGTGGAACTGTCTTCGGTGATCTTTGTAAACTCATTAACAATTTGTTTGAAACCTGACTGATCAATTATGAACTTACATTTTTTGGCATAGAAAGAATTCTACTTGAAGTCCAAATTAAAATCACCGACACAAACAAAACATCCTTGATATGTTGTAAATTCTTCTAAAAACTCACTAACAAAATCCAAGAAAATCGATACGCGAATCCCAGGAGGGTGATATAAAGTGGTTAACAGTAATCGTTCTTTACGCACCTTTATCTCCACACTAATAAGCCATAGGTATGGTTCGGAAATTGTGGTTAAAACGGTGTAAACAATTCCATATCGTGAACAAATCATCACTCCTCCAGTTCTCTTGAATGATGGACAGTTAAGAGTCACATACCCGGGAATGCTTATTTCGTTTGACTGTATATTGTGTTTGATGTGGGTCTCACATAGAGAAATAATGTCAGGCTTCCACTGTTGAATGAACGGAACTATTTTATTCTTATTATTAAAGAATCCCTGGCAATTAAAATACACCATGCTTTTGTGTTTGGATTGCTATATCTCACCAAAATTGATTTGTTTTGACAAGCTGTCAATAATTCTCTCGTAGCAAGGACAATCCCGATCATATGCTGCGTGATCGGTTTGCAGTTTAATTCCTGATATTTCAACATTCTTTGTACAGTTAATACATTTATTTTCCGAATTTTTGCAATCTTTTGAGTCATGATTTTTTGAGAAAATGAAACAAGATCTTTCATTTCTACAGTCTTCCTGAAAATGATTAAAATCCGCACATTTGTAGCAACGGATTATATCACAGTAGTCGCTTATGAAACAACATCTTCATCCAATATTCACTTTATTTCTACACTTAATGAATTTATAAACAGAAGAATCTACTTCCATAATTATATTTGCAGTGTTCTTTCGTGATTTAGGTTCGAATTTTCGAATAATTCTCATTTTATCAGCAATATTTTCATCAATTTGTTTCCAATCATTCTGGAAGACTAAGCATTCTACAAGTTCTTCGTTTCGTTCAGTAATTGGTGATCTTGATTCATTTTCAAAAAACAGGTAATTTTCAAACTTGCTATTTTGATTTTTATTCTTGATCACATTTCAAATTTTAGTGGGGAAATTGTAATATATCGGGGGTCAATCATATACGTTGCACTCTTTACTACTTTATTCTTACTGTACAAACTGCCTATCTACACTAATGTACATAGACATCGAGAGTCTAGGGGTGGAAACAGCGCAAAATACAAATACATTACACTTCGTCCTTTAATTTACAGGTAAATATATGAAAACTTAAATTTTATTCAATTGATCATAATTATTACATAATAAATCATTCATAACCAAAACGTACAATTGGTTTAATATCTCTTTTTGGGTAACGTTTAGCTATTGACAGCTCTACTTGATTTTCATTAACATCTGCAATATCATCAGTATTCGACTTATCCTCATTTTCAAAAATTTCAGAATTTGATATTTTCAATCTACACTAATGTACATAGACATCGAGAGTCTAGGGGTGGAAACAGCGCAAAATACAAATACATTACACTTCGTCCTTTAATTTACAGGTAAATATATGAAAACTTAAATTTTATTCAATTGATCATAATTATTACATAATAAATCATTCATAACCAAAACGTACAATTGGTTTAATATCTCTTTTTGGGTAACGTTTAGCTATTGACAGCTCTACTTGATTTTCATTAACATCTGCAATATCATCAGTATTCGACTTATCCTCATTTTCAAAAATTTCAGAATTTGATATTTTCAATCCAGTATGCAAACTACTTTGCTTATTCTTGAAACTTAATTCATCATTATTCAATCTATTGGAAATTTCGGAATCAACACTAAGATCTGGCTGAAGTGTTTTCCTCAATTGATTCGCATGCCTTTTCCACATTAGCTTCAATTCCGGAATTTCAATATTATATTTATACATTTATATTTATACATCTACCAATTATTCTATTTACCCTTTAACTCTTTTCATCATTCTATAATCTTTCACTAATACTACTTCACCTATTCTATATACAATATTTTTCTTTCCCCTAGAATATTTTTTTTATTTCCTCGTGCTATTTTTACATTGTTTTGAAAATTTTTCTGTTTAACTCTTTCCAAATCTCTAGTATTTTCATTATTAGGTAACATTATATCCAATCTATTTCTTAATGTACGGTTAAACATCAATTGTGATGCAGCAACGCCGGTGGTACAATGAGGTGTATTCCTGTAATCAAATAAAAATCTACTGAGAATGGTCTTCGTGTGTAACCTATTAATGCTAAATAGTACCCTTTTCAAAGCTTGTTTCACTGTTTTAACGCTATTTTCAGCTGCTCCATACGATTCTGGATTGTAGGGGGGTGTGGTGATATGTTTAATACCATCCGAAGAAAGAAAACTACCAAATTTTTTTCATGTAAAACTACTGTCATTATCTGAAATCATATATTTCGCTAATCCAAATCTAGCAAAAGTTTCTCTTAACGCATGTATCGTCATTTCCGAGCTAGTTGAAGAGGTTTCAAATACTTCCAACCATTTAGTGTACGAGTCAATTATAACTAAATAATACTTATTTTTTATTGGACCTAGATAGTCTATATGAATACGCTCAAATGGTTCTTGTGGAGTTCTCCACTGATTCATTCAACTTTAGGAGGATTATGAAAAAATTTTACGCAAGCTTCACATTGTTTTGTTAATTTTTCAATAGTAGAATCCATACCTGGCCACCAAAAATAGGAACGTGCCTGTTCGGTCCTTTTGTTGTAGCATGAATTTGAGGCTGAGGCGATCGCTAAATATTTGAATTTCGCGCTAATTTTATAAGTCAACACTGGTGACTTCGCATATGTTATGGATACGCTGTTCATACGCCTCTAGAACGCGAATTGCAATAGAAGAGCTCTCGCTATCACGTCTGTTATTGAATTGTTTATAAAATCACGCTAATTTTGATTTGTTTTTGGATATATTACACGCTTGGTTTCACCCGCATATTTGGAAATTTCGCATCGTATTTTGATTGTGTTTTCAACACCGTATTTGAACAAAAGTTGGACTAGAAATCCCGCAGCAAGGGGTCCCTGTGAAGAGCAGATAATTGGAGCAGAGCCCTGAAATCATCGTAGTTCACCGCTGTGGTAAGTCACACTGTAAAAATAGTTCCTCATCTCAAACCATATTAATTTGTCTCAAGTACTCCGTACGTTTGAATACAGCCAAATGCATAAAGTACTTGACACTACCGCCCTCTACGGTTGAGAATGGCGTTTACCCTAAATAAAAGTTTCTTGAGCTAAGAAACTGATTAGTTTCAACCAAGCTCAGAGTTATTGACTCAGGTGGTAAAAAAATTTTATCCAACGGTAATATTAATTAGTATGTAACTATTGATACTTTTCGTAGAATAAAAATTTTGGTTTCATGTAAATAAATATTACATTTCACTGAAACTCGATTTGTAGTTGATTTAAAGGATCTTAGTTGAATGGGTCGAGAATTCAGTCGATAAAAATGATAATCCCAATATATTAAAAACAATAAGGAATATTTCTGTGGTAATCCACAGAAGGAGATCGAAAAACTTTGGGTCGGCGAGGGGTTCAGAAATGCGATATTTCGAGGTAGAAAGGGGAAGGCGATCTCGCGAGCGAAGCGAGCACCGTAAAGTTCATGAGACGGACTTTCGTTAGGTGCATTTCACATGCCCATACGACCACGCTAACATTTTCAAAAAAATTATCTAAAACACCGATTTCCCGGTTTTTCGCGAAAGATGGTCCGGTAAAATTGAAAAAGGCTTTTTCCACTGACGCGATCGGGTAAAGCCGTTTTCATATGTGTCTTCCTCGAGAATCGGACCTTTGGATAAAGCTATTCATATCTTCCAATCGAAAGTAAAAATATTTTAAATTAATTGCTGAAAATAGCTTACTTCGGCTCAAACACAAATTTCCAGATCATCAGTCACGTCCGACGTTCACAGAACATTGTCACATATTTTCAATTACAATTTTAATCCATACTCCGTATAATATTTTGAAAATTCTTCAATTCATACGATTCGTAAGAACCCTGGTGAGGTATTCTCTTATAGTTTAACAGTCTATGATGTGTATTTAAGAAATTCAAAATTTACCCAGCATAGAATCAGTTTTACAATCCCTAGCAAATTCATTTTCACCCTGTCGATTCCTACTCTGAAATGACAATTGTCGTTGACATTCTAATCTTATGTATTGTAATCATACTTTTCTTTATGTATGATTGTAATCGTAACCAAACAATGAACTAATTCAAATGGATATTTCGCAGGTAGGGATTTGCATATAGCAGATGATATTTTATTCGGGTTGTACATTTCAATTTCCATTCCAGGAAGGAACATAGGAACGACCCTGTAAAATTCATCATGCCTTCAGAACAAAAAATCCTTCTTTCACCATCAGATATATCCATCCACGCTAAGTATTCTGTCTTCATCAATTATTTCATTAAGTTCTTCCCACAATCAAGAAAATAGTAACAGTAGTTGATCAAATATTTGCAATTCTTTTATTCCTGTTGGTTCTGCAAATTCCAAGAGAATTTAAATTTTGAATATGCAATTCAATATCTTTATCTATCAAACTTAGACTAGGTTAGATCTTTGAAATAAATATTCCTCTGATCATTAGTTAATCTATGCCAACTTCCATAATACTTCAATAAAGGGGTTCACCAAATTAATAACTTTTATTGGTGGTACATCTGAGATAGTGGTATTCCATAATTTCTGATATTTTAAGGACTAATCTACACTTCCATAAACACTAATTTTGTTTCACTCATTTAATTCTCACCATCATATAAGATTTTTTTTTTATACTCAAGAGTCTAAGCTGTTTCTATCATATTTTATATATTTCTATCCGCTAAAATGTCCCATTATACTTCAATTGAATGATAGATGACTGTTTGGTCTCTCCATCAAGTTTTTACAAATACAAGGATTAATATTGTCTCTAATATTTGTAAAAATGAAGGTCATTATAACTAACTATATTATACTATCTAAGGTTTCTAAAAAAATGAACCTACAAGGATAAATATGACATCTTATATTCTGTAAAACTGAAGGTAATATTTCATTATTCACATTTAACTTCCTTACATATTAAATGAACTCTTAAATCATACAAATCCTCAATATGCATGAAAAATCCATTTACCTGGATTTGATGTTACTCACATACCTACTTTTCATAATTTATAGTCCTTGGATTTGCAGATAATCATTCATTCAGGTTATTTCAGTTGTCATTACAGAAAGAAACATAGCAAGGATCCTGTGAAATTAATTATGATCTTAAAAAGGAAAAATCTTTTTTGCCATTAGACTCATTGGTTCCAGGCTTAGAATTCTGCCTTTGGCAGTTTACGTCATCACATTCTTCCCATAATCAAGCAAAACAGTTGCTCAAAGATTCCATCGCTTTGCAATTTTTTCAGACTGTTACACACATTTCATTATATACTCTTTCTGAAGTCACTAATTTTGTTTCACTCATGATTCTCACTATCACTTAAGATTTCCTCTTATTATTTCGATAATCTACATGCACAAAAAAATTACTATGTGACCTTATCTATACTCTAAATGGCATCTTCAATCCTACAAAGCTTTACTATATATGAAAAAAAAATAGTGTAGATAGCATATACTTTTTTTCATATATAATACCCTTGATAATTAAATGATCTTGCAACGATGCAAGCTAAAATTTTGTCAGAATCAAGTTACATGCTAATTCAACATCTGCAGATACTTTCCTGTTTATAGAATAAAATAGTTATTTAAACTCAAGTGTTCAAATAATCATTATCTATATAATAATTTATAATATTACAATTCAACTCCAAAAAATATTATCTTCACTACTTCAATTTTATACTTCATATCTTGCAGGTTTTCATCCTAATCAAAGTAAGATAATCTAATTTTCTATTGATATATCAAAATCATTGTTTTTTTTTTCATCTACTTCCATTATTCCATTCATGTCATGGGATGAAGATAATCTGAAATAATTTCAAATGAATGAAATTTCATGGCAGTATCCCAGAGACTACTTATAATTACTGAAGGTATGGTAAGTTTCCTTGAAAGCCACGAAGGATCATTTCTCCTCAAGAGTCACAACACAAAGACAGTTCTTCAATTCCTTTGGTCTAAAACATACATTTTGAATATGTTAGCATTAGATAAAAATAAAGCTTACCTGTTCCCTATGCATACGAGAACAACTGATGAAAATAATCATCATTATTCCGTACATTCAAAAACTACTTAATTCTTTTCCTTAAGAAATCGATTTTATAGAATCTGTCAAAAGCGATCATTGTTACGATACTGATGACAGATCACGCCATAGAAGAGAGTAATTATCTACATCCCTTGCTATAAGTGAGGCGAATTTAAGAGAATGTACGGTTAAGTTTGTGCAAGTCGCGTTCCGTGTGAATATACAGGGGGTAGGAAGAATATTTTTGTTTTCTTTGGCTGGCAATTACAATTTTCTATCTGAGAAACGAGTTTTCTCGAAAAATGTTCTGTTTATTATCACGAATTTCTATTCTTTCTCCTCCAAATGGCATATTTTATGGTAAAGTTGCGGAAACCCTTAGTCATTAAAACGTAGTTAATATTATTTGCTTTTTTCACTCTCGCTTCTTTGAAATGTTGTGGCAAATTGAAATAACAACTTTTTTTTAGGAACACAGTGATTAATTGTTTTTTTTTTTTGTAAAATTGCTGAACTTCTGCTATCTCTCAATTCTCTTCAGCAAGAAAATATTGCTGTCGAAATTTTTCATTACTTTAAAGAGTATTTGTTGAATTATTTGTTATGAGCATTGCTCTCTGTGGATGCTTTACTTTTTTCGGTTTTATTCGCGCTTTTTCGAGATTTCTCTGCGTTTCTGCGGGTTTTGTTGAGGCTTTTTTTTGTGCATTCAGATTTTTTGCGTTCCCTGGCGATTTTCCAAGTTCTTTCAGGGTTTGTTAAGTTTCTTCGAGATTTTTTGCGTGCTTTCAGGTTTCTTGCCGACCATCGGGTTTTTTGAGTTTCTTCGGGATTGTTTGCGTGCTTTCGGTTTTTTTGAGTTTTTCCGGGATATTTGGCGTGCTTTCAGTTTTTTTTTTGCATTTTTTCGGAATATTTTGCGTGCTTTCAGATTTTTACGTTTCTTCGGGGTTTAATATGTTCTTTTGAGTTTTTTTACGTTCTATGAGGTTTTATGGTTTCTTTACTGTTTCGTAGCATTCTTCAGTTTTTTTCGCTTCTTGTCGTGTTTTTGCTGAGTTTCGTGTTTTCATGAGCTTCATTGATCTATGGGCTACATTGAGCTACCTGCCAATGGTTCTACTGGCACATGGAACAACTAGCTTATGGATCTACTGGCTTATGGATCTATTGGTCCATAGATCTACTGGCGCTCTTTCGAGTTTCTTTGTCTTCAACGGGTTTCATTGCTGTGTTTCGTGTTTCTGTGCGCTTCATTGATCTATGGTCTATATTGATCTATGGGCTTATTGAACTACTGGCTTATGGATCTACTGGCCTATAGATCTACGGGCCTATGGATCTCCTGGCTTACTAGTCCCAATATATTAAAAACAATAAGGAATATTTCTGTGGTAATCTACAGAAGAAGATCGAAAAACTTTGGGTCGGCGAGGGGTTCAGAAATGCGATATTTCGAGGTAGAAAGGGAAGGCGATCTCGCGAGCAAAGCGAGCACCGTAAAGTTCATGAGACGGACTTTCGTTAGGTGCATTTCACATGCCTATACGACCACGCTAACATTTTCAAAAAATTATCTAAAACACCGATTTCCGGTTTTTCGCGAAAGATGGTCCGGTAAAGTTGAAAAAGGCTTTTTCCACGGACATGATCAGGAAAAGCCGTTTTCATATGTGCATTCCCCGAGAATCGGTCGTTTGGATAGAGCTATTCATATCTTTCAATCGCAAGTAAAAATATTTTAAATTAATTGCTGAAAATAGCTTACTTCGGCTCAAACACAAATTTCCAGATCATCAGTCACGTCCGACGTTCACAGAACATTGTCACATATTTTCAATTACAATTTTAATCCATACTCCGTATAATATTTTGAAAATTGTTCAATTCATACGATTCGTAAGAACCCTGGTGAGGTATTCTCTTATAGTTTAACAGTCTACGATGTGTATTTAGGAAATTCAAAAATTTACCCAGCATAGAATCAGTTTTACAATCCCTAGCAAATTCATTTCACCCCTGTCGATTCCTACTCTAAATGACAATTGTCGTTGACAGTCTAATCTTATGTATTGTAATCATACTTTTATTTATGTATGATTGTAATCGTAACCAAACAATAAACTAATCCAAATGGATATTTTGCAGATAGCAGATAATATTTGATTCGGGTTGTACATTTAAATTTTTGCTCCACGAAGAAACATAGGAACGATCCTGTAAAATTCATCATGCCTTCTGATCAAAATATCCTTCTTTCACCATCAGATACTTTCCATCAAGTTTTTACAGATCCAAGGATTAATAATGTCTCTAATATTTGTAAAACTGAAGGTCATTATAATTAAATATATTACTATCTAAGGTTTCTAAAAAAATGAACCTACTAGGATAAATATGACCTCTTATATTCTGTAAAACTGAAGGTAATATTTCATTATTTACATTTAACTTCCTTACATATTGAATGAACTCTTAAATCATACAAATCCTCAATATGCATGAAAAATCCATTTACCTGGATTTGTAGTTACTCACATACCTAATTTTCATAATTTAAATTCCTTGGATTTGCAGATAATAATTCATTCAGGTTATTTCAGTTGTCATTTCAGAAAGAAACATAGCAAGGACCCTGTGAAATGATTGTGATCTTAAAAAAGGGAAAAATCTTTCTTTCGCCATTAGACTCATGGCTCCAGACTAAGAAGTCTGCCTTTGGCAGTTTACGTCATCACATTCTACCCATAATCAAGCAGAACAGTTGATCAAGATTCCATCGCTTTGCAATTTCCTCTAATTATTTCGATAATCTACATCCACAAAAATTACTATGTGACCTTCCCTATACTCTAAATGGAATCTTCAATCCTACAAAGCTTTACTATATATGAAAAAAAAAAAAATAGCGTGGATAGCATATACTTTTCCATATATAATACCCTTGATAATTAAAAGACCTTGCAACGATACAAGCTAAAATTTTGTCACAATCAAGTTACATGCTAATTCAACATCTGCAGATACTTTCCTGTTTATAGAATAAAATAGTTATTTATACTCAAGTGTTCAAATAATCATTATCTATATAATAATTTATAATATTACAATTCAACTACAAAAAATATAATCTTCACTACATTAATTTATTCACAGTAATCTTTACTTCATATCTTGCAGGTTTTCATCCTTATCAAAGTAAGATAATCTAATTTTCTATTGATATATCAAAATCATTGTTTTTTTTGCATCTACTTCCATTATTTCAAATGAATGAAATTTCATGGCAGTATCCCAGAGACTACTTATAATTACTGAAGGTATGGTAAGTTTCCTTGAAAGTCAGGAAGGATCATTTCTCCTTAAGAGTCAAAACACAAAGACAGTTCTTCAATTCCTTTGGTCTAAAACATATATTTTGAATATGTTAGCATTAGATAAAAATAAAGCTTACCTGTTCCCTATGCATACGAGAACAACTGATGAAAATAATCATCATTATTCCGTACATTCAAAAACTATTTAATTCTTTTCCTTAAGAAATCGATTTTATTGAATCTGTCAAAAGCGATCATTGTTTTGATACTGATGACATATCACGCCATAGAAGAGAGTAATTATCTATATCCCTTGCTATGAGTGAGGCGAATTTAAGAGAATGCACGGTTAAGTTTATACAAGTCGCGTTCCGTGTGAATATACAGGGGTTAGGAAGAATATTTTTGTTTTTTTTTCTGGCAATTACAATTTTCTATCTGAGAAACGGGTTTTCTCGAAAAATGTTCTGTTTATTATCACGAATTTCTATTCTTACTCCTCCAAATGGCAGATTTTATGGTAAAGTTGCGGAAACCCTTAGTCATTAAAACGTAGTTAAAATTATTTGCTTTTTTCACTCTCGCTTCTTAGAAATGTTGTGGCAAATTGAAATAACAATTTTTTTTAGGATAACAGTGATTCATTGTTTTTTTTTCTGTAAAAATTGCTGAACTCTTGCTATCGCTCAATTCTCTTCAGCAAGAAAATATTGCTGTCGAAATTTTTCATTACTCTAAAGAGTATTTGTTGAATTATTTGTTATGAGCATAGCTCTCTGTGGATACTATACTTTTTTCGGTTTTATTCGCGTTTTTTCGAGATTTCTCTGCGTTTCTGCAGGTTTTGTTGAGTTTCTTCAGACTTTTTTGTGTGCGTTCAGATTTTTTGCGTTCCCTCGGGATTTTTGGAGTTCTTTCAGGGTTTGTTAAGTTTCTTCGGGATTGTTTGCGTGCTTTCGGGTTTTTTGAGTTTTTTCGGGATATTTGGCGTGCTTTCAGTTTTTTTTTGCGTTTTTTTTGGAATATTTTGCGTGCTTTCAGATTTTTTACGTTCCTTCGGGGTTTAATATGTTCTTTTGAACTTTTTCACGTTCCTATGAGGTTTTATGGTTTCTTTACTGTTTCGTAGCACTCTTCGGTTTTTTTCGTTTCTTGTGTTTTTTGCTGAGTTTCGTGTTTTCGCAAGCTTCATTGATCTATGGGCTACATTGAGCTACCTGCCAATGGTTCTACTGGCACATGGAACAACTAGCTTATGGATCTACTGGCCTAAGGATCTACTGGCTAATGGATCTATTGGTCCCTAGATCTACTGGCGTTCTTTCGTGTTTTTTTCGTGTTTCTTCGCGTTCTCTTGTGTTTCTTCGCTTTCTTCCGTGTTGCTTAGCGTTCTTTCGAGTTTCTTTGCCTTCAACAGGTTTCTTTGCTGTATTTCGTGTTTCTGTGCGCTTCATTGATCTATGGTCTATATTGATCTATGGGCCTGTGGATCTCCTGGCTTACTAGTATTAATAAATACCGGAATACCGCGGCAGACCATGAATATTGTAAGGAATGGGAAAGGCGTCTAGAGTTTCGTTGGAAGTTGCAGAGAGGGAGCGAGTATACCTCAAGCGTCAACCGTCTGCTTTTCAAGACACGTCGTAAAGACAACCGTTCCCATCACGTCGGGGTCACCAATTAGAATCGAAGGAATTTATCCCTACTTATGCGTTTCGTCCCTGGCGCACACATTTGGACTCATCAGTAAGGCTTGTGTGCGCCATGCCATAGACGCAGTGGTTAGAAGTTTTGAGGGAGCCGCCGGGAGTTGAACCCGGCACCTAGTACCTAATCGGTGTGAAACTTGAGCGCAAACCTCTAGGCTACCGAAGCGCTGTGAACTAAGCTATGCGTGGCTATATAGAGTGCCGCCAAGAGATCCCTATACACTCCCCTGCTGCTACAATAGCTATAGTCCAGGCAGTGGGTTATCATCTCATCCCTGTCATCATCCAATACCAGATCACCCGGTTCTCCACCAACACAAAGATATTTGGTTTTCTAAGTTGACATTTAAGCCCCACTTCTCGTATTCTTTAATTAGCTTGCGCATCATGTATTCCATGTCATCTTTATCACCGAATACAACAATATTGTGAGTAAAATGCACAAATAATTGCTTTTAAATGGGATATATTTAATATAAAAGAGATAGAGTTTTGATTTAATTGCAGCCAATATAAAAAAATTGCTACAATTAATTCGTTTTATTAAATCAATTACGCAATATTTTTTTTACAAATGACACTTCATATTGCAACAATTATATGTTCAATTTTATTCAAATAGTTATAGTTTTCTTCAAGTAAATGAGGCGAATAATTTAATCTGACGAGATTCTTGTCTCAAGAAACTGTAGTCGTTGCATCAACTGACAGAATTTACGACAACCGTACCTTCGTTCTATTGAACAAATAAAAATGAAACGAACGAATGGTTTCGTTAAAACCTATTTAGAATAATGTATTTGTATCAATCAATTATGGATATTGAGACAAGTGCATAAACAATTTCTTGTAATTGTATGTTTATGTTGAATCAGTTGTTTCTTTCATTTCGCTGAAATGTGAAAAGTTTCAAGCGAATGTTTTAGCTGTTCTCTATAATCAACTAGGTTGTTTTAATCAAGAAAAATAGTTCATTTGGAGTAATCAATTTCAGATTAATTCAAATTAAAATGGTTCGATTGAAAAAAAAATTCTCAAACTCCTGAGGAGTTTGAGCGCAGAATTTTATTTTTTACAGTGCATCATTGTTGACCTTATTTCTTTATATGAATTTTGTTGTTTCATATTATATATTTCGCGTTCGCACCAGCTTCAAACGCAAAAATAAATACAGTCCACTTATCCCTTAAAATTACTGAGCTATCGGACATAACAGTGCCAGACTTCTCATTTTTACTGTACCCATATGGGTTTTATGTAATTTTTGTAGAATTATTGATTAAGTAAATTTGTAGGAATTACAGTACGATGATTCCAATAAACACACTGATCAATTCCATACTCAAATTTTTTTGAAAAATAGGGTTTCAATTCTTTTTCACAACAATACTTTGGCCAGCCTTCAATAATATAGGTTCTAATCTTTTTTATAATTTCATCTCTTTGACATTTGATTTCAATTCTTCTAAAGTCTAAATGCAATTCGGAATTAGAAAAGAAATAACAGTAATCTATTTGAACTTCTACTTCATTTATATCATTATTACTATTACAAGGCAATCTAGAAAACCAATCAGCCCAATTCTCTTCTGACTTGACATATTGTATCTCATACGAATAATTTGATAAAATTACTGCCCATTGCCTCAGTCTATTTGCAGAGAATTCTGGAATTCCCTTCTTAGGACTGAAAATAGTCAAAAGAGGTCGGTGGTCAGTGCATAAAGTGAAATGCGTGTTATATAGATATTGATTGAATTTAAGTATACCAAATATGATTGCATAAGCCTCTTTTTCTAATTGTGAGTATTACTGTTGGGCTTTGGTTAAAGTCTTAGAAGCGAAACATATTGGTTTTTCATCTCCAGAAGGTAATAAATATATGACTCAAAACTGCTGCTATGCCATAGCTGATTGCATCAACTGTTATCTTTAAAGGTAAATCTGCATTAAAATGTACTAAAACGTCTGCTGAACATAATAACTTTTTTATCTTATTGAAAGCCATTTCACAATTTTCATTCCATTCAAAAGTATTATTTTTTTTTTATAGAATTGTCGACATGTTATTCATGAATTTGCCATAATAATTTATACTACCGAGAAAACTTTTCAATTGTGTAATATTCTGTGGTCTAGGAGCTTGGTCAATGGCTTCAGTTCTACTTTTACGTGGATGCAACCCTATGCTATCTATAGTGTAACCTAAATATTCAAGCTCATTTCCAAAAAATTTACATTTTTCCTTGCATAGTTTGAAACCAGACTCAGTCAATATACTAAACACTTTACGTAATCTACTCAAATGTTCCTCAAAATTTCTACCTGTTATCAAAATGTCATCAAGAAACACAACCACCCCTTCAATTCCATGTAACAAAGATTCCACAATCTTTTGAAATTTTGCAGGTGCTGATGAGACACCAAAAGGTAACCTGTTATATCTGTACAAACCCATATGCGTAGATATAGTAAGCAAATCCTTTGTGGACTCGTCCACACATACTTGTTGATAAGCCTGAAACAAATCTAATTTTGAAAAATTTTTTCCTCCCTGCAACATACCGAATAATTCATCAATACGAGGTATAGGATATTTATCCACCTCTATGTATGGGTTGATTGTGACTTTGAAATCACCACATAGGCGTACTTCACCATTTTTTTTAAACTGGTACCACCGGTGTTGCTTATTCACTGTAGTCGACAGGTGATAATATACCTAAAGAATGCAATCTATTAATTTCCTTTTCAACTTGATGTCTAATGGCAAATGGAAGAGGTCTAGCATTACAAAATTTTGGAGAAATATTATGATCCTTCAATTCAATATTAGCAACAACTTTATTAAATTTTGCTAGTTCACTTGAAAACAAATTTGTAAATTCCAAAAATGATTGTGATATTAATTTATTACCTTGATTCTCAGCATCATCTCCTAAGAAATTCAATCCAGTAAAATTAACATTAAATGCTTGTAAGAAGTCTCTTCCAGATATTGGAGGTCCACCTCCTTCAATTATATATATATATCAATTATCTTAGTATAATTTTTAAATATAACTGCAGTTTTGAATATTCCAATTGGTTTTATTCTCGAACCATTATAAAAATAAAACAATTTATCCGTTTCATGGATTTTTTTTCCAACAGACTCTTTGAAGAATAAATCAGCTGACATTGCACTAATTCTTGAACCAGTAACTAGTTCAAATTTCATCTGCTTATTTTCTATGTTTACATCGACATAAAATGGTGGAATTTTATTATAATCCAATTTATATAATTTCAATACATCATCAATATTTTCCTGCATCATTAAATTGTAATCGTTATCACAAATGAAATTATTATTGAATTTTCTTGATTTGACATTATGATTATCATTCTTCTTTTCAAAACAAACTCTTTTAAGTTGGCCTCCAACATGACAGAAATTACAAGTGAAATTAGCCAAATGACACTTATCTTTGAGATGTCGGCTGTTCCCACAAGCTGAGCATCGTGCCCCCTTAATTTTCAAATTTCGATTGGCTGATTGTCCATTTCCGTGTCTGTTACCCTCATTCTGAAAGTACTGAGTTGGTCGTGACTGCTTTGCTGATCGCTGATTTGATGGAGTTGATTTCTTGTTCCCACTTCTTGAATTGCGCATATACAGCACTTCCTGCTTCACCTTCCTATCATAATATTCTTCCTGGCCACTTTGTCCTTTAAAAGAAGTAACAGCTGCCATTTTGTGGTTTGCCAACACTACGGCTTCTTCGAATGAAATCGAAATTTTTTCCTCCAACAATCTATCCAAAGCTGGACCATCACCAAATCCACATCTGAATTTATATCGTAAAACAACTTCCAAATGAGTTCCGAACTCGCATTGTACAGCTAATTTACGAACACGTGCAGCCCAATCGTTCGTTGTTTCAGTAGGACTCCTTATCGCATTATAAAACTTGATTCTTTCAGCAAACGGCGTACGAATCGGTGCAAAATGCTTATCAAAATTTCTACTAATTGTTGAAATGTTTTTTCCTCCGGTTTTATCGTATTACACTGGTCGAACATTAATCGATAAGAATTTTCATCCAACATGTTAAGGAGTATTGCACGTCGTTTATTTTCCCCGATGTTAATTGCATCGAAATAATTATGCAACCTTGCCTTGTATATGGTCCAATCCGAAATCTTGAAATTGAATTCCTGAAGTCTTCCAAGGATCGAGGTACCTTCCGATCGAGAAACCGTTTTTCTCCTGCCATGTTATAAAATTCTTTCACTTTTCCAATTTATTCGTCGCCACTGTAATATGTCGGGGGTCAATCATATTCGTTGCACTCTCTACTACTTTATTCATACTGTACAAACTGCCTATCTACACTGATATACATAGACATCTCTAGAGAGTCTAGGGGGGGAAAAGAGCGCGAAATTCAAATACATTACAGAAATTGAGATTGATATGAAATAACATATGGTACAGTTATTTTCCAGAAATTTCAATTACGTTCAATTCAAAACTACATTTCTAACTTACATCATTAACAATGATAAGAAGTAGATGGAATCGTTTAAACACGCTTTGGTCAAATTTCAATTGTGTTTAGCCTATAGCCAAGTTGTATTGGGAACAAGCTCGAAGAAATGATATTACCTGATGATTCTAAATAGTTTGAAAGTACCATACACTGAGTCGCATACTAATTTTCAATATTTTTGAATTGATTATATTTGTGATTTCTAGAATTTTCTAAATTGTTATAAACATCAATCTTTCTTTAAAGTTTTCATCATGAAATAAATAATATCGTAGCAGATCTCACACCTCGGCAATTTTCGCTCGTACATATAACTCATTCTGTTGGTAGTGATTTATCCATTGAGTTCGACTTCTGAAACCGTCCCTGTTATTCACGGTTAATGAGAAGCCGTGATAAATTATCGTTCATACGGTAGTATAGTAGAAACCTCAGCAAATGGATCCATATTAGCACCCGCTTTGAATGAATGTAGTTAATGCCTGGCAAGAACCTGAATATTGCAAAATGCACACTGCCAAGAAGAGATATGAAGCAGAAAATTGTGTAACCTGACTAGAATTTAATTTTATGGACAAAGACTTATACGTTCATCGATCAGTGGTTGATATGGCTTACTTTGAAATTGATGATGCTTAGTACGGGTGTCGTAATATGTCGGAGATGGCTGATAAAAACGTCTCATCGCGTAAAGAGATGAGTTAGAGTGGAAAATTTTTCTCTATACGAGAAAACATCGATCAGACTCTGATGTCAGATTTCTCGAAGAGATATCCATTAGGTTATTTGAAAGCTTTATCGATCGATGAATTAGAATTAAAATATATGAACAAGATACAAGCTGTTCAATGTATTTTGTCAAAATATTTCAAACAGCTTAACTCTCGAGACCTACATAGATATTCATTAACATTTCGAGGAATAAGTATGGAACAGAGCCAAATATATCTTCACAAATAATGCTTTTTTGTATGAATATGTACAGATTCAGGAAATTTAGATCATTATCTCAGATCTTGCGAAAAGTCCTCTTCATCAAATTCTGGAAAAGCAAAATTTTCCCCTGAATCTATATTGACCCCACCGAAGAAGCTCTAAAGAAATAGTGGCACATTTCACATCAATATTTTATGGTCTATTGAATATCTACATTACGAATATACTAGTATGTATAATAATAGTAGTATAAATAATACTAGTATTAGTAATGATATTCTGACGATTTTTCAATGAAAAATTTCAATTGCAGACTTTCAACATCAGAAGATCTGAAAAATCGTCGCTTGGGTCGCAAGACTCGATTCGCGGAATCCTCTTTGCAAATTGGCGGCAATAAATGTATAGTTTGAATTGGAATATTTAAGGTATTTCTAAGAACAAGAGTGCATATATTTCTGAATTAGCCGAGGAATATGGTGCAGATATGATTCTTCGTCAAGTAACACATACGGATACTGAACAAAATCGTCGTGACAGAGGAACTATTAGAGGCTTGCATTAATTGATTACCTCCTCAGCTTATTATGCTTAAACCTCGTTCATGTCTCATTTTTGGGTTATGAAATTGCACCTCTGACAGAAGTTTAGCACCAGTCTCTTTATAAACTATATCCTAGTTTATGCTATAATGCTCATAATTATCAATTTTGGCCTATGAAGGCTAGCACAGAGATGAAAGGTGAATGGTGTCGCTAAACTTTTTGTCAGCCTATTCAAGAAACACTCTTTTAGTTCACATTATACTTTGTGTTGCGAATTGAAATGCCTACTAGACGTTTATAGAGAAATGGATCTATTTGGAATCGGAACGTAGAGATTATGATATTGTTTGCTCTACTCCACAGAGCTAACGTATTCTCCAAGAGCAGATAATTTTGGTTATATAGGGTGCAAAATGGGATCAACAAAATATCTTTTCACGATCCAGCCTCAGGCTTAAAAATTTGCCTAATAATTAATATTCAGAGTGCGGCAAAAGTCAGTGTACACTGTACACGCATGCGCCTATTTTGGCCAGGTCGGAAGAAAGCAGCTGAAACGTAGCGAGTTGAGATCTCTGCGTATAGTAGTGTTGTTGTGTACGTTTACACTTCGTTCGCTGCCATGGCTGCGCGTGTAAAGTACACAAATGAAGAACTTGTTTGTTTGCTCACATCTTACCTGAAACTTGACGGGGAAAATTTCGAATGATTTCGCCAATGCTTTCCAAATGACCCAGTTCCCACCAGACAAATGGTGCATAAATCGTATTGTAAGTACTACCTCCGTAGTCAACGCACCGCGTTCAGGTCGCCCTGCTAATTCTTTCGTAAAATATGTTTTACCGTGACCAAGCGATGCCGTTTGTGTTCCGAAGAGTGGAGAGAAACATTTCAAACATAAATGTGAGGCCACAACTAATTATTGATGTTATATTCTACTCTGAAATAAATTTATTTGCAATTATATCTGCTTTTTCCTTATATGCAAAACGGTAAACTGATTTTTGCAGCAACCTGTAAATATATATTCAACAACATAATTCAGAATAAAAATAATGATCTAATAAAATCATGGGAAAGAAAACTTTTACTACCTAAAAAATTATGTAATGACTTGAAAATTCATAATGCAAATCCACCCCAAATTTACGGACTTCCAAAATTACATAAGCAGGATATACCATTAAGACCAATCATCAGCTGTGTGCAGAGTCCAATTTATAAGTTATCAAAGTAAATCGCAAATTGTTCAACACCAATACTTGGAAAAAATAAATATTACCTGAAAGATTCATGGAAATTTAAGGATTTTATAGGTGAAATATCACTAAAAGCAAATGAAAAGCTATTCTCACTGGATGTCATCAGTCTGTACACAAATTTACCGTTAGACATAGCAAAGGACATTATTATTAAAAAATGGAGCGAAATAAAGGAATATACTGACCTACCACGAGATGAATTTCTGAAAGCGGTCGATCTATGTTTTTCTAATTCATATTTCCAATTCAAAAATGAATTTTATTGTCAAATTAATGGATGTGGCATGGGGGTTCCAATTTCAGCAGTAATAGCTCAACTTGTAATGGAGTATCTGGAAGAAACGGTTATAAAGAAATTAAAGTACAGAATACCATTTTTCAAACCTGTGAGTTAGAAAAACAAAATAGAATCAATTTCTTAGATCTGACACTCATACGAACAAACACAAAAGTGAAGACAATTTGGTACACAAAGCCAACCTGGAGTGGACGATATTTGAACTTTGAAGCCGCAGTTCCAATGGTTCATAAAAAAAGTGTCGTATCAGGAATCGCTGATAGAGCTCTAAAGCTCACTAGTCCAGAGTTCAGACAACAAACAATAAAAAAAGCAAAAGAAATACTAGCCATTAATAACTATCCTCTAAAACTGATAGACAAGATCTCCAAAGACAAAATCTTTAGCCTTTATAATACAGATCAACGAAAAACTAGAAGAACCGATATCGAAACCCAAAAATATGTATCCTTATCATATATACAGGGCTTATCAGAAGCACTAAATGCATCAATGAAGCATTATGGAATAAACGTCGCACATAAAAACACAAATAATTTGAAATTCATAAACACAAAATTAAAATCAAATATCCAAGATAATGAAATATCGAATTGTGTCTACCGAATAAATCGTATGGATTGCCCAAAAGTATATATAGGACAGACAACACAATATATAAAGGAAAGAATAAATGGGCACAAATTTTGCAAAAACATGACCGCACTAAAAAAGCATGAACAAACAGAAAAACATAAAATGGATTTTGAGAACTTTTCTATCCTGGAAAAAGAAAGGAACAACAAAACTTGAAACATACTAGAAATGATCCACATTAAAAAAGAAAAAGAAGCTATGAACGATAAAACGGACATCAAAAACTTGGCCCAAATTTATTTCAATCTAATAACATAAATAAGGAAATACAAATTTTCAACTCCATCTAGATTAAAAAGAACCAATTCAAAGCCAGATTTGGGATTATCACTTGTTGGTTAGTTCGTACAGGTGTCGCAGCATTAAATTGGAATAAGAAGTTGGAAAAACAAAATCGTGACAGCGCATCATCGTCACATTATTTCATTCATGGCTGACGAAAATATTTAATATTTGAAGATCTTTTAAAGTTTGATTTATAGGTGGAAATAATATCTTGACGGACGTTGTGGAAGAAGAACGTAAAAACTTTGTTGTTTGTTGATATATTTGTGTATTTATTATTGTGTAATTTACAGGAAATTGTCGACTGTATTATATTCCTTGAAAAAGGCGTAGAAACGCCGAAACATATGTTGGAAAAATAAAATAAATAAAATAATAATTTAACAATTACCATTATTTGTAAAATAAGTGCTATACACCCAAGAAATTTCAAACAAAAAAATTTATACCAAAGCACAAGAAATTCTAACAAAAAAATTAAATATATATATAAAGAATTTATTTCAGGGATATGGACTGATAACACAAGGATTTTGTTTACTCTTTATTCATCTACCAAGCTGAATAATGAGTTAACAAAATTCTTGTGTTATCAGTCGATATCCCTGAAATAAATTCTTAATATACTAACAAGTTTTAATTGCCTTCTGCAACGAGTATTAGACGATATTTTCCCTATTTCAATCAAGAATTGTGAGAAATTTATTGGAATTCAATGAAAAATTCAAATTATACCTCCTAGTGCCTTTTGTATTTTATTTTCGCAGTTGGCGCGACTGATACGAAAATTGACAGATGATAGAATTTCAATAGTGCGTTCAAATCTCCACATGGTTTAATATTGACAAATGACTTGCAATGAACGCGTGTTGACATTCGAAAGGATAGGATGTCAGTGTTGTCAACCACAAAACGAAAAATATAACTATAAACAATGCTGTAAGGAATTTATCACTGCACTGTTTTTAGTACTGTAATGAACTCATTGCGATACTGAAATAGAGAAAAGACTTTATTGTTGAATTCCTGGGTATGCCTCATAGTTTAATTCTATATGTATATTTTTGTAATTTGTATTTGGATGTTTCTGATGTGAATGACATGCAGATAACTAGAAAACTCAAAAATCTCAATTTGTGTTCAAAATTTCAAGCCTTGAGACGTATATTGTTATTTAACTGCTACATTCCAGATGCCCTGAAGAAGGATTGTAGTAATCCGAATGCCTGATGAATACAGAGAAGTGTAAATAAGAGTTGTTAATTGAGTTCAAACAAAAATCCTCATTCATCAACCTTATATAAAATCCTAAATTCCATCGCTTTTGGTCATTCCAGTCTCCTTCATTGAGACCTCTTGTCACCATTGCCTCCATAACATCATTCCTCCAACATCTTGGAAGTCTGACTCGCTTTCTTCTCTGGTGTGGAGTCCACTGCAATATTCGATTAGGCCAATTGGTCCCTATGCCTTTGAACACCTCTGCTCCGTGCGTCGTTATACTTTCAACAATGGAACGATAAATCGTGTACTTCGTTTTATATATTATTTAGTAATTCCAAAGAATGCCATTTAATTATTTGTTCAATAATTTGTAAATCAGCAGCTTTATGAAAGAGTCATCCCGACATACATGATACTTAACATCAGTTCCCAACTGCAAATAACTCACAGTAGTTTCTCTTACCTTCAGATATTTGGTCATAGACATGTTCATAACTTGTACCCACTTTTTATATTCTTGCTTTTGTTTACGTAGCATGTAGTGGGTATTGTCCTCGTCGCCAATGATAACCATTTGGACATCGGCAAAAAATAAAGCGAATATAACCTCTGCACCTATGGAAATGCCTGTTCCACCAGATTTTAGTGCCCCCTCAGAATACATTTCAAACAACGAAGCAAAGAGTGTGCACCCACTTATTTGACCTTTTGTGACCTCCAACTCTTGAGATATGTTATTTTACAACTTCACCATTGCCTTACATTGCTAGTAGAATAATTTAATCGCATATCATGCTGACACACCATTTTCAATCAGACTTGTCCACATCTTTTTTTGTGCAACCGAGTCATAAGCTTTTGGAGATCGACATAGACATGGTGGGTAGTAAGACTCCTTCCATTCTATATTTTAATTGAATTTTTGAGAAGAAAATCTCTGTCCATGCAAGATCGCCCACATTTAAACCGTTTCTGTTCTTGTGGTCCCATTACTTCTTCTTCTAATCTCTTTTTCAGAACACGATCATATATTCTTGCTATGGATGACATCATAATTATGCACACTCTCTTCTAAACTATCGATGTAAAATTGACTATTTTCCATTACACTGGGACTGCGTCACTCCTAAGTATTTGTCAAACATTCTCGACAATATCTCGAAAAAAAAAAACTAACTGTGCAGCTCACATCAATTCTATATGAATTGATCGTGTTTCGAGTGTTTCCCGTTTTTCACGGAACTGACTGCATGTTGCATTTAGTTAGAAGTTATGGATAGCACACCATTATCAGAGGTATCCATTATCGGCTGTTCCTAACCTGAGCCTGCTGTATTCTTTAGTATCAGATTCTGGTAGTATCTAATCCCTTCTTTCACACTAATGAAATTTTTGCCTGCCCTATCTCTATGCTGAGCCCTCAGAGTTTTCAGAATTTTCCAAGCTTTTTTTGCTTTTATGTTTGCCATGCCTTTTCTCTGCCAGCCGTCTGTATGCTGCATTCTGAGACTCAATTAATACCCTCTGTGCTGATTTCCTCCTTTCCCAGTACTCTTGTCGGTCTTCATCCGATCTTTTGCGTAAGTATATATTATGAGTCCCTTTCTTATTTCCCACCCGTTCTTGCTCTGTATTCTCCCACTATTCTTCCAGTTTTCTCCTATTCTGGACTTCTCTCACACCCAAACTTCGTAGGCTACCTCATGAATGACTTCTTTTCCTTTTCCGTACATTTCATCTGAAGGGGCCAATTTCGATGCTAGCCTCATTTTGTACAAGAACCAATTAGAGGTGCAATCGAGAATTTAGTTTTTGTATCGAATATAAGTTGTTCTGTTGAAGTCGTCTTCAGATTAGGATTCTCATCTTCGATTAACTTGAACATTATCGTTGACATCAGGAGTAAGTGGTCTGATCCGCATACTGTACCTCTCATGGCTCTCATATCCTGCACTTCAAATTTTGTGGTTTACTCAGCAATAACATAATCAGTAATGGATTTCAGGCTAGAGTTATGTCAGGTCCATTTGTATTTATGGATATCCTTGAGCTTAAACCAGTCGTTTAGTATCTTCAACTCATTTTGCCGACAGAATTCTACTAAGCTGCCACCGTTACTATATATTGTGTCCTCGCCATACTGTTTCACCATATTGTAGCCAGCTTTCCACCCCGTTCTCTAATTTAAGTCACCATGTAGAAGTATTCCTCACCGATTCCCTATGTTACCAATACATCTTGTCAATTGCGAGTGAAATAAATCTTTCTTTGCTAAATCCGCATCGTCATTGGGTGAAGAGGCTGTGACATATACCATGCAGAAATCCCTCAGCTTCATCTGTACCTCCAAGATTTTGTCGGTGATATATTCCAAACTAGTTATATTCTTTTAAAGTTTTGTTTTCATGGCAATCAACTCTACTCTGTGCTCTCTGTTTCCTTGGTACACCACTATACACATAAACGTAACCATCTTTCTCCTTCGTAGCCTGTTCCTTCATTTCTATTTCTGTCAGGTCCAATAAATCCACATCCATACGTTGAATCTCTGTGAAGATTTCATGTCCCTTGGTGGTAATGACCTGTACATTTCAAGTTTAAACTCTCATTTTCTTTTTATGTACCAGTCGACATCGTTTTGATCCATCCTGTTCCGAAGCTAAATTGGAAAATCTTGCATACTATCGTTTTTACTTGAGCGGAGTGCGGTCCAACTCCTGAACTCCCAACCTGGAGGACAAGGTGATTTTTTGCTGGTGGATATTTTCCAATAAATATTTGCCTTTCCAGGCTCAAGAATTTGATCTGTCCCTCCCTTGGGTTCCTCTGGTAACGAAATGCCCACTGAGATTTACCTATGTGAATTCAGAGAAGGGGTCTCTAGGTTTCTATAAACCGGGCTAATGCTCGTGTATGATGCCACGAATAAAAGCCAAATTTTTATCATTATAATATTTTGGTCAGAAACTGGTTCGAATAAAATAGAGAACTAAACTGCAAGGGGAGGTCTGATGGTTTCAATTGAACTTATTCCGTTATTCGCTTGAATCGACCCTGTAGTTTAGAAGTTTGAAGAAAAACACCTTTTTTGGTAATTACTCTCTTCAAAATGAATTTGCTTCATTACTCCGATTCGTCATTCCCATTTGTTCTTTCTAGGAAAGAATCATACACATTATCAAATGAACTATTTCGGCATGTTTTTTGACTTGAAGAATTCAGAGGATTGGGATAATCGAATATTTCAGAGATTTGATATTTCATAGTAATGGGTTAATGGGATCAACAGGAGCACAAAAACTATCTGAGCTGAAGTCAGTGTGTTCTGAATTAAGTTTTCAATTTTCTTTCTATTTCAAAGACGAATGCGCATTTATTCATACACCTTGTTCATTTTCGCTATAAAAGGAAATATTCGAATATTATAATATTTGAGCATTCAAAATATAAATGTATAACTATTTCTATGCGGTGGCCTCACTCTACTCATTTGCTATGAATTCTCAGGCTACAGCCCCAATTGGCAACGCCGATTCCATTTGTGTTGTAAGCCGGTCCAAGCAAATGGCCTCCTTCTAGTTGCCGAAACACATAATGAATCTTCTTAAAAGGTCCGGGAGTAATCTAATTTTGTGGGCGGAAATGTTCCCGACACCCGGGAGGAATAAGAGTAAAGATTCTCGAATGAATCGAATTTCTGTTAGAACCGATGTGTTGCCGGGTCCGTGTTCGCTCAGACGAAAGCGACATTGTCAGTTAGTTGCGAATTCTCGGCTGAAGAAAAGGAAAAAAGGTCCAAGGATCGGGTTTCTTGTTCCATTATACCAGGTACTTGCGGTCGAGTTCAGTTGGGATTTAGGGGATACGTTTCCACGTCTCCCTTTGTTACCTCTACATGATGGAGAGAGAGAAAGATACAGCGCACGAGTATAAATATACAGTAAAGAAGAACTTTGAAAGCTTGTTTTGGGGTGTTCCGTGTTTGAAGAATTAACCACGTGTATATTAACACTATTCTATTAAGAATGGGAAATCTCTTAAATCTTCCTTATTCACCTATAACAGATTGAAAAATCACTTTTTATATGGGTCACATAAATATTGGGAATTTCTGTATAGGTTATTTTGATTCATATGCAGTTATGAAATAGACAAAAATAATATCACAGACTTTGATTTATATCCCTTTTATTGAGTTATATTCGAATACCTTTCTCTTATGCATTATTGCTAAAGATTTTTTGTTCTGACGTCCCGATCTTGACTGACTGGCGAAACGGAGTCTTTATAGATATAGATAGAAGGGTATTTGTGGACAAGTTATTTATAATGAATTTGACGTTATTTTGTTGTTGAAAAAGAGTATCAGACATAAGTTTCTTCATTTCAATATAGTAATGAGTTCATTAAAGCAGTGGAACAGAGCTGTAATTAACTCATTTCGGAATTGTTTCTGGTTATATTCATATATCTGATATTTATATCGAAATTAAATAAACGTTAATTGTCGATATTCATGAATTGTGTTGTGCATGTCGAAGTGAATTCGGGAACGGTTTAAATTCACAAATTGCCATGCAGAAGGCACTGTTAAAATTCTCAACCACCAAGAAGAATTCGTGATTGCCAAATGTCAAGACAAATTTCACAAGCTGGTTTTAACGGAAACATTGTGAGGAAAATACAGATTTGAGACAATTGAAATAAAGACACAATGAAGACGGTTGGGTATTGTGGTGGAAGCCTGGCAAATATCCCATCACGAAATGAGGTAGCCTCGGAGTTGCCTTCGTCTGTGAAAACTGCCACTGTTAGGAATATGCGAATCAACGAAATGCCAGTTTGCAATACAGCAACATGATGAAGGAAATCAGAGATTGTGTTTTCGAAGCAGTTGCTAGATACTTGAAATGATAGTCAACACCCCGATCGGATTTTCCACGCTCAAACAACACAAAAAAGTGGCAAATCAAAGTAAAATTTACAACAATGTATTGACATTAAGTGCAGAGTTAACTGGTTGAGTATATGAGCGATATTGCTGGCAAAACAGAAATCTCGATTGAACAAATAAGAATTTCTCTCCAAGAGCGTTGATTATGCAAAAATTTGTTGAGCCAGCCACCATCCAGGATTTTCCATAGAATTATTGTATATTTGGTATTTCCGGGATAACCACCACATAACTTCTTTTGTTCTTCCGAAATAAGATTCAAGGGGAGGCCAAGATAGTAGTAGGTAGTATAAATTGAATCCCTCATATCATGATTTATCCGAATTTCTCCCATGTTTGTTATGTCATTGGATCTTCTCAGTTATGATTTTATAAATTATACTTGTGTTTTTATAGAATTTCAGGAAACACTTCTTCGAACGAACATAAGATTTCGAACTGAAATGGCGCGTTTACATTAGGCTATCATTTTCAACTTAAAAATGAAAATTGTGAGGGTTTATTCACACTGAATGTAACGTAAATGCAACAATCAAATATCTTCACATTAATGGAGTTTCACACATTTCAGGCAATTATGTAACTTAATAGGCAATAGATGGTCCCATAATAATTTAACTCGCGCTGTATTTTGTAATGAATATGAACTTGAATATTGATTAAATAATGATTAAACTTGAAAATGTGTTATGACATTCATACGTTACATTCATTGTGAGCGTGCGCTAAAATACAGCTCTTTCTATTTTATGTAAGTCAAAATACTATGACAGAATTTCTGCTGTCGTTACATCTTACGAAAATTGTTTAAGAGCACTAGCGTGAGGACGGCGTTTTAGGACGCTACTTCTAAAAATGATAAAATTTTAGCAAGAATTTGAACTAATATTGAAGATGTAACATCATATCAATGTTTCTGATTTTATGTCTATAAAGTCTCAAGTATGGACTGACTCAACGGAAATAGAAAATTGCAGAAAACTATAAGATCAAAACCATTGAGAATATTTGATTTATTATCTCATCTTGGATATTATAAAGCTAAAATTCATTAGGTATATTTAAAAGGTGTGTGTAAACGAATGGATGAACATCCTCGCATTAAACTCATAATTCTTGATTATTGAGTCGATCTCAATTGTAATACTCGGTTAGACATTCCAAAGTTATAGATACAGTAGGACCTCTTTAAACAGAAAATTTACACCCTGTTCGGATTAGTGTATAGAGGATTTATAAGGTATTTTTCAAATAAATCCAATAATTTAGTTTATCAGAAGGTATTCAATGACAAATAAAAAACTTCGTCTGGCAAATTAGGTACGTAAGTGTGAGCGGGTGCGAGTTCAGATTATTGGAGATACGGATTCAAGAGATCCTACTGCATTTGGTTAGAACGATAGGACGCTCTTCAGCGGGGAAATACCACTAGAAAAATAAAAAATTATTATAGAGATCAATAACGATTTATTTCGAGAATCTTCTACATACATCAATCCAATGGTCAATTGACCTTTATGTATTCCATTGCAGTAAACCACCGAGGTTGTAGTCAAAATTAATGAGGAGTACGATTTACCTATTTATTTACCCTAGAAGGGCTGTAAAGAGCTTCGGATATACATACTGACACAATTATTCAGGGTTAAACTATTTAAAATCTATCTTAATGTATATCTAACACTAAGCATTTTTCATAATATTAAATTTTTGTCTTTTATTACAATTTTCCTTCGTTTTGAGGATAGATCTTTCGAACAATTCAACTCTGACTAATTGTGTCAAAACGTATATCCGATGCTCTTCACAACCCGAATCGAATTCCGCTAACCAGGTCTATATTGATTTAGTTTTTTTCAATTTTTCTGAAATATATCGTTTTATGCTTATTTCTTCTGGTTTGGTTGACAAAATATCTTCTATAACCAATAATGCATTTTTTTTATCAATATAAAGTCGGTTGAAGGGATTTTCAAATGAATTGTCTCATTTGAATCGGCATAGTTTCTATTAGAAATATAAATTCCTTCTTCTCCCTGATCTTCAATAATAATTCTTTATTGATCCTCAAGACACAGAATAGTGTATAGGACAAGTCAACATTAGAAAAAAAGCATAAATTCAAACTCTGAAATCAAGGAAATAACATCACCAAGCAACATTACATGGATCAACTTAATGAGTCAGAAAGAAACTCCTGAGTACTATAGAAGCATTTCTCAATCAATATAGATCTTTTTTTTTGAAAACTTTAATATTTAGCGATTTCAGCTCGTTTGGGAGATGGTTGAACAACTTGATTCCGGTGAAGGTAGGCGATGCCTCATATCTGCTTGTGTTATGTTTGGGTATGCAGATAGTACTACTATGTCTGGTCTGATGATGGTGATAGTCAGAACACTTCTTAAGGTTATGGGCATTATATTTAATATGCAGGAGACAGTTTAAGATGTAGAGACATGGAAATGTCAGAATTCTAAACTTCCTGAGAGTCGGCCTACAGGACTCTCGTGGGTTCAGATTGAAAATCAATCTAATGATCTTCTTCTGGGCAATGAAAATTCGGTCGCTACCAGAAGACCCGCCCCATAAAACTATACTATAACAGAGGTGACAGTTCACCATACCGTAGTATACATTCATTAATGCATCAATGGGCAGTGAGTGCTTCAGACGATGAATGGCGTAAAAGCCCGATTCAATTTTTTTTGCTAGGTGTTCAATATGCAAATTCCACCTCAGAAACTCGTCCACATACAACCCAAGGAACCTGATGCATTTAAGAGACCTCAGAACTCCCTCTTGAGTACTGAGAATCAATGGTGAAACCAATAACGAATCCCGCAGGCGGAATCTGATGATCTGAGTCTTATCCACATTCGCGATGAGTGAATTAGTTCTGCACCACTTATTGAAGAGATTGATCATCATCTCACATTTAGATATTAATTCGATTTGGCTCTTGGCCTTAATAGCCAAAGAGGTGTCATCTGCGAATAGAATCAGAATGCACTCCACAAGGTAATCAGGTAAGTCATTCATAAATAAAATAAATATAAGTGGTCCAAGAACCGATCCCTGAGGGACACCAATATTATTTTTATATTCGGTGGAAACGTACTCCTCTAAATGGACAAATATGGAACGGTTCGAGAGGTAGCTCATAATCCATTCCAGAATTATTCCTCTGAAACCTATCTGGTACAGCTTGTCAGCGATGAATTTATGCTGAATACTGTCGAATGCTCGCGAAAGATCAAAAAAGATCCCTGCAACATGAGCACCCTTATCCAGACTATCGTACACAAACTCTATCAGTCCGGTGCATGCGGTCTGAGTGGATCTGCCAGCTCTAAAACCATGTTGATGCTTGGAAAGCAGTGTAAACCTGTTCAGGAAATCGCCCATACGATGGTACATTATTTTCTCGTAGACTTTTGATAATTGGCTCAGAATCGATATCGGACGATAGTTGGCAATATTGTCCTCGGCGTTTTTTTGTGTACAGGAATGACCTTGGCCTGTTTCAATATAGATGGAAATATTCCAGCCGACACAGACGAATTTATAAGATGGGCCACATGTTCTGAGATGGAATGCGCCACTGACTTGAGAATTCTCGCCGAGATGTAATCCAGCCCTGGGCTTTTGCTATTCTCCAGACCACTTATAATCGACAGGACCTCATCTGCTGTTACCGGAAAGAAATAAAAACTGTAGTTCGACAACTTCTCAGTGGTACAAATTCTCGAGATGTAGTTTCCGAAGAAGTCCAAAATGGACTGTTCGTTAACCTCAGTAAAATATTTTCCAAAAGCCTCTGCCAGAAGCTTCGGGCATGAAACATGTTTACCATTCAGTATGATCGATAATGATTTCGCTCTTCCACTATATCTTCCAAGTTCAGAATTAACCATATGCCAAACGGTTTTATTCAAATTATCGGATGTGGAGATTATATTTTGGTAATAATCCGATTTAGTTCTTCTTATTAACTGAGAATATTCGGTTTTTGCAGTTTTGTAAACCTTTCTCGAATCTGATGTTCTCAAGTTCTTAGTGAGCCAGTGGAGGTTTTTTAGGCGCTCTCTGGCCTCTAGAATATCGGGATTTATCCATGCGGGTCTCTTACAAACCGAATGTTGTTTTTTTCAAAGGACAAGCTGTGTCAATAAGCGTTTTTAATATATATATTAAATATTCAAATTTAGCGTCAATCGATTGGTCGCCATATATCATCCCAAAGTCCGCCCGTTCAACAAGCAAAGAGAGGCGCTCAAGGTTGTCCGGTGAAACACATCTTGAGACCCTCTTATAATCATTGTTAAGGTCAAATCCGCTCTGTGAGTAATATTCGAGGATCACAGCTCTGTGGTCACTGATGAACGATTCCCTGACATCCACACGGACATTTCCCAAAGAATTGTTAACAATGTAGTCCACCTTAGTGGACGATGTATAACCCCTCCTATCTGTAAAAACGCGGGTGGGCTCAAGAGATTCCACATGTAAATTATAGCTCGAGAATAAATCCTTCAGGAGCCTCTTTCTGGCATCATCTACAAGATAATCTACATTAAGATCACCACAAAGAAAAATAACATCGGAGATAGAAGCACAGTAATTCAGAACATACTCTATAGTTTTGAGAAATAAATGGTAATCACCTGAAGGTGGTCTATATACACTGAGCACAATGAAAAGGAGCTCACCAGATTTGATCTTGATTCCGCATATTTCGCAATGCATCTCGATGGAAAACCTGTCCACATTTAGAGGTCGTATCTGGAGACTGGATCGCACAAACAAAGCACTTCCACCATGCTCTCGTTTGGGTCTGCAGTAATGGGCAGCAACTCGATAACCAACTGGGGCCATAAAACCAATCCTCTCAGTCGAACACCAATGTTCCGCCAAACTTACACAATCTGGCTGAATTGAGTCAACAAAGACCTCAAGACGAGCCACCTTATTAGCAATGCTTTGGGCGTTTACTTGTACTATTTTCAGGCTTGGATTGACACAAAGGTCAGATTTAGCGACGGTCTTCATCCATTTTAACTGTTGTTTGTTTGTTTCGACGAAAAAACTTGTTCACCATGATGCCTTCCGGCCAAAATGACGGTGCCAGTATCTGTGTTAGGAATTCAGCAGGAAACCCTAGCTTGAATGATGCGTAAACTTCCGGCTGCTTGGAATTCAACTTTTCACAGGACACATCAGGAATACTCTTATCGAAAAAATTTTTTAAGTCCTCTACTGTCGTTGAGGGACTCAACCGGGAGACATGAACATAGGACCATCTCCTCTTTGGAACACTTATGAGTGCACTGAATTCAAGGAGCCAATAATTGGTTTGATCGATTTTTTGGTGTACGACCTTTCAGTTCTGTTTTAGTTGTAATTGTTTCCTTAGTTCTTGTTTTAGGATTTGATTTTCTTCCATAACTAACCATTTTCCACTCCCCAGCACCAGAAGAAGTTTGAGTGGACTCTTGTTTCCCATCGATGCACACAGTAGGAATTGGTCCGGCCGGTTCAGGAACGCGAGAAGTTACCCGTTCTGTAGGTTGGATTATCGGAGATACTCTGTCTATAGAATTCACCTTGAGGTGTTTGCTCGAGTCGTCGCTCGACCCAGGAACGTCCGAAGATACTCGTCCTGTAGGTGGGATCACTTCAAATACTCGGTCTGCAGAATCTTCCGTATGGTGTTTATTTGAATTGTTGCCGGATTTCCCCTCATGTGTTTCATTTAACAGGTTATTGTTTTTATATTCTTTCAATGTGTGGATTTCCTCGATAAGATTGTTTATTTGTCTATTCTGAGAAATAATTAAATTCTTCAACTCAGCAATTTCGGAATACAAGGGGCTAACAATTTTTTACAGCCTCTAGGACAGCGCCTTCAGTGAGTTGGTTTGCTTTCTCGATTGCTTCCTGGTGACCACTCAAGGAAGAACTCGAATTACTTGACAGCGAGCAATTATCACAGATCCAGCTTCCAACAGATCCATTTTCACGCATTTCATTGAATACTTCGATAGAAATATTAGCACATTTAATATGAGAACTATTTTCACATATCTGGCACAAAATTGTATCGTCATATCGATCAATTTTACTCAAACAATGGGAGCAACTTAAACCACGTACTCGCGACATAACGATCGTTATTTTTGTTATATTATCGATGAGGAGGTTTTGTTCACATTTGTCACATTTAAAGTTCACACTGAATTTTTAGAATAAATAAGTAAAATATGCAATGGAATTAATTTCCAGACTGCTCATAGGTATATCGCACTCCTTATTAATTTCGACCGCAACCTCGGAGGTATCAGAATCTTCTGTTTCTTCCGAGACAGAAATGGTATCTGTGCTACTGTCCACACCTATCCCTTCAATATTTGAGCCGCTCATATACTCCTCTGTCATAAGATGTACATCTTGATCATTTTGACAGTTGGAATTTTCTGTATACCTTTCAAGATAGCCACTGATGATGGATTGCAATCCAAATGTAAAACTACGCGCAGAAGGATTTGGATCCGCTTCGCTGCCTTTTCTTAGAGAATGAATTCTCCACTGGGTCCTGATTTAAGCGACTTGTCATCAAGAGAGGAATAGAATCCTTTTTCTCTTCCCACATTTGAAGTATACCATTGATAGTTTGAACCAAACCATCAAAACAGAATGGTGTATTTTTATCAACCGTCCAAGACTCAATGAAGCTTATTGATTCCATTAAAACTTGTTTCGCTGCAGCATTCTTATCAGATAACAGTCGTCTTAAATAATTGCCAATCGAAAAGGTCATTAATTTTCAATAGGGAATTAGTAGTGGAAGTTGAAGAATTGAGCTCACCACTCGCGATCACTGTCATCATGGTACTATAAAATGTCTTACTAAAAATCTGAGTTGCTAACTTCACTTTCATTTTCTGAAAGGCATGGGGCTAATATGAGTTTCTGTTATCTTTAGAAGGGTACGAGACAGTGAATTCGACAAATCGATGACGTACGTTTTTTTTATATCTCTCCATGAAACATTACTCCCACCCACTATGATATCCCTTTTCATTAAAGAATTTCTCACAAAAATTTTATGCCCGTTGAAAAAAAAATATGGTTTACTTTTTGATGTTTCTAGCAGTTTATAAAGAGATCTATTGTTTGATCCTTGATCACAAATTAAAACATATATTACTAGACCAAATTTTTTCTTTTCTAATAAACATCTTTTCAGGCATATTTTCGATTGTGTTCCAACTATTGATCCACACGACAAATAATACCCTACAGGTACACACCAATTATGACATAATCCTCTTGCCATAAAACCTAGAGCATGACATGCTTCTCTGGGTGTTCTTTGTCCTTTGGCAAAATCTTGAGACCCCTCTAATATATCTTTCATCATATTCTATATGCATGAGTTGAGTAAATATTGATTCTCACTGAAATTTGAAAAAATTTTCTAACATTATTCACGAATTTCACTGAAAATATCTTGTCATTATGAAGACATCCGATGCGATATCTATTCGCAACAGAGAGGTCCATAAATTCGAGTCAAATGATTATTTCAGTCAACAATTTCCTCATCAGGAGTCTGTGCCTATTCAATAGAAACATAGGCCATCAATTTGAACAACCGGAGTCGCATAGTAAGCGCTTCAGTATTCCAATAAACATTTCTTAGCGTGCTCACGCCGTTGCCGCAGTATTGTCATCGACGATGGCATTCGACCCAAATAATAGCCGAGCCCTTTGAACCCAGTCCGTTCGAATGGCTGAACAAGTTACTAATTACTTCAACGAAGTGTGCGGAAAACTCATCCAATGCACGTTTGTTTCAACAAGAATGATCCTGTGTTTACAACGAGTTCTGACAGAAAGTTGCGGAAATAAAGCCTTTTCATACAGCATTATCAAATATAAACTCAAAGTCAAGTTTCAGTATCAATTCTGAAAAAATGAAAATCATATTTTCGCTGGGGTTCTTCGATCAACAGAATCTTTCGTCCAATTTGGCAGCCTGATCAACTGAAATCTGGTTTCATAAAGTTTGATTATAGAATCTAACCTCTGTCATTTGATCGTCGAATACAATCTGACAATGTCGGTGATTCAAGAGCGCGATCAACTGGAACACAGAAAAAGCCATATATGTTTGTCATTTTAACTCCGCCTCGTGCTGTTTGCGGAGCGTCAATATTCTTATTTTGAATCGTTACCAGTGAGAAATCAGTCATGAACAGTGATTAGCGGATTTTTCAATATTAAGAGGTGGATGGTGAAAAAAAATCAATCGATTCACCTAATCTTGCCTTGGGCGCCTTCGAACCACGCGACAGCCCTGACTTCACCTGATAGAATCGGGAGTAAAATACATACAAATATAATCTGAATCGTTTGTTAAGTAAGCAACGAGTTCTTATTAGCTATATATACAGGTGGTGGGAACCCATACCTACTCAGATAATTGCGTCGAAAGAATACTAGCTTTTCTCAGAGATAGTGTATCAACATCGATCTCGGGTCCCTCAGGGGTAAGATCGAAGACCTGATACCGAAGAGTCCAATTGTGTGCACCAGAAACGAAACGAGTAGGGATAAAAAACCTACACTCCTGTTGAATGCAGTAACAAAGAACTAGGTAAGAAGCAGTGTGAATGCACAGGAAATAAACAATATTCTTGGGAGTTTCAGGTTTGCAATAACTTATGCTGGTTTGACTAATCTTCGTATTTGGAATTATACCAAAGTAAACGGCTCTATAAATGAGTCTCATTAGTTGGTATTCTTTGTGGTGGGGATTTAGTTGCAGATCGAGCTTGCGTCGTGTAAACTGTAGTAGTATTATTGTTCAGTACTGTCTGACATTTCATAATGGAACGACGGCACAGCGTCTACAAATTGTTCATCTTTCTAACGAAAATGAACGTTCTCTGATTAATGCGTCTCGGGCACTTAGAGCGACTTACGGTCCACATAATCGGCATTTGAACTCACAATTCACTCTACCATCACTAAGTTTGAGACTCAATATTCGTTATAGAGACAACATACAGCTCGTAGAGAAGAGAATACAGCGGTGGAGGTGAAGAGTGGTCGTAATAACCCTGAAGTGTTGATTCGTCGCCTTTCGTATTCAACTACTTGGCGGATTTTACGCAAGGATCTTTTTTTGAAAGCTCACAAAATTCAATTAGTTCAAGAACTGAAGCCAACCGACCGCCCGAATCTTTTGAGTTTTTAGTTTTTTTATCTTTTGAGTCGTTGGGCTCTTGACAAGCGTGCAGAGGGTCCACTCTTTTCAACAAAAGTTTTGTCCACTGATGAGGCCCAATTTGGACTTGATGAGTTCGTGAAGAAACAACAAAGGGCCCGAATCTGGGGTGATGAACAACTCGAAGAGTCTCAAGAATTGCCGTTAAATCTAGAAAAAACTACTGTTTGGTGTAGTTTATGGGCCGGTGGAATAATCAGTCCATATTACATCAAAATAAGGAAATACCGGAATGCTACTGTGAATGATGACCGTTATTGCACTATGATAACAGACTCTTTTATTTTTTGCCCGAAATTGAAGCCCATGGTCTCGACGAAATGTGGTTTCAACAAGATGGTGCCACTTGCCATACAGCCTCTGAAACCTCGGCTTTACTACGTGAGCATTTCGGCGAGCAGATCATTTCACGTTTCGAACCAGTGAATTGGCCGGCTAGATCATGTGACATCATACCTCTTGACTTTTTCCTTTGGGGCTATGTGAAGTCACAAGTCTACAAGGACAAGCCGGCTACGATTGAAGTATTAGAGGCGAATATTACAAGAATCATCCGAAATACTCACACGCGTCCTCGAAGATTGGAACTATTGAATGGATATTGTTAACAGTAGTCGAGGTGAGCATTTGAAAGAAATTATCTTTAAAAAATAATTGTAAAGAATGGTACTTTCATTTGTTTATAAAGATTATAAATTATAATTGTTTATATTAATTTTTTTTTTTTATAAAAAAAAGTACCTCTAAATGAATCTCCCTTTACGATGGGTGGAGAAAGCAGCAGCCAAGTGCGTGGGATAACCGAGCTAGTGCAAGAGGTGTGTTCAATTTAACTTATAGGTTTGTTGATTCGTTTATATTTTTCGCGGTGGTTGTTTTTAGTACAACAATGCAAGAAATTATCTTTGAAAAATAATGGTGAAGAATGGTTCTTTTATTAATTGATAAAGATCATAAAATGAAATTGCATTTATAGTGATATAATATAATATATTACATAATTTAAAATAATATTAACTACCTCTAAATGAACAACTCTTTTCAACATCACATATTATGAGAAATGAAAACTAATAGCGATTAAAATATGAATCACTGATGAACTAATAATATGCAGTTTGAGGAAAATGAATTCTTCGATATATTTTAAATATCAGATATATAGGGTTATGGTTTGCATGAGGATCTGAAATTCTAACCGGAATGTATTACAGTCAAATTAATATTGGATATTGTAGTGCTTATTGCTGGTATCATTCATTATGATTTAAAGATATCCTGATTTTACTAGCAATGACAAATCACTTGTAATCACTTGTAGGGAAGGTTATTATTGCTTAGATGGAGAATTCAATGATCATTGCTGATGATCTTGATCACCTCCTATACGTTCGGTTAGCTGTTTCCTCCTCGCTCGATCCTCTGCATCTCGAAGAGCCTGACTCAAAAGCGAGCCGTATTTTGTTGCACTTGGTCGGTCCATCACTCGGCGGGCTATATGACCGAAAAACTGAAGAATTCGCTGCAAGCAGATGGACGATAGTCTAGTTCTTATCTTCAACTAACTTGAATCAGAAACGTTAGTGCGATGAGCTGTCCAAGGTATTTTACAGGAAGACAGAGAGACAGAGAAGACAAGAGCTCTAACAAGTCTCATCTTTACACTCTTAGAAATCGAGCAGTGCCTCCGTTTTTTAGTTCACCGGGTCATGGCGCTCTTTGCCATGCCTATGTGCCTTCGTACCTCCGGTTCGCAGTTTCCATCACTGGTTATGGAAGAGCCCAAGTAGTTGAAACTGTCTACCAGGTTATATTAGTTCAGACGGCCAGTCAACTGTAACGTGTTGAATCTATCGACTGTCATTATTTTAGTCTTTTTTATTTATTTTCAAACCGACATTGTTGCTCTCACATTCCACCCGTCTGAGAAGTTCCACCATCTCTTCTTCCGTCGCTGCAATGAGGGAGGTATCGCCAGCAAATCCTAAGTTGGTGATTTTTTTCCGGCAATCGTTATGCCTTCAGACCAACCATCCAAGGACCTTCTCATGACAAATTCACCATATATATTAAAAAGGTCTAGGGATAGATATCAACCCTGTCTATCTCTCATTTCCGTTCTGAACCATTTCGAGAACTTCTGGTTCAAACGGACAGTTGCCTGATTTGATTCATAGAGATTTTTGTTGAGGGATGCCTGATGAACAGGGACTTCCATACGTACCAGGATTGTCCAAAATTTGGCCCAGTATAAAGTATATTATCATGGGTATTCTCAAGATTTTTCGATAAGCTGTCTGATATTCGAAATGAATATCAGAGTCTGAATGAATTGTCGAATTGAGACCTTTGTTGATATATCACTTATCTATTTGACAGGTTGACGGCCAAATAAATGGAAACAGAACCACCTCTTAAATTATTGCCGACATGTTTCGATTTCATTCAGAAATCTTCTTCAGGGCTCTAAACATGATCACAAAGATAACGTACACTCAGAAGATACTAATTTTATGTTGAAATAAATACCTAGACATTATGAACAACAATGGACAAATAATACAATTAATACATATGACATAATACAGTATATATAAATTGAAAGAACTAGTGGATATGTATTATGTCAATTCAATGAATATAACATAGTCTAAAAATACCATGAAGGAGAGCGAAATCTTCTTTGAAAAAAAAAATTAAAAAATAGCTTATGTATTGGCACATGGATGAGAACCGAAAGAAGAAACAACAATGCAGACTCACAGATTTTATCAGATTGAGTGGAATATTTGTACACCCTTTTCGCCCAACATTTGAAAGAGTTCACCTGGTACGGTATCGATTCCTGCAGATTTATTTTTCTTCAATGATCGAATGGCTTCTTATAGTTCAAATAGTAGTATCGCTAGTTCTCTGTGATAGCTACATGGCCATAAATTCTCTGGTGAATTCTGCTTGCCCTTGTACAGATCTGCTCAGTATATCCTCCATGTTTCCAATATTTATATTTTATCTGTATTCGTTTTTAGATTTCGTCCAGTGTCCAAAATGGACCAGTTCTGAATCTCTAGGCACATTTCTGATCTCATGCTCCCCACATATACCAGCTATGTACTCTTCCTTGGCCTTGCGACATTGTCTCTGGACCTGCCTCGACAGCTTCCTATAGGCATGGTCTGCATCTGCCTTGCACTTCACATCTTTCCTGCGTTGAATTAAATCCCATGATCAGTAATCCATGGTTTGTGCTCTGTGTTGTTTGATGATGTATGTTTTTTTGCGTTCTCGATCATAATGCTCTTTAAGTATTTCCAGCCTTTCTCAGGATCACTCTCAACCTGATCTAGGAGAGTTTACTTTCTATGTCCAGTCTAAAATCCTGGACTTTTGATGGTTGCGGTATCGTGGTCTTTCTTATTTCTTTCCGAGCCACTGCTTTAAAACGAAGCCTGAAATCGAGAACTAGAAGTTGGTGATCAGTTCCGCAGTCCGCTCCAAGGTAGGTTCTGCAGTTTGTGGCCGACGATATCCATTTTTGTTTGATCAGAATGTAGTCAATCTGATTTTTGGTCTGGGCTCCGCCACGTGAATTGTCTTCGAGAGTGGAGTGTGAAGAGAGTTAGTAATTGCAAGGTTCTTTTGTATGCAAAACTTCAATAAGTGATTTCCTCTCTCATTCCTCTGGTCCAGTCCAAACTTTCCCACAGTGGGCTCGACTTCTGAAGCTTTGCCGACCTTAGCATTGAAAGCGCCTAAGATAAACAAAACGTCACTGATTGGGATATCGGTAAGAACCTCCTCAAGATGAGCTTAGGACTCATCTATCTCCACCTCGGGGGATGTCGATGTTGATGCATAGATTTGTACAAAATGCGCTATTATTGTAGTGGTTTGTATCTTGACACGTATTATTCTGTCATCTACTGCACGGTATCCAATAACAGAATAATACAGTTTGGGAGGCACAATTATTGCGACACCATTCACGCTCGTATTTTCTGGACCCGAAAAGTAGACGGTGTATCTCCCGGCGGTTCTGAAATGTCCGCTATTCCGCCAATGTGTTTCCAACAGTCCCAGAATATATAAATTATAAGTTCTCATCTCTCTTTCGACCAGTCCTAGGATGTTCCAAGTCCTAATTCCCCTTTGCTATCAGAGATTTATATTTGTGTTGGTTCCAGTAACATAATTAGGGTACCTGATTTCTCACACGTTTACAGCCGGTAGCACATTTCACACCATACGACCCGGAATCAGTATGGCGCCGAGTGTGAGTCGGATCGTAGCACGAACTATCAACCGTATCTTTGACTTTCATTATGGAGGAGAGAATTCTCTTGGGGATGTAGTGCAGTGGTTTCCCGTTGCCTGCACCGCAGTACCCAGCCGGGGGAATAAGTCCATTACGCCAGGGGAAATCCGTTCTGAAGCCGGTAATGATGGATACTGCTGCCCTCCAACATATCTTGGTTATAAACTTCAAAACAAGGTTGCCACTACCGCTAGTTCCACCGTACCGATGACTTCCGCCGTCACAACCGTTGTGGATTTGCCAGTTTTCCTTGGCATGGAACCCTTACGGGTACTAGTTTTCCAGGTCAGAAAAATCCTGAAATCTGTGGTGGGCAGGGATTGATTTATCTTCCCTGATAGGACTGCCCAAAGGGTTCCCACCCGCTACCCCAACAATCTGATGCTTTGTGATTTTTTTTTATACCATAATTTTGAATTATGCCCATTCCCAAGTTATACAGGTGATTCTGGAGGAGACCGTCAGATTTTAGGTGAAGTATACAGTAGTCAATATAGTTTCGGATCAATGTTGGGTTTATGGTTCGGGGCCTTCATTGAGAGTCTACAGGTTGATTTGTCCGATTCGACCTTTATATAGATATTTTCTGGATTAAATGATTTTTTACTTCAGAATATGAGTGATTAAATATGAATTTTGAATTTGGAAGAACTACTTTAGGACTCAGGAAGAGCTTTGTATCATTGGACGACACCGGTTTACATTCTAGTTCAGAATATCCTCACTGCCTTGGAGCGAAATAACGATATTGTTCATCCTCGAAATATTTTTCTAGGAAAACTGGATGTGTGCCAAATAAAAACAAAAACGCTCCAGTAATGTAAACTCATGGTAGAATCTGAAGCATGTAGAAAATTATTGAAAACGGAATGTCAGGGTGTTTTTTCAACCTACAAACGTAATCTGAACTCATCATAATTCCCACCCTGTATTTTTGAGAAAGTGTTGGAATTATTGAAAGAAGATAATCATATTGTTCTACACTGAAAATTTCATCCAGATTGATCAAGCCATGCCAAAGTTGAGAATAAAAGAACAATCGGTCGAATCGGACATATCACCCTATAGACTCTCATTAAAGGCCCCCAACCATAAACCAAACATTGTTTCGAAACTGCCTTGACTAGTGTATACTTCACCTAAAATCTGACGGTCTCCTCCGGAATCACCCTGTATATATATGGTTTCAAATTGAATTATACTACTACGGGATTATTTTCAAGTATGAGATTGATTTAAACATCTGTAATATCAAATACATAATTAAGCTTATGGCATTCCAGACGAAATACGACATTTGAATTTCCGGAAAAAATGCATCCGCGGACGGATATGCTGGTTCGAGTCCCGTTCGAGGATGCATTTTTCCGGAATTACAAATGTCGAACTTCGTCTGAAATATTGTACTTAAACTTAATTCTATATTCTTTTGAAGATCACATAAGAAATTCAAATTTCACTTTGTGGTAGTGCATGAAATTGTGAGGGCATGTACTGGTTCACTTGACAACGGATCCAATCTATCGCATCGTGAACACCATCTCTACAAGCCTCGAAAAAGGGAAATTTTGCTCAACAGTATTTCTGGACTCATCCCGAGCATTTGGCACAGCGGAATGATATACAAGCTCAAACAGCTCCTGTCATAACCATCTTACATGCTTCCAATATCTATCGGACAGTGTTTTGCCGTTAAATCAGGGAAAGCAATAACCACTCTTTCCAAAGTCGAATTCGGAGTCCCACAGGGAACTATTTTATATATTTATATTATCACGGATCCCTTCGTAAACAACAATGAAGTCCGTCGCGGCTCCTTAGAAATTTTAATTTTTCTAGTAACGGTATGCGAATAATAAGCCGAAAGTTATATTCGAGGTGGTCTTGAATGGACAATTCATTGTATGACCAAATAATTTCACCTATAAATCTGGAAACGAATAAAAAATACAATAAACTATTAGAACAGCAGAAAAACGAAGCAAAGCAATAAAACTTTCCGTACAAGGGCGAGTGAGTGAAGTGAGTGTGCATGAACCATAGGCGTCCCGGAATATTTTTGTCGGAGTGATGGATACATCAGTGATATCAATAAAAGTTATGTATATGCTTATAAAGAAGGTTAATACAGAACTGGGTCAGAGAACGAAAAAAAATTTAGGAAGCAACAGATAATTTGTCGACTTTTATGCATACTGAAGTGGAAAATATCAGAGAAAGAGTGCAAAACCTTGAAGAAGAAATTGAACAACTGAAAAATCGATTGAGTAAAATGGAGAAGAAGGCTATTATAAACAACCTGGTTTTCAATGGTACTCCCGAAGATACCGTCCAGAAAGTTTAGTGGAAAGAATTCAATAACTGGTTATAGATGGGTTGAAGGTATTACTGGAAAACGCCGAAATAGTGACCGTATTCCGCTAAGGAAAACGAAGTAACTACACAAGACCTACGTTACTGACCCTCACAACCTACCGGAACAAACTTGAAATATTAAGAAAAATATAAATTAGAAAGCACTGACGTGAGATCAGATTGCTTTGGCGCTCTTGTTGAGCTACTTTCTAGTAAATATAATATTCAAACCATAACAAATCTATAAGCACTCTGATCAGGTGAACAATAGTCTTTTCCCGTACTATGGGACAATGTGATGTAATTATGAACCCCTAATGAATGAACAAACCGTTATCTCAAATTAAAAATAACTACTCATAATTTTCCCCAAGTTTTGTTCGAAGCTATAATTCCCTTTCCCTAAAAACTTACATCAGTGCTTTCCTGAACTTTGACAACGTATATTATTTCAGCCACCGAGATTGAATTCTATCTCTATGATTACCCGTTATGAAAAATTTTGATCAATATTACGCCAACTGACACTGTTTAATGAGCCCGGCATTTGTAAAACGAATATCGATCTGTGATGGCCACCGTTCAAAGAAAATCATCGGGACGTATTGTTGGGGTGGTTCAGTGGTATTTTTGAGTTCTTCTTGAAATTCGGCAAAAATGAGTTGTCTGGCTTGAACGAAATAAATAGCACCAATATTTGCGATGTTTTATTCCCAGGGTAACTTGCACAAATTCAAATTTTTCCAAGCGAAACTTCTTATTCATTCAGTGTACAATATTTAATTGTGAAAAATACCATATCGCGAACCTCTGCTTATCGCTCCGAACGTGTTATAAAAACGCATATGTTGTTTCCATTTCGATGTTGACAAAGTACAATATTTCATTCAGGATATACCGCGGAAATTCAATTTGGAGACAGAAATATTATAATAAAATGTAAGAAATAAAATAATTTCAATAAGAATTCGTATCCTCAACATTCTGCCCCCTTGAAGCGTTCGCTTCAAATGAAATCAATTAATGGGCAGTGGACAAAGTTTTGTGATAGGTCGAACAAAATTTCCACCTTTTGTTTTCAATTCAACGATACGTACTCTACCATCGGAACCTGGGAGCACCTTGATTATCCTTGCAAGGGGCCATTTCAAAGGAGGTAGGTTATCCTCCTTAATGAGAACCAAAATGTTTTCCTTCACATCAGCTACCGACTGATGCCATTTGGATCTAGTCTGCAGCTGGTGCAAGTATTCAACTGACCGCCTTTTCCAAAACTTCTGAGAAATTTTCTGAGACAAACTTCAATACTTCAACCTATTATCAGGTATATCCGTGATATCCGCCTCCGGCAAAGCCATCAACGGCTGGCCTATCAGAAAATGGCCTGGAGTCAAGCAGTTGAAATCATCTGGGTCACTAGAAATTGCACACAATGGCCGAGAGTTCAAGACGGCTTCAATCTGGGCTAGGCAAGTCAGCTGTTCTTCAAACGACAACACTGATCCTCCAAATGCCCTCTTTAAATGATTTTTCATAGACTTAATGTTAGCCTCCCATAGTCCACCCCAATGGGGACTATTTGGAGGTATAAATTTCCAAGTTATCTTCTTTACACTCAAGAAATCGAAAATTCCGCAAAATTTTTCACTCTTAAGGAATTTATTGATTTCCTTCAACTCACTAGCAGCGCCTCGAAAATTGCTGCCATTATCGCTCCATATTATTTCAGGACAACCCCGACGAGCGATAAATCGTTTGAGTGTATGTATAAATGCCGATGTACTTAAGTTAGAAACTAACTCGATATGTACGGCTTTCGTAACCATACATATGAAAAGTGCAATATACGATTTTGAAACTATTGACCGTCTTAAGCGAGATTCCTTTATTAACAAAGGACCAGCATAATCTATTCCAACTCGCTGAAAGGGTTTAGCAATCGCTACTCGATCTGAAGGAATATTTCCCATTATTTGTTCACGAGTTCGAGTGTTAAATATGAAACATATGACACATCCTTTTAGCGCTGACTTAACTTCTCGTATTCCGTGAATTATCCAATATTTAAGCCGTAAATTTGATAAAACTGTGTATGGTCCGGCATGTAACAATTTGAGATGTTCTGAAGTAATCAACATACTAACAACATTATTTTTTGCAGGTAAAAGAATGGGAAATCTGCGGTCAAATTTTATAGGCGCGATTGCAAGTCTGGTATTAAGTCTTATTATCCCATCCTTATCAATAAAAAGATTCAAATTCGAGAGGTGGGTTCCCTTAAATATTGTCTGATTTTTAATACATTCAATTTCATTTTCAAAATGTTCCATCTGAATCATTTTGATCAACACTATTTCCGCACTTTTAATTTCTGAAACTGAAAGGGGACCAAGCTGTCTGTTACATTTATCGCGGCAATTTTTAGAAAACCTCAAACAGAACGAAATACATCTCACCAACCTGAAATATTTGGAAAATCTATTGAACGGAAATTGTTCCAAACGTTCAGTACCTGTGTTGATAGTAGTTGTCATCGATGAAAATTTTCGAAGTTCAGAGACATTTTCTACAGGTTCAGAATCGGTGATTTGGTTGAGATTTCTTTTTATTGAGAAATCACCTTTCAAAATTGCAGGACCTGTCCACCAGTTAGAACAATTACCCAAGTCATTTGGAGATACACCTCGTGATAAGTGATCTGCTGGATTATCCGCTGAGTTAATGTGTGACCATATACAATCACCAGTTAATTCTTGTACTTCAGACACTCTATTTGCAACAAAGGTCTGCCACCGGTTTGAAGGTGATTGCAACCAGCACAAGACAATTGCAGAGTCAGTCCACAAATATATCTGCTCTACGGGACATTGTATAACTCATTTCATTTTATCAATGAGTTTTGACAGCAGAAGTGCTGCACATAGTTCAAGTCTCGGCAAAGATATTGTTTTTAGGGAGCTACTCGAGATTTTGCGCACAATAAATTACTGGAAACTTTTCCATCGTCATACAGAGCTCCTAATATATGCGCATGCGCCATATGCCTTTGTGGATGCATCTGAAAACCCGTGAAGTTGTACTGAGGTAATTTGTCCACTTCTGAAAACGTAGCGTGAAATAGGAATATTTGAGAGGTCTGCCAAATTGGTTGCAAATTTGCGCCATTTTTCCAATAGCTGTGGACTTAGTTCAGAGTCCCAGTTGAGCTTTTCCAGCCAAATCTCCTGCATAATCATTTTTGCGATAACTACGCAGGGAACAACTAATCCTAAAGGGTCATAAATTTGAGCAATAGATGACAGGACTTGTCTTTTTGTTCTCGAAGCTGAGGAATAATTCGACGGTGTCGAAATTTGAAACATATCTAAGCTAGTATTCCATGAAATACCCAATACTTTATTGGAGAAATTATCATCAGAAAGTGACACCAACGAATCGCATGTACTCTCATTAAACTCCGCGCAATTAGAATTCCATTTATGCAATTCAAACCCGTACGACCTTAGAAGTTCAATTAATTGTGTCTTCAAAATTTTTAATTCGGCTAAATTATCAGTACCGGTCAAAATATCATCCATATAGCATTGATCCAAAAGTGATTTAGAAGCTAATGGATATTTAAATTTTTCATCCAGAGCCAGTTTTTTAATGCAACGGGTTGCTAAAAATGGAGTACATCTGGTACCATAGGTTACGGTTTGTAACTCAAGGCATTTAAGCGGAGTTGTGGAATTTTCCCGCTATAAAATGTTCTGAAATGGTCTGTGCTCAGGAGAAACCTGAATCATACGAAACATCCTTTGAATATCCGTAGTCAACACATACTTAAACAGCCTAAAGCGAATAAGGATATCGAATAAATCAGGTTGTATAAGAAACCCTTTCAGCATAATGTCGTTTAGGGAAAATCCAGATGTTGTTTTCATAGATGCATCAAATACCACTCTGAGAGGCGTAGAAGTGTTGCTTTCCTTTAGAATACCGTGGTGGGGCAAAAAATTCTTATTTTTATACGTTTCAGGATTGTCAGAATCCAAGTCGACATATTTAGCGTGACCCAAGTTGACGTATTCATTAATGAATGCTATATAACCCTTCATATATTCTGGATCCTGCTGAAACTTCTTTTCTAGGGATACGAATCTCCTTAGAGCTGATTGAAATGAGTCACCCAACTTCTGAGTATGTTCTGCAGATAAGAATGGAATATTAACCTGAAAAGATCCATCATTCAATCTGATGACTGAATTACGAAAGTACTCTTCGCAAATTCTATCTTCCTTCGATAATGAACGCTCATTCGATATTTCCTCTAATTGCCAAAACCTGGGTATGAGCTCATCCAAACTTATTTCCTCAGAGTGTGAATATGGACTATATGCATTGAGAAATGCGCAATGAGAAGAGTACTTTGATGTTGAGGGCGTTTGGCCTGCCACAAGCCAACCAAGATATGAATTATGTAATACAGGTTGTCCACTTCCCAATCTTATTATTTCTGAAATCAACAATTCAAAGTATAAATCGGCTCCAATGAGTAAATCGATTTTTTCAGGAATATAGAAATTACTGTCAGCGAGACTGATGTTATCGGGGACCTTAAAATTGCTTCTATTTATCGGTACCTGGGGTAATTTTGTGGTAATATTCTCCAATATAGAACAAGTCAGTTGGAATGTTTTAGGAAAATGCATCGATTCTATATCAATTGTCATCATTTTTGAAGCTTTCGTTACTGTTCCTGATATACCACTAATGTTGTGAACCTTATAAAAGCTCTTGAGACCTAATTTTTGAGCTAAAGTGGTGGTGATGAATGACATTTGACTTCCAGAATCTAGTAATGCTCTTGCCACTACCCGTTTTCCACTTTGATCATAAATATTAACTATAGCAGTAGCCAATATGACATTTCGAACCTCAGTTTTAAAGTTTCCAACATGGCTAGAACCGACAGTAGCTGGAAATATGGAATTATCCGCAATGGATGATCTCAGCTGAGTATCACTAGTACAAGGAATGCTATCGGCAGTTTTGTCGATAACTCCAGTTGAGTGCGATTTTTTATCGGAACTAAGACCTTGGCAAAGAAGAGTATTATGTCTCTTGTTACATTTACGACAGCCACCCGACTCACAATTAGTAACAGTATGTTTCGAACCTAAACAGTTATAACACAATCGATTCAGTCGGACGAAGTCCCTTCTCTTCTCTAAAGATACATTCTTGAATTTATCGCATGAATAAATTGAATGACCTTTAAATTTGCAAAATGAACAACTTTGTCGAGATTTTTCCACATATATTTTACGTGATGTTTGGTTTTGATTATCCGATACGAAGTTCACTACCTTTTGACTAACCCTCGTATCTAAAGAGGATATATTTTCCAGAGCACGACATCTTTTTCCACATATTCTAAGAAACCTTGAAAAGTGGGTAATGCGGAAGAGTCTCTTTCTAACTCATAAGCCCTTTGTGTTTGAAAATCCAATTCTTTACTCAAGAGAAAAACCAAAACAACATCCCAATTGTGTACTGGCAATTTGAGAGCTTGTAGTGAATTGAAACTTTGCCGTACCTTTGTAATAAATTGCCTTAAAATTTTTGAATCTCCTTTCGTGATTGAGTTGATTTTGAGCAAACCACTCAAGTGCATATTTATTGTAATTAATTGATCATCATACCGCTTGCAAAGAATATCAAGTGCCACTTCGTAATTTTCATTAGTTAGCAATAAATCCTGAACCAAAGTTAATGGTTCATTTTTTAAACTAGATTTCAGATAAGTGAATTTTTGAACGTCACTAAGACTCTCGTTATTGTGAACAATAGCATCAAAAAGATTTTTGAATGAATTCCACTCAGAATGTTTTCCAGTAAATGACGGAATGGTAATGCTTGCAAATGAACCTTTGAGCCAGAAGATTCATTCATAGATGTTTGAAGTACGTTTTGAAATATTGTACTTTCTCGTTTTTTAATTTGACCACTAAGTTTTCTAATTTTAGCCAAAAGAGAAACATATTTATATTCAGTTTCATTTCTATCATCATCTTCCTCATCCAACATTTCTATTTCTTCCTGAATGTCACTGTATTTTTCGTAAGCTTGTATAAGCAGAGATTCCCTGAGTGAAAAATTCATTGATATCTATCTCTATATCCAAGTTATTGAGAAAATTTTCAATCCTAGTTAAAGTGCCTTTACAGCTGAACGTTTTCTTTTCAGTTTTTCAATATCCATAATTTTCAAATTAAATCCAATTCAAGAGAAAATTAAATATGAAATTTCAAATATAACCTGAGAATTAAATTAAACAATTCAAGTTCAAAATAAATTCCTATCCAAAAACAGCGTAATTCAATCAACAAATCAAGAAAAAATAGCAAAATTCAATCAATGAAATCAAGAGAAAATTTGTGAGGTTTGGTAGACACTTCACCCAAACTCTTATAGAATCAAATATCTCAAAATTTCGTCAAATATTAGAATGAGAAATAAGATAATAATTATAGAATAATTTCATCAATTGATGACCAATGTACTGGAAGAATATCACCTGGAGTTCCTTTTGCTGAATCGCCCCTGTATGAATGTATTCCTGTTGTCGTCTGAAGAAAATGCCCAATTTGTCCAATAAAGTGTGATACGCCCTTTCTGCCTTTTCTAGTGATAGTGATTTTCCCTTATGTAGTGGTAGTTGTAGTCCCTTATGTAGTGGTAGTTGTTGTCCCTTGTGTAGTGGCAAATATCCCCTGATTAGTGTTATGTTTCTTAATCCAGCAATTTTCCATGAATTTGTTGCACCATCCTGTAGCTATGAGTCGTCAGAATGCTTGAGATTCTGGATATATCCTATTTTCGTTCAAACACACTGTTCCCGGCCGATGCACCAAATGTTGGGGTGGTTCAGTGGTATTTTTGAGTTCTTCTTGAAATTCGGCAAAAATGAGTTGTCTGGCTTGAACGAAATAAATAGCACCAATATTTGCGATGTTTTATTCCCAGGGTAACTTGCACAAATTCAAATTTGATGACAAAATACAAAATAATCTTAATTTCAAGCGATACTTCTTATTCATTCAGTGTACAATATTTAATTGTGAAAATACCATATCGCGAACCTCTGCTTATCGCTCCGAACGTGTTATAAAAACGCATATGTTGTTTCCATTTCGATGTTGACAAAGTACAATATTTCATTCAGGTTATACCGCGGAAATTCAATTTGGAGAAAGAAATATTATAATAAAATGTAAGAAATAAAATAATTTCAATAAGAATTCGTATCCTCAACACGTATGTCATTTCTCTTTTCTCTTGAGTAAATCAAAAAAATGTTGAAATCTTTAGATGGAAAAGAGCTACGACAATGAAATTTGAGGATAAGTAAGATATCGATCACCTCAATATATTCACGAATTTTTAATGAAATCCGAAAAATATCTTATGAGATAGTGAGGATTGAAAAGTTTTTTTTTGGGAATTTTTTAAGAATTTTCTAGCGTGACGATTTCTGCAAAATTTTGCCAGCAGCTTTGTGGCAGACTCCCTCAACAATATTTCAAGTATCAATTTGATCGGATGGATATTCTAGTAATTATTGAGGAAACAAAATTTCAGATGCTCATAACTACTGAATCGTCCGACGGATTTGGCCCAATAACGAACTTGACCGAGATATTTGGACATTTAACCTATTCTGAAAATATGAAAACTTTAGCTGATTCCTTTTGGATACTAGAGAGGATACGGCCGGCCGGACAGACTCAACTTTCGCTACGAATTCTTCATCAGGGAGTCGAACCCAATCGACTGAGACCATTTTCGGCTCGACATTCGAAAATTACAGACATTCGGGCAAAATGATAGGCATTCTGTTCGGCTGAACAAGAGCGCACAAAATGAAAAAAAAAATAATTGATGTTATGCAAATTTTTGTCAGTGAAGAATTATTGGAGAAAAAATTGAAAGAAATTTTGATAAAATATCTAAGGAAGGCGAGAAGCAACTCACAGAGAGAACCCATAGGAGGGAATAAACTCATTATAGAAGATAATATACAGGGTGAGTCTTTGACCACTGCGTTAATTTTAACCAGAGATTCTTGACGTCAAAAGAAACATTTTCTTCCTATAACATTTTTCCAAATTTGGTCCCGTTCAAAAGATATAGGGTGTTGAAATTTCATAAAAAAATTGCCTTTTCACCTGTAATATTCAAACGACAATATCAATTGAAATGATCTCTTGTAGAAGGTTTTTGATAACACTAGTGCATATTTTGGCATCAATAGATTTATTCCACTTCTTGTGGGTTTCTCACTACTACTCTACAGATTGGTTAAATTGCATGAAAAACAATTATCGCTTGAACTAAAGATCCGTATCTCTTACTTCCTGGAATCATTAGTCTTTTTTGCATATAAAATCATTCCTCATCTTTTCTCCTAAATTGCACCATTCTTGGGATATATGAAGTTGAAAGGAATTGAATCGATATAATTTTGTCCAAATATTCTGATTTTCCCAAATCCAACTCTGTGCTGAAATGATTCAATAATCAGATTTGTTCAATGTTGCCATATTTTATGTCTTTATTGAATATTTCTACAAAAGATTGGGGAAATCTCTCCAGTCCATGGTTCCACCACTAAACACTATAGATGAAATTAACCACTGAACAATTTTTGTCTTACATTCACCACAAAATCTAAATTGCCATTTGCTGTACTCATTGTTAATGATGTTTAGCACCTTGTTTAATATTTAATCCCGAATAATATTCCATAATAAATAAAGAAAAAGTTTTCCATCACTCTTCGATATATTTTGACCGTTGGTAAAGTATTTTCTGTCAGGACCTGTTAAATTGAAGACTTGTCTTTATGAAGAGCTGGTTTTTTATAGCTTCAGGCTTTCAGGGTTCATCAAATTATATATATTCTAACATAGGAATGCTGCAAATTGAGCTCATATGAGTTTTAAAAACTTCGAACCCAGATTCCTAGATTTGTTTTATACCTTTATTATCTATGTTACATACACCGATTCAACCTTGTTCACAAACTTCAGAGATAATAGAATTTGACTTAGTTTTAATATTTCTGAATGTTTGTTATGATGCATGGTTAATTAAAATTCAAACAATATTGAATCTGGAAGCTATAAGCTCATAAACAAGAAAGATTAGAATAGAATGCAATTTCTGACCATAATCATTTCATACTGAATTGAATAATTTAAAACTATCGATATTATCTCTTAAAAAATTTTCCACTTTTTTTTTGAAGATAAAAATATCTTTTGACACTTTCAAACAGAATCAAAACAACAAGAAACCACAGAACACTTCTTTATTTGGAACTACCCACCACAGAGACGTTATAATACTTTAATGTGATAATAATTCACTCTAATTATTCTGAGGAAAATTATAACTAAAGATCAATAATAGTTACAGATATTATCTTTCATTTAAAAAAACATTGCAAATATTAATTTTTTCTCTCCTGGGGTTCGGTAATAAATTAACATTCTTTGGTATGGTATTAAAATTTGACATAATCTATGAATAACCATCATTCAATATTTATGTACTTGTTTACGCAATTAAAACAGATTATACAAATCAGTAATCAGAAATTATAGTCTAAACAGAATAGATTCATATTAATGATTTAACAAAAATTTTTTATCAAAGAACACCTAGTTGATTCTTCAAAATCAAATTTAGGTATTTTTTCAAGAGAGTATAATTGCACACCTAAATCTGGAAATACTTGTAATCTATCCAGGTAAATTGTTATTGGGATTCAGTACAAAAAATACCTGTTCACTGGTCTCTGTCAAGGAGAAGAAACTTCAGAAATATCAGTGTTTGGAAAATCATAGATGATTTTTTCTGGCTTTGAGTGAAAAAAAAAAGCACAGTGACAACCTCTTGCCTTGGAAGTTTCATAGAAATGATGGTTATCATGATTTGGAAATTTTAAGAAGAAAATTACAAATGTATGATGATAACACCCAATAATTCTGAGGTTTTTTTGGAATTTCTACCTAGAAAGGCATGGTTTATAATCTTGAAGTAGAAAGAAAATATAGTAGAACAACAAAAATCTATGTTTATGGTCTTGAATTTTTTTTACCAGAAGATAAGTATTTTGTATCTTCCTTCTGGATATGGACCTCATCGGATGTAACATGAGTGAGTGAATCATTACTTAGAGGGAAAATAATGTTTTTAAGCAATTCAGATTCAATAGTGGATGCTGTGGAAGGTATTTTTCAATCAAACTAAACTGGACTACAGAGGGGTATTTGCCCAATGTGAAAACTTAAAATGCTTATAACTTTTCAACGCAGCTGAATATAGAAAAACCGTAATGGAAAAAGTGTTTCTTTTGATCTCAAGAACCTATGGTTAAAATTAACGCAGTGGTCAAAGACACACCCTGCATACTCCGCTACAGAAGTGCAGAGCATCTTCAGCAACAGAGCGAGAATTTTCGGCCAAAAGAACTTGACAGATTTCAAGTGAATCACCCACCTCTTCCCCGAAACAGTTTGAGATTGAAGAATATTAAACTGCATTACCACCTATACTGGGAGAATCTACACCAGTCAAGGAAGAAAAGAGAAACAAGAACATGAAATTGAACTGAGTATATGACTTGCCATATATATATATATATATATATATATATATACATCCAGACATCATTTCTGCGTCATTCAATGATACTATCATAATTGCGTCCACTAGAAAGCTTCGTGTATATCGACATCTGTTCAGCCGAATGACGTTGGCAACACCACATAATCATTTTGCGAGTCTCAGTTCTCAGTATACTTGAAAAATGAAGGAGACAAATTTTTTCTCAATTCTACCAGCAACCTTGCGTCCTTACAGAACACCATCCTTTCTGCATCCGTATATTTATTTGAACATTATCTAGTTATTTCTGCGTCCATACGCTAATATTCATGTCAACTATTCCGACCATTCTGCACAGGCGGTGTTGCCAAATTCATGATTGAATTTTCATTGTTGAATCTACCTACTCACTGTCCGTGACATTCCATTCGAAGGGAACGCTAACCAATATTGCTGTTTAATTTGTAGCTTTTTCCTTTTTCGCCACTTTGGATATAGGGAGCAGTTAGCATATGAAGGAATGACAATTTTTAAGCGAAAGCACAAGTTACATGTTGTTTGTAAGAAATGCTTGTCGTACCGGGTTGAATCATATTGATTTTGAATTAAATTGGACATATAAAAATTTAGAAAGCACTGACGTGAGGTCAGATTGCTTTGGCGCTTTTGTTGAGTTACTTGCGAGTAAATATTCAAACCATAACAAATCTATAAGCACTCTGATCACGTGAACAATAGTCTTTTCCCGTACTATGGGACAATGTGATGCAAATATGAACGCCTAATGGATGAACAAACCTATAACTCAAATTAAAAATAACTACTCATAATTTTCCCCAAGTTTTGTGCGAAGCTATAATTCCCTTCCCCTAAAAACTTACGTCTGTGCTTTTCTGAATTTTGACAACGTATATTATTTGAGCCACCGAGATGGAATTCTATCTCTATGATTTCCCGTTAGGAATTACTTTGATTAACATTACGCCAACTGACACTTATTAATGAGCCCAGCATTTGTCAATCGAATATCGATCTGTGATGGCCATCGTTCAAAGAAAATCATCGGGACGTATGTCATTTTCTCTTTCTCTTGAGTAAATTAAAAAAATGATCATATCTTTAGATGGAAAAGAGCTGCGACAATGAAATTTGAGGGTAAGTAAGATATCGATCACCTCAATTTATTCACGAATTTTTATTGAAATCCGAAAAATATCTTATGAGGTAGTGAGGATTAAAAATTTTTTTTTTGGGAATTTTTGAAAAATTTTCTAGCGTGACAATTTCTGCGGAATTTTTTGAGCTGTCTTTTTGCAGCCTCCTCCAACAATATTTCAAGTATCAATTTGATCGGATGGATATTCTAGTAGTTATTGAGGAAACAAAATTTCAGATGCTCATAACTACTGAACCATCCGACGGATTTGGCCCAATAACGAACTTGACCGAGATATTTGGACAATTAACCTATTCTGAAAATATGAAAACTCTAGCTGATTCCTTTTGATGCTAGAGAGGATACTGCCGGCCGGTCGGACAGACTCAACTTTCGCCACGAATTCTTCATCAGGGAGTCGAACCCAATCGATTGAGACCATTTTCGGCTTGATATTCCAAAATTACAGACATTCGGACAAAATGATAGGCACTTTGTTAGTATGAACAAGAGCGCCAAAAAATCAAGTAAAAGAATTGAAGAGTAAATTCCTCAACTGAAGACGAAACAATTGAATGAATAAAAAACATATACAGGGTGTGTGGTCTCGTGAAAGACAACGGCTAAATAGAGATAGAGGACCTAAACCTGAGTGAGGATTGCGGGTTTAAATGTTTCAGAGTCACATGGTGTTCTCTGAAAAAATGCTGAAACTATAAACTCTCAAATCTTCGTAAAAATGGCAAATTTTCTGCTTGATGGTTGACAAATATGAAGCTTGTTACAATACATATTCTCCATCAAATTGGCAAAAAATTGAAAAAAACTTGCAGGCTTGTATTCAAAATTTTCAATTTATGTGCCAGGTGGGAAATATGAGATACAATATTAAAAAAAAAATCTTAAATACGGAAAACACTGAGTAGAGATCTTTTCTTAGTTTGGATGGCACGAATTTCGTACGGTTTTTATGATAAGTTGAAAGACGAATATTACAATATTTCCATATCCACATGATAATAAATTTTACACTTCATATATCTGATTTGATTTAATCACTTCCAGAACTCCTGTTCATTTTACCGAACTAAAAAATATGGAACAATAATCCGCCCGGATATTTTCAACAAAATGTTTTCTTCAGCAAGCAAAGAAATCATTAAATACGCTCCAGTGTTCACGTTTAGTGTGGAATCTACAATGAACATTCGGTCAGTCCAGATTGCTTTCGAGAAAGAATTACTGATGCTGTTTATTTTGCCTGATTTTTTTAGAAAATATTTATCATAGATGGAATTAGATTCAGACGTTAAATAACTTCCATATTAATCAGAGGAAGGATTTTGCAACATGATGAGGCACCTTCCCATTTTGAAAAAAAAGTGAAGTTTCCTGAGAGGTGGTCGAAATGCTCAGCACTGGAGGCAAGCACCAGCAATACTTCGCGCTATTAGAGAAGATCCCACTCTTAGTGTTGGTGTCACATTAGGGCTTCACCATTCCACAGTACACAGAGTTTTTAATCAAAATAATTTACACCCATATCATTTAAATAAAGTCCAGAATTTGTTACCTGTGGATGATGAGGTCTCATTAGAATTCTATAGGTGGTACCTAAATAAGTTGGAAGAGTAGGGATGTGATCAAATATTATGGACAGATGTGGTAACATTCAGTAAAATTGGAATAATATATTTACGAAATTTCCATATGTGGGAAACGGAAAATCCACATGCGACTGTTATATCTCATTATCAGCATGAATTAAGAGTCAACGTCTGATTGGCGGCTATTCAAGCCCGTAATACTTCCCAATCGCCTCAATTCCAATGAATTCACAAATTAACTGAATAATAACGTGGTTGACATTCTTAAAGATATTTCCATAGCGGATAGATATCAACTTTATTTTCAACTGGACGGATGCCCTGCCCTTAATAGTCGAATTGTGAGGGACTGGATGAATCAACGCTTTGGGGAGAAATGGATTGGAAGATATGGTCCCTTGAGATGGCCACCTAGAAGAACCGATCTTACCCCATTAGACTTTTATGTTTGGGGCACTTTTAAAAAATTTTTATAAAAATCGCATTAATGTTCGAGAAGAACTAATCAACAGAATTCAGGAATGTTGTGATACAATGCATCGAAAACCTAATGAACTTCGAAAGGTTGTGGATTCTGTACGAAAAAGATGAATTGTTATAAAATTTGCGTTTCTGAATTTTATGTTTTTCTGAATTAAAACAGTGATATTGTTGGAAAAACAAAAAGTTAAGTGAAAAGTTGATATACCGTTTAAAAGTCTATTACATGTACTAATTTTTCGTAGAGAAAAAACCACTACTTATTCACCAATTTTCTATGGTACAGCTTACAAGAAAATACCACTAAGTTTGCACTGTTTTCAATTTTTACATATACCCTTTTACTACACCCGGTATAAAACATTTTTTTAACATTAGTAACTACCTATTTTATAGCGCCTTTACTGCCCTCTGCGATGATATGGTCAGATTTGATGTAGCTGTAAGAATAACAGAAATATTCTTGTTTTTAAAGGGTAAAGCAAAAAGTTTCGAAAAACCAAGAAGTGTTAAATAACTCGATAACTATAAACTTTTCGAAAAAGTGTTTAGGACATTTTTTATTGCAAATAACTTGTACTATCACCTACTGAAGTTTGGTACCTATTATAGTAGACACCCTGTATAAACCATCATCTCTATAAATTTCAGCAGAGTTAAATTTTTTTAAACTAATTTCTTTTACGTGTTTTTGATGATCAGGTCGATAAACCCTCCGCTGCCTAGTGTCCTAGCTGACAATCACTATGCTTTACAATCCAGCCAAATGTGTCTATTCACAAAAATTATGGCTGAAGTTAAAATTGGTCAACAAAAACTATCTCTGGCTCCTGCTGCGACCGGGCTAAGATATGGAAATGTCACATTGGTTTTGAGGAAATTTTTTAGATTCAGTCTCAGTACGCTTTGTGCATTGATATTCTCTTGGAGATAGCAATCAAAAAAATATTTCAGGAAAACAAGTTATATTTCCCAATTTATTAGATATTGTGAAACAATGAATTATTGAAAGTTCTAACTGATCCTATTCGAAATTAATCAGTATGATGATTTGCTCACAAAACTAATGAAAATTTTTTACAGTTTATCTCCTTACTGCGAGGGCGACTCGACCTTTTGAGTCATGGGTGGTTTTCGTGACAATCAAATATTTTACCATATCAAGAAATTTAATTGAATAATTTCAAGAACTGAGGGCTAGCGAAATCTGCGGTGTTGTTAGAAAATATTCAAATCACAAAAAAATACCTACATAAGAAATGATCACCTGTCAATGAGGAAATTCATTCATTCATCAAAAAAAGTGTCTTCATATATTCAATTCATTCTTCGGAAAATAACTCAACATAATATAATGTAGACCATAAAGCAAGTTAGTTGACGAATCTGTATTGAATGAATAAAATGATCAATCATGATCAATTTTCATTGAATCGGTCATTTCAGTTAACCAAAGTAATTCTATGCTAATGATGCCGAATCTTATTTAAAAATTCCACCATTTCTTTCAAGATTATTGTAACATCAGTTTGATCTTGATCATACAAGGAATATCTCATTCGATCTCCAAGTGTCCTGAAGCGACGCGATGTGCAAAGTGGGATTCATCATAGATCTCAATTATTCTATTCTCGAGACTCGAGTTCATAAGAACAAAACTTCTTTACTGCAGTTGTTCAATGACCTTGAATCATTCGATATAAAAAGCGTAAACAACCCGCATCTGGAAATCATTAAAGGACGCAGAAATATCGGTTTGATCGTAAGCAATACCCAATGCAGTGTTGCCGGTTTTTTTGAAGCACCAATGTCGGAATGGTGTGACAGTAATATGCATTTCGAATATACACTGAGCGACTGCAGCGCCGCAAATGGAAATTGTTCGAACTACAATATTCAGAAAAAGTCCACGATTTCATCATTGGGACGTATAACGAAACAAACGATGACGTCATAACAGAGCGTTTAACATTGACTTGTATTTCTGCGTCCGTATACGGACGCAGCAATGCGGTGGACGCAGAATTACATGTAAAAATCGTAATGTACGGACGCAAGTTTACAGGTGGGCTGTAAATATATATATATATATATATATATAGACGTATTACGTGGCCTTACGGAGCCCAAAACGCCATACAACGGACCCTTACGAAGCCAAAAACGTTTTTACGAAGCCCGGTCCGGGCTTCCTAAAAATTCACGTGTATATTTTTTACAGTGGCTTCCTATGGCATCAGTAAGTCCGTAGACGAATTTTCGCCCTGGCGTCATATCGACCATTTTCTATCGCAACATATACGCGTTTAGTTCATGCCATCCGCCTGTAGGTGGTGCGCCGGTGGCATCAAGTATAAATATATACAATGTGAAGATACTCTGGGCCTATAGGAGTCCCACTATGGTTTGCATTGTTTAGGAAGCCAGTATATTTGGCAACGTTGCATTCCATATTATGCTTATTGAATTCTATTTTGTTTTACCGCCGTATAGTCTAGTCAACACGTGTCTTCAAGGTCAACATTTTTATTCGCCTCGGAAATTTATGATCGGGGTGTCATTCCATTCATCTTGGCATCCAGAAACATTTTGATAAAGTTGAAGTGGCGCTTGCAAAATTACACAATTACAATTTATTATAAACAATAGGGTAAAGAAAATAGGGGTGTTTGGTTTATTGCGAATATCTCAAAAAGTATTCAGAAATTTCTGAAATTTGAAAAGAGACTCAAAAAGAGAAAGAAATTTCTAAACAAGAACCTACCTTCCAGAACTCCAGAATCAGTATTTATAATTTTTGCATAGGGTTGAATATACGGTTGATAATGGGAAATCTCGCTGGGGTAAGCTCCGCTCACTTTCGACTTTTAATAAACAAATAGTTCCTAAACTTATTAAATATAAAAGTTAGAAGCTGAACAAAATTCAGAAGACTACAGAATAGATCAATGTACAATAATCCGTCGACAAGAAATATTTATCGCGATTTTTCAATTAAATATCCATTAGTTAAATAACATATTTTTGTAGCATGAGCATCATCTGCAATAATTGCCATAATTGCAATAATTGCCATAATTGCAATAATTTGTAAACTATAAACCTGGATTATTTAACTGTTTTGCAGCTTTTTTTACGAAGGGTATAGAATAGATTCCTGTAGGAAAAATTGAAAAATTGTTAAATTTTTGTTTGTAATTAGCAGTTCCCTTCAGTCAGAATGAATGAACTCTGTTCACACATAGAAAAAAAATAATGTTTCTTCACTATTTTTATTGATTCATTTTTTTATAGTTATAAGTCACTTTAAAATGATTTTCAATAATTTTCATCCCCTATTTAAAAATTGTCATGAACAATTTTTTAATTGAAATTTTTTTGCAATTTAATTTTTGATGAAAATTACGATTCAACAAAAAACCGTTCTTCAAAAAAATTTTTTTTGCTCAAAAACACTGTTATTAACAATTTTTTCACCACTTGTTATGAAAATTAAGGAACCATTTTTATTCTTTCATCATCATTCATCTCCTCTTCGATATCTGCAAAAAAAATTATTTCGGTTCAAATTTTAATGCGATACGAAATTTTTTATAATCAAGGAGAAATTTGTTTTGCTTTTAAAATCGAAATATCTGATCAACTTCAACAGATACAGTAAGCATTACAGAGATCTTTTGGCAATCTTGTTCACCTGAAAATAGTGCTTATCAGTTTTTCCAAATGTCTGTTACTTTCGAATTTTTGGCCAAAATTGTATCAAGCGTTTTGTTTGGACTTACTGATGAATTGTCCGTGCTCAAAATCGATTCTGTCCGTCTGTTCCGTGAACATGATAACTCTCGAACGGATAAAGCTAGAGAGTTGAAATTTTAAGAGTAGAATTGAATTATAAATATCTCGGTTAAGTTCGCAGTTCAGATGAATCGACCGAATAGTTTCGGAGTAACAAAAAAATTACACACGTGACCTAAAGTTTTTTCCTTCAAATGATACTATTCAGGTAAAAAAATTTTTTATGATGCAGTTTTACATCATGGTGGTATATCAGTACCATCCTTGACTTCGACAACCTAATAGTTTCGGAGATATGATTCTGCAAAATTTGAGTAATTACGGGTGAAAGTAAACAACTCTGTATATCCCTCATCAATCATTTAATTACCGAGCTCCCATTGGTAAGTTCAGTCTGGTTACGGAAGATTCTAGGTTCAAATCCGTACGAAGTTTGAACTTTTCAACATTTATCATTATTTAACTCAATCCGAGAGATTTCAACTTTTGCATTTTCATTCAAATAAATTTTAACGTCTGGACACTTTGGCGCTCTTGTTCACCTGAACAGAGTATTTCTAGAATAGATCAAGTAGTTTCGGAGAAACGAAAAACAATGTTTCAGTTTGAATTCTTTCAAGCACTTGGTTGGTTAGATGGAATTTCAAGGATTCACAGAGTTATCAATTGAAATCTTTCACTGTGTAATTTTTCAAATTTGTTTCATCTCAATAATCAACATAGCCAATATATTCATTTCTCGAATCCACCCTCAAATTGCAGATCCTTAGCTCATTCCGTTCATGAGTTATCATGCTCACGTACGGACGGACATAATGTATTTCGACCACAATTTCTTTAAGGTGTCCATCTGAAACTGATGATTCCTTGTTTGCCCAAATGTTTAAAAATCGCTAAGATTTGGGCAAATTCATAGGTAAAAGAGAGAACTGAATATTTTTTGGCAAATTTATTTCACACCCTGTATGGCTAGAAGTTGAATAGCTTCTGAAGAGTCTAGTGAACAACCTATATTTGAAAATTGTCAATGAAAAAATTTGATTACTGAAACTAAGAATACTGATTCATTTCCTGAATTCGAAACCTCTAGCATTGTCGATGTACAAGAGATAATCGTTGAGTAGTCAAATTGTTAAAATATTAGTAAATATCGATATTATTTTGAAAATTTGCAAATATAAAATCTTTTTTGATGTCACCTGACTTCTGTCTCAATGTTGAGTTTGTTCATTAGATAGTCTATCAAGATAAACATTTCTGCCATTTTTCCATGACTATGCCCATACAAAGTTCATCTTCCAATTTGAAAATCGAAAAAGGTGGATCTTTGAGAATAAAAGATTTTCCAATAATAATTTTTATGAATTGATCTATTATTCAATATAAGTCTCGAGATAGAGCATGAGGGTTGAAATTTTCAGGGTAGTAACCTATAAATTTCTTTGATAAATTCGTCATTCGGTCAACTCGACTGAATAGTTTAGAAGTATATTTTTTTCCAATGACACTTTGCAATTGAATTTCTTTTATGATGCAGTTCTACAATACGAATTTTGACTTTCGGAGATATGATTTTTCAAAATTTGAATAATTAATTGCTCAAAGTGTTTGATGGATAATTCTGTGAACCCCCAGATGGCTAGCTAACAACATTAGCACAATTGCTATCTGATCGGCACCTCGAATTCGAAGGCCCCAGGTTTGAATTTTCAACTCCGGTATTTTGTGATGGGCATTTTTATGAGGATCGAAAGGAGGATTTCATGAATGAATGTTATTTGAGTGGTTCCTGAACATTTCAACTTCATTTTCATTAAAATGAGTAAGATCGAACTATTGGCGTTCGTACCTCTGGCAAATCTATAGGCGGAGCACTTATTGGATCAGATCTTATTATTTTCATGAATGCTGCTACTCTGATATTTCTTCTTGTAAGTTTTTCCTCTATAGATATTATCGATGCTTCATTTCACTATATACGATGATTATCATTCGCAGCATGTTGGAGCAACTTGGATTTATCGCTGTCCAGCACTCGTAGGACTTTCTGATGTGCTTTTATTCGTACATGCAGAGGACTTTTTAGTTCCTAGAATATAGGAAGAAAGCCGCATTTATGACAATAATATCTGATCGCATAAAGGCGGTGAAAATAATCTAAACAATCATTCTATACGAGATCCATCATCGAAAATTTCTCATGGTCAACTATAAATTATGATTCTCGGGCTCATGTGACACACGGAATTACAGAGATAACATTTTCTGTTCTTCTGGTTAAGGATATTTTAATAATTGCGCACCTTCGATTAATTCAGGCGTAGATTCAAAATTATTAAACGTTACAAATTTACCGGTACAGAGTGCATATCAATTTGCCCAATTTTCCAACTTTTGGCCAAAAATGAAAGGAAACATTTCGAATGGACTCATCGAAAATCAAACAATATCCATTCTGTCCGTCCGTACGTGAGCACGATAACTCCCAAACGGAATGAGCTACGGATTCAAAATTTGAGGGTGGATTCGAGCAATGAATATCTTGGCCCAATAGTGTCACAGTAATAAAAAAATTTTTTTCATTAAGACGTTTTTTGGGTGACCTTCAATAGATAGGTATAATGATTCGTACAAAACATATTCTCGTTCTTTTGTCGAGCTTGTGAATTGAACAGTTTTTGACAAATCAATACTTACGGAGATATGATTTCAAAAAATTGTTAATTACTCTCGAGTAGTTTACATGTGCGCCAGAGTCACAAATTCTTAGATAGGTTGGTTGTCCAAATATTTCGGTGAGTTCGTTTTTTGGCTAAATCCGCCAAATAGTCCTTCTGTTATGACCATAAACTACATTTCTTCCTCAATCCCTGAAACACTTTCTTGATCCATACAAGGTTTTGACAAGGTTGAATCGAGGAATATCAAGAGTTTAGATAAAATTGTAGCGATAGTAAATTTTCAGCTGACAGAAGATGAATGAAACCTTCAAGAATGAGTCTGTAGGTGGCCAGTTGATGACGGCTTTGAAAAGGCTATATAAAAGACATGGAGTTAATTTAAATATATCTCGATATTGAAACAGTTTTATTATGTTCAGTTGACTGTCTGTAAAAAGGTCTTATGAATATTTTACAATACTTATATGACTCATATTTCTACGTAATTTTTTAAGTGGGAATTAAATATATTTCAACTTCTTCCTGTTCTACATTTTTCTTGTGATAAGCTCATTTGACCTAGGAAGTAGAAGAAATTTCAGAAATACTATTGCCGTAACCACTTAATCCCTATAACTTCGAATGAAAATAAACACTTGAAACCGTAACATCTGTTTTCATCCAGTTTTCGTACGGCCGATGATATTGAGAACATAAATTAAATGAGAAACAAACATCTGTCTGATGAGTCATTCCGTGGCTTCAAATGGCCGCATTACTTGTGCTGTATATGAGGTTGAACTGGAAGAAATGGAAAAAAATGCACTTGAACTCAATATCTTACTAGAATATTTCGGCAACACCGCTTGGGCTGGAGATCGACCTCGGGGCATCAATTTATACACAAATGGGCTTAGTTTGTCACTAGGAACATGCCGGGTTTCCGATCGGCAGTGATATGTTACGGAGGCATGTATAAATTATATACGTTCCCCGCATACCCCCACATACCCGGGCGGCCCTTCACCTTCGTCCCGTAGCGGGCTTGGTAAAGATAACTTAATGCGTATATATATATATAAGGATATGCTGCTACAACACGAACACTGAGAACTAACAACTTACGATGGTTGATAAAGACATGGCTAAACAACCTTATTGTTTGATCATAACTATAAAACCATCAATTTAAAATAGTTTCTCTTAGTTGTACCTACAACACATTAACTCAATACTTTTGAAAGTGGATTGTGAATCTTAATAAAATTAATACAGAAAAAACATACCTACTGATATATACATATTTTTCTTTCACGAGCTCCAAAGTGTATTTATGTTTATGTTTATACTGGCTTACCTAGGTGTACATATATCAATGTACACCCCTCAGAAGCTAATTCAAGCTTGTGTGACTTAGGATAACCAGTGTGTGTTCTGTGTAGGCTTTGTTACTGTGTCCTTACGCCACCTTAGGCACAGCACTGTTAATTTTAGACCCAACAGTGAATGGTGGCCGCATACCGAAAGCTAGAAAATTTCTTTCCTAGCCCCGGACTTGAACCTACGACATTTCGGGTTTCCACGTTAAAGGTCAAGGCTTTATTCCACTAAGCTATGCGACACACATATTATTAATATTAGTATTAATATGATGAATGAAAATATTCATTGCTTTTCTGAAAATGTTACTTAATTTTCACCCAAAAAATTATTTCATTTGATAATTAAACAGAATTCCTTACCAAGTTTATATCCAGCATAAAAAATTCCCAAATTATGAATTCCATATCTTTCTTCATGATCACCTTATCAAAACTTCCAGATTTTTCAATTTCTAAAATCAATTCACCTTTAAATCTTAAATTCAGTAAACAATCGAGGAAGGAATTTTTGCGCGCTTGTTTCTAGTTGAACAGCGAGCTATCATTTGTTCAAATGCCTGTAACTTTCGAATCTCGATAGATTGTCCATTGTCCAAATATCTGGGCCAAAAACGTCGGATAGTTCTGCATTAATTAAGCATTTGAAATTTCGATATCTCAACATTTCCTAACATACTTACATATCCACCAGATAAACTTGTAACTAGGAAGATGTTCGGATAGCGTTTAAACAAAGAAGTTTGTCCAATTTCATAGAAACCGTTCTTAAATACTTGATATCTCGTAAGATATTCATCAGCATTAAGAATAAGCACGCTGATACTCATGACCTGTCGTCAGTGCTTTTCAAAATTTTTCAAGATCCATCCAATATTCTTGTACATTTCTCAATTAAATTTTGTCCAGATTCATTACATTCCGGTGAACATAAAAAAAATTCGGAAAAGTCAAATTCAGAAAAATATCGAAAATTTTCCGTAACGACTCTCTATAAAGGGTGATTGAAATTTCCATGACTCTTATGAATATGATTCGTAAGTCAGTTGTTATCCAAAGAATGATGATAAAATTTTTATGCGAAAAATTTTCCAGGTAGTTTTCTTCTAACGACGAGCTATTGTACCCCATTTTTATGACTTTCAACTATACTCGATTTAAGAATGAAATATCATTGAGATGAGGTCATATTTTCGGTCCGCTTGGAAGAAATGAATAAACTATCTTCTGGAGGACGGTCCCCTATATCGGGTTTGTATAAGTTGTAGAAGAATGAGAATTCCGGGTTTATACACAAGGCACAGGGTTGCCAGATTTAGGGATTGGAGACGTTGATAGAGTATACCGTTTACATACAGCAAGACGAGGTCGCCTGAAGCGCCCTCGCACTGGCCGTTCCTCGAAGTATTTCTGTATAAAATATGATGTTTCACCGACTTTTCGGACCCGGCCCAAAATTCATATCTAACACCCCCTGACCCCCCTGATTATGATTCCATTGAAAAACGTTGTCAGACCCGGAGCCGGGTCTGACAACGTCACTTTTGGACCGAAAAGTCGGTAGAGTATACCGATTTGGGTCTGTGTAGGCGGTCAAACAAATCTATAAGGATATGCTGCTACAACACGAACACTGAGAACTAACAACTTACGAAGGTTGATAAAGACATGGCTAAACAACCTTATTGTTTGATCATAACTATAAAACCATCAATTTAAAATAGTTTCTCTTAGTTGTACCTACAACACATTAACTCAATACTTTTGAAAGTGGATTGTGAATCTTAATAAAATTAATACAGAAAAAACATACCTACTGATATATACATATTTTTTCTTTCACGAGCTCCAAAGTGTATTTATGTTTATGTTTATACTGAGCTTACCTAGGTGTACATATATCAATGTACACACCCTCAGAAGCTAATTCAAGCTTGTGTGACTTAGGATAACCAGTGTGTGTTCTGTGTAGGCTTTGTTACTGTGTCCTTACGCCACCTTAGGCACAGCACTGTTAATTTTAGACCCAACAGTGAATGGTGGCCGCATACCGAAAGCTAGAAAATTTCTTTCCTAGCCCCGGACTTGAACCTACGACATTTCGGGTTTCCACGTTAAAGGTCAAGGCTTTATTCCACTAAGCTATGCGACACACATATTATTAATATTAGTATTAATATGATGAATAAAAATATTCATTGCTTTTCTGAAAATGTTACATAATTTCCCATCCAAAAAATTATTTCATTTGATAATCAAACTGAATCCCTTGTCAAGTAAATATCCACCATAAAAAAACCCCAAATTTTGAATTCCATATCTTTCTTCATGTTCACCTTATCAAAACTTCCAGATTTTTTAATTTCTATAAATAAGAAAGAATACTATCCGTGATATTTTCTATTGAACCTGCGAATTCCAAATGGTTTTAATGGCCCATTGAATACAAATGTCAAAGAAATAATATTCGAGAAGTGTCTCATGTTTTGAAAAATAAATGGGTTGCTAACAGAGAACTTATTTTTACGAAAGGCATTTGCAATTAACTTTTAAAAACTGTATTGTGGAAATCTCCATTGTGAATCAACCTCAGCACTAGTGAGGATAGATAATGACAGACAGAAAAATTTTGGTTTTCATTTTCAATTTGTTCATCTCTATATCTTTTTTTTTTCCCAACGAATAAATAATGCCATCAATGAATGCACAGTTGAAAAATGTTCGATGCATATCCTAAATACAAAAAATTTTGCTTCGGTCCGTTCGTGGTTTCTGCATTCTCTGAATATTTTAAAATCAACAATTGTATATTCAACACTCTTCAGTTTCAGAAAAAGCTGAAGAACGCGGACGATATATAATATTTCAACATCGTTAATTAACAGATAGAGAAACAAAACTCAGTTGTATCTTCAATCCTATCAAATGTCAGATCAATCTGAGGAACAGCTTTTTGGAACATATCGTGATTTTTATGTAAAATGTTGTCTACTCGCTCATGGAACGTATAAACAAAAACCCATTAACGAAGTAATAAGACAAAAATATTAGTCTCGCATTCATTAACTGCATGAAACACATTTGTATCCAGGTCGTATGTATTCATTAATTGCATAAACGAATGTTCCGAGCTCGCATTATTCATAAAAGACTAATTTATTCGGGGTGAATAATTATGATTGAGGGCGTCATTCACATAGCTGACAAGTTTGCAAATTAAAGCAACCCCAACGCCCGTAATAGAATCATGTCGACCTTTAGGATTTTGTTCATCCAAAAAATCCAGAATATTGAAAATCCGTCCAGACCGTGCAATTTCATTTGTGAGCATTACTAAAGAAGAAATTTTGCCTCATAGTGTGATTTATTATAGTTTAAATGTTGTATAAGCCAAGGAAGGAGGAGTATTGAGAGAGATTATGAAGTTCCTGCGGCGGCTCAGATTATACATCATTCACACTTCAAATGGTGCCTGAGCTTTCATTAAAACAGAACCCTTTCTCAGCTGTTTTTGACTACCTGCGCACAATGATTTTCAACATGGAATATCACAGCTTTTTCTATGATTCGGGACATAGAGTATAGAATAACAGAAAGGAATGAAAGCTCTACATCAGTCAATGAGTCCCAGACCTGAATACCCAATGACGCCACTATCAAAATATCCAAATGACTGCCTGTCTTCAAAATAGTACTATTGAAATTACAATACCTTTGGTTCATTATTGATAGTGTACTGATAGCGGTAGTCTGCTGAGTGGCGTGCAGGCGTCCATAGACTCAAATATCGGCAGGGAAAATAATGGCCTCTCTTTATATTGATATGTATTCATTGCCGACTCATAACATAGAAAACCACTTAATATCGACTATAATGTTGGTTTGTTCCTAATAAACACAATAAACGATCATCAAAGGTTGTGTTCTGTAAGTAATGTCACTATCTTTCATCGTTGAAAAACTTGCAAATTCCGTTTCACGTTTCATTTCAGGTTGATTCATGGTTGATGAGATTTTGGGAGCCTTCTCATTATTATAAATATGATACCGTGGTTTTAACGTTAATAATCAGGTTCAATGTATCCTTGAATTTTTGTTGCCTGAGACGAATCCTTAACGTTGATGTTCATATATGCCACATATACAAGAAAAGTCTTCGACCACTGCATTAATTTCAACTACTAATTCGTTAAGCGCAAAGAAACACTTTATTATTCCTATACCACTTTTTCGAATTCAGTTCCGTTGCAAAGTTATAAGCGATTTAAGGTTTCAACATGAGCTAAGCCACCACTTTTGAAATTTCACGAAAAATTAAGCTTTTGCCTTAAGATATTCAACAGAATATAGAGACATACTTGTTTATGCATTCTGTTTCCGTTTATGACTTCAAATTGTAATATTGATGATAAAAATATGACTGTATTGCTCTGCGGAAAATATGGGAATATATGGCAGTGTTTTGGTGAAAATATTAAAATTTTTGAATTTTCTTCTTGATTTATAGAGTGCGTCTTTGACCACTGCGTTAATTTTAATCATAGATTGTTGACGTCAAAACAAACATTTTCTTACTATAACATTTTTCCAAATTTGGCCCCGTTCAAAAGATATAGGCTGTTGAAATTTCATAAAAAAATTGCATTTTCACCTGTAATATTCAAACGACAATATCAATTGAAATGATCTCTTGTAGAAGGTTTTTGATAACAGTCATGCATATTTTGGCCTCAATAGATTTCTTGTTGGTTTCTCACTACTACTCTACAGATTGGTTTAATCGCATGAAAAACAAATATCGCTTGAACTAAAGGTTCGTATCTTGTACTTCCTGGAATCATTAGTCTTTTCTGCAGATAAAATCATTCCTAATATGTTCTCCTAAATTGCACCGTTCTTGAGATATTTGAAGTTGAAAGGAATTAAATCGATATAATATTGTCAAAATTTTCTAATTTTCCCAAATCCAACTCTGTGCTGAAATGATTCAATAATCAGATTTGTTCAATGTTGCCATATTTTATGTCTTTATTATATATTTCTACAAGGTTGAGGAAATCTCTCCAGTCGGTGGTTCCACCACTAAACACTATAGATAAAATTAACCACTGAACAATTTTTGTCATACATTCACTACAAAATTTAAATTGCCATTTGCTGTATTCGTTATTAATGATGTCTAGCACCTTCTTCAATATTGAATCCAGAGTAATATTCCATAAATTAGTTCGTCGAGTTTCACGAGATTAGGCCGCGATTCTTGACTGCCTAGTAAATACGTGAAAGTTAGTGGAAATCAACCGATTAAATTTTTCAAAACCGGATTATAGACTATTTGTGTAGCTCTGCTTTCTGGGGGTTCTTTTAGATTGTGTCAATAATCGTTCTATAATGAGTAATCAGTGCGTTTCTTGTAATAAACCTCTGTCAAAGAAATTCCAAGGCCTCTCATGTGGTGCTTGCGAACGATATTATCACGCAAATTCCGTATGCTCCGATGTAAATAAACAGCACTTGTCAATCATCGGCAAGTTACCTGGGGGTCGATGGCTCTGCAGCGGCTGCCGCACACATTTTCCCGCACCGCGTCGTAACACTCGATCGCGGGCGGGTATCGCAGCGTCTCTTTCCCGGGACAGTGACGGCGATGATGTCGAGGATGGGGGTAACCGTTCCTGTCATTCCATGAGCGCTGAACTGGAGTTGTTGCGGAGCGAAATTCGCGAGATGAAGAGGAGCGTGGATTTCTGTTCGAATAAAATTTCAGATTTTGAGGATTTGGTGAATAATCTCAAGGGTTTGAATAAACTTGCTGAGGATTTGATGTCAGAAAACAAGCATCTTAGGGAGCAAATTTCCTCTCTGAATTTCAAAATGAATGCAATTGAACAGCACACGAAATCCAATAGTGTTGAAATCCAGGATATCCCGGAAAGTAAGGGTAAAAACTTATTTCATATAGGATAGTGTTGGAAGCTTTCTTGGTTGCCCGATTAGGAAGGAGAAGATTGATAGCATAGTACGAGTACCCACGAAAGTACCCTTGAAGGCAAAACATATAATTGTTAGGTTTGTATCGAAGCTGGATAGAGATGAGTTTCTCTCAAGAGCGAGAGATAAACGCCTTCAATCGACTAATAAGTGTTTGAGTATCGATGGAGTTTCCAATAGATTCTTCGTCAATGAACATCTCACCACCAACAATAAAATTTTGCATAAAAAAGCTCGTGATGCAGCTAAGGAACACAAATATAAATTCGTTTGGGTTCAAAATGGAAATATCCTTGTACGTAAGAATGATCAAAGCAGGATAATTCAAATATTAAGTGATATCGATAACTCAAAAATAAATCAACATCCTGACATGTTTCCATATTTTTGTTTGTACTGTGAATATTGATTTGGACTATTATGGCACTACACATTTTCTATCAGAACGTTAGAGGTTTAAGGACCAAACTCGATGAATTCAAGAGAAATGTATCTTCCAATAATCATGACATTTTATTCATAACTGAATCGTGGCTAAATGACTCTGTGTTTGATTCCGAACTCATTGACTCTGAAGATTACTCGGTGTTCCGTCGTGATCGCGAAACAACAACCAGTGATAAGAGAACTGGCGGTGGTGTTTTAATTGCCGTGAAGAATAGTTTTGCTACCTCTTTGGTCCCCCAATTCCAGAGTGATGCGGAGGATCTGTGGGTTAAAATAGTGATTGGATCCACGAGAGTTTTTCTGTGCTGCGTCTACCTACCCCCTGGAGATTCTGGGGCCAGTGCTAGTTTTTCTTCAGAATTGAGTTTTTTAAAGAATAATATAAAACGTGGTGTGGTCGTTATATTCGGAGATTTTAATTGTTCCTTCATTAAATGGATATTTAATCCAGATGCCAGCAATTCATATTTCGAACCAAATAATGTAGAGGCAAAGTATTCTGATCTCATAGATGCTCTCTCTGTATGTGAGCTGATGCAATTTAATAGTACTGTCAACAGTAATAATAGAATCTTGGACCTGATCTTGTGTAATCAGTTTCTTTTGTCTCAAGTTGCTCCATGTAACAGTCCATTGGTGGGAGAAGACAAGCACCATCCTTCTTTAGAGTTTATGCTCAAATTAAATATCAAATATCTTTCCAAAGCAAGTACTTGGATCTATAATTTTAAAAAGGTGATTACGATAGCATAAACAATAAACTGTCTTCCTTACCGTGGTCTTATTTGTTCTGTAGTGAAGATGTTGATTTTGATCTTGATTTATTTTATGGTATACTTGATGGTATTATTGAGGATTTTGTCCCAAGAAGACATATCAACTCTAGGCTTCCCCGATATTTTTCTAAACATACCATAAAGATAGTAAAAAAAAAAGAATAAAATACATAGAAAATTGAAAAATTATAATAATACAAAGGATTTACTTGAATTTCGGCGTCTCAGAGCATTGTCAAAAATCATGATCAAATGTGATTATTCTATTTATATTAAATTTTTGGAAGATGAACTGCCCAATAATCCCAAGATTTTTTTCAATGTTGCATCAGCAAAGAGTAGACATATCAAGCTTCCCTCTTCGATGAAATATAAAGATGAAGTTAGCACGGGCGGAGTAGAGATATGTAATAGTTTTGCTCAGTATTTCCGTAGTGTTTTCGTTGAACCTCTAAACTGACCCAACGGGATAGACTCTACTGCAGCTGATTCTCCTGCTTACCTCTCAAAAATTGTCATAACTGCCAAAGGAATTGAAAAATCTATAAGATTCCTGAATCAATGTAAGGGTGCCGGATCTGACGGTATTCCATCATATTTTGTTCGTAATTGTCCTGCTTTATGCCTTCCGCTTGAGCATATTTTCAGTTTGTCCCTTCGCACGGGCAGATTTCCTCGGCTCTGGAAGATTGCATCGGTTGTCCCTATTCTCAAGGGTGAAGATAATTCTATTATTGGGAACTACCGGCCCATCAGCAAATTATGCACCTTTTCCAAACTCTTCGAGAGGCTTGTTTATGATCATTTGTACAATTTAGTGAAAAATCAGATAATTCCTGAACAGCACGGGTTTTTAAAGGGAATGTCTCTAGAGACTAACCTTTTGTTATTCATGACCTCTTTGGAGAGGGCAATGGATGAGCGTCTGCAGGTTGACGCTGTTTACACCGACTTCAGTGAGGCATTTGATAAAATTTCACACAGAATTCTCAGTCGTCGTCTTTCTGGGGTCGGTGTGGGGGGTGGTCTCTTGCACTGGTGCGAATCCTATCTAACTGATAGAGTGCAATTCGTTTCTGTAGCAGGATGTACATCGGCCGAATTCACATGTCCATCTGGTGTGCCACAAGGTTCTCATCTCGGACCTTTATTTTTCTTGATTTATATCAACGATAGTATTTCCGTTTTTCGTAGATGTAGAGTGCTTCTCTATGCGGACGATTTGATTTTTTTTCTACGCTGTCAGATCCATAGAGGACTGTAAGATCATACAAGGGGAACTGGAGAAGTTTTCGGAGTTTTGTCGTTCGCACAATTTATTCTTGAACATTTCTAAATGCAGAACAATTACATTCACACGCAATAGAACTCCTTTTCTTTTCCAGTATAGTATTGATCAGACGACATTGGAAAGAGTTGATCGCATCAGGGATCTGGGTGTAATTCTGGATGAGAACTTGACTTTCTCATTACATATCGACAGTATTGTCAACTCTGCTAGTAGAATGTTGGGATTTATGTTTAGGGCGTTTAGGGTTTTTAGAGGTATCAAGCCGGTTTTTAGTATATATTATGCTTACGTTTTTAGCCGATTGAATTTCGCTTCGGTCGTTTGGAATTCGCAATACAAAATCTACATTGAACGAATCGAACGAATACAATTGCTGATATATTTAAGTTTCAGAAGTAATTTCTCTGTTTCAAGGAAAAATGATAATTTTTATAACATGGCCAGAAAACATTTCAACTTGTTTTCGCTTGAGAGCAGGCGCACTGTGGGTGATGTAGTTTTTTTAAGGAAAATTGTAAGTGGTGAGTGGCAGGTACCGGATTTATTGCAGGAAGTACACATTAATGTTCCTAATGTTAATTCAAGATCGTTCGAAACTTTCCATGTACCATTTAGAAGGACATATGCATCTAGGAACTCTCCGCTAATTAGAATGTTCCGGGCCTGCAACGAGCTACGAATTATCGATGTATTCCATTGTGCTATCGTCAAGCTACAGCTGAGGAGACATTTTTTGGTGCAGTGAGTTTCGAATTTCTTTTTTCTTTTGATGTTTGATTTGGTATGGGGGTTTTCGCTGATTTTTATTCGTAACTTTGTAAATTGTGAATTTGTGGATACTGTTCATGGGTCTTTGACCTGTTTGTGTTCCCAATGTAGAATAAATAAATAAATAATGAATAGAGAAAAAGATTTCCATCACTCACATACGTACTTCGGTATATTTTCATGATGACCGTTGAAAAAGGTAATATATTTTCTGTCAGGTCCTGTTAGATTGAAGACTTGTCTTTATGAAGAGCTGGTTCTTTATGGCTTCAGACTTTCAGGGTTCCTCAAATTATATCTATTCTAACATGGGAATGCTTCAAATTAAGCTTATATGAGTTTTAAAAACTTCCAACTCAGTCTCTCAGATGTGTTTTGAAGCTTTAAAGAAATATTTCTGAATGTTTGTTATGATGCATGATTAATTAAAATTTTATCAATATTGAAACTGGAAGCTATATGCTCATGAACAAGAAAGATAAGAATAGAAGGCGTATTCTGACCATAATCATTTCATACTGAATTGAATAATTTCAAACTATCGAAATTATCCCTAGAATATCTTCCAATTTTTTCTTGAAGATACAAATAACTGTTGACAGTTTCAAACAGAATCAAAACATCAAGGAATCACAGAAAACTATTTTATTGGGAACTACCCACCACAAAGACGTTATAACATTCTTTTTTTGTGACAACCTCTTGCCTTAGAAGTTTCCATAGAAATGAAAATAACAAATGTATGATGATAACATCCAATAATTCTGAGGTATTTTTGGAATTTCTCACTAGAAAGGGATGTTTTATAATCTTGAAGTAGAAAGAAACTATAGTAGAACAACAAAAATCTATGCTTATGGTGTTGAATTTTACCAGAAAATTAGTGTTTTGTATCTCATCGGATGAAACATTAGTGAGTAAATCATTTTTTAAAGGAAAAAATGTTTTCAAACAATTCAGATTCATTAGTGGATGCTGTGGAAGGTTTTTTCCACTCAAACTAAACTGGATTACAGAGGGTATTTGCCCAATGTGAAAACTTGAAAAGCTTATAACTTTTTAACGCAGCTGAATGTGGAAAACCGTAATGGAAAAAGTGTTTCTTTTGATCCCAAGAACCTATGGTTAAAATTGACGCAGTGGTCAAAAACTCACCCTGTATATATAATATTCATATCTAATATCTGCTTTCCTAATATTCTATGAGTCTTTTCTATTCTTTAGATCATCGAATCAACAATATTGTCTCGTTTTTTTTTGTTCTTGAATATTGAAGATTTCTATCTGAGTGATCTCCTGTGTTCTATTTAGAAGCTGTAAATTTCAGTGTTCTCATTATTCATAGAACACAAATGTCAATGTTATGATATTCAAGAAGTTTCTCATGGAGTCTACATAGGTTCCCAACACAACAGCCACTTCGATGTGACTGTATTGTCAAAACCTATTAGTAAAATAATTTCGAATCCACTTCAACACTACTTGGGACAGATATGTAAATTTAGAAGATTTTTGATCACTATTTTCTCAAAAGAATAAGTATTTTCAAAACTGTATGAAGTACCCTCAAATACTCCAAGAACTTTTATGTGTATGTTGTTTGATGCAGAGCTGTGCCAAAGCATTGTGCTTAGTGCTCGTGAAAGCACGATAAGCACTTTAGTGCTTCCGAGCACTGTGCTCGCGAGCACTTTTCAAAGGCTAGTGCTTAGTGCTTGTTTTTCGGAGCACTCTCGCGAAAATCTTAGTGCTTAGTAATCCGCTAAGCACTAAGCCTTTCCGAATTCTTGAAGTAGGGTCAATATAAGCAGGTACGGTATTTAATTTTTTTATGTGCGCAAAGATAATATGATCGTTTTGAATTAATATTCAGTATTTCTTCAGTCACCATTGATTTGACTTTATGGTTATGAAGGCCAGAAAATTTTTTGTTTTTTCGCGCTTGTTACTAGTGGAACAGGCGGGCTATCATTCTGTCCAAATGTCTGTAATTTCCGAATATCGAGCCGAAAATGGTTTCAATCCATTGGGTTCGACTTCTTGATGGAGAAACCTTGGTCAAATTTAAGTAGGTCAGGCTGGCCGGCCCTCCGATCGTATACTCTCTATCTTCCGAAGGAGATGACCTAGAGTTTTCATTTTTCAGAATAGGTTGATCGTTCAAATATCTCGGTCAAGTTCGTTGTTGGGCCAAATCCATCGTTAGTTATTAGCATTCAAAATTTGTTTTTCGCCTAGAATATTCATCTGATCAATTTATAATTTGGAAGGTGTTTTAATGATGTTAAATTAAATGGTTTTCCAAATTCCGAGATAATCGCCACTCTAGAAAATTTATTGAAGATTCCCAAAAAATCTTTTATTAGAACCGATTCTTTATAAGATATTCGTCAGATATCTATGATGTTTCTATGGACGTTATTGATTTCCTGAATATAATTGAATTTCATCAATCCTGAAAATATATTATAATTTTATGGAACGGAAAGCGAATAGATTGGAACTTTTGAATTCTCATTCCTTGTTACTATAAGCCTTCGTGTCTCATCACAAAAAAGGAATCCAAAATAGGAAAATTTCTATAAACAATCTGATTATCAGCTACATTTGATTTCATAACGATTTCTGGATGAAATTATATGGTATTCATCAAAATGTGTTTTGTGCATTGTAGGTCAAATGCTTATTTTTCAATAATTTATGTTTCCATTGATGACACTTCATGAGTCTGAAGTTGTTTAAGGGCTAAATTGTGTTCGTATAAATGCATGTTTATATCGTATCACTTATAGAACAAACGCGTTGAGACTGCTTTGAAGCATTTTCAGATTTTTCACTTATATGCTCCATCCACACTGAAGCGAACAATGCATCACATCAGTAGTCTCGAACGTCAGAGAGCGAAAACGGTAGAAATACTTTGAGCAAATCTGTAGATTCCAACTGAAAAATGGTAAACGAGGAAAACCATATTCTTAAATAAACTTCATTCATTACTGGTTCAAATGGTGGGAATTCGAATAGATGTGAAATAAAACGAAAATTCGAACTAGACTAGAATGATTTATTGCACAAAATTTTCTGTACTTTTTTTCACAACATCATATCACTGATTAAAATGGATATTACACCATAATAAAAGAAGATTGATAAGCTCTTTTAAAATATTGTAAACAAACGAATATTTTCACAAAACGTTAGACCAAACTGCCGTTCCCAATTGGGAATTTTTAAGCCAGATGTTCTTGTGCATATTTTTTATGACCCATCAATTTTAGCACTCTTCGGAATTTCCGTCGGCAAATTTGTTGATTATTTGGCAAGTTTGTGAAGCGTTCAATTGGGCCCTAAGCTCACGGAGATATTTAAATACACAAAACCAGGGTTCAATAACTACCTATCAGTGGCACTCGGTGGGTAACCGGTAGTTGTAAAATTCGAAAGTTATGGCAATCCTTGAAACACAGCCCTCATTTTTGCGCGCTTCTTTCTAGGGGAACAGCGAGCTATCGTTTTACCCAAATGTCTCAATCGATTGGGTTCGACTTCCTGATGAAGAACATTTGAGTATGTCCGGACGCGGGCCCTCCGGCTGTTTACTCTCTATCTTCGGAAGTAGATGACCTAGAGTCCTAGAGTTTTCATAATTTCAAAATAGGTTGATTGTCCAAATATTTCGGTCAAGTTTGTTATTCGGCCAAATCCCTCGAATAGTTTAGCATTTGAAAGTTGATTTTCGCAATAATTCCTAAAATATTCATCCGATCAATTCGTACCTTGGACGATTTTGAAATAAAAGGGTTGGCCAAATTTCGAAGGAATCGACACGGTAGAAAATTCTTAAAACATTGCCAAAAACATTTTTTTCAATACTGGATATCTTATCAGATATTCCTTCGAAATCAACAAGAATTCGTACATAAATCGAGATAACCAATAATTTGTATGCCCCAGAATTTTACCGTCGTAGCTGAGTTTTTGAATAAAACAAATCAGTTCTAGTGTGAGATTCAAACCCGGGAGGGTGGAAAAACATTAATATTAGGTAGTAATGAAAATGTCAAAAATGAATCTACTTCAATAAACAATTCGAAGTGACATTTTTCAACTACATTGGAATGCGAAAAGCACTAACGTATTGTCACTCTGATCCCAATCAGAATATCTAAAGCATTAAAAAGCATTGGCGTGTCAAGATTTTTTTACTAATAAGGAATAATGCATAATTTTGGTGCTCCAGAAAAACTGAAAATTTCATATTTCTTGGACACTGAAAGCACTTCTAGAGAAGTAAAATTCATTTGCCAGGACATTTTGACATGTTCAAGCAAAAAGCTCACCCCAATTATCTTCTGAGAAACCATACTTCTGGGTAATATTCCACTGAACTTATTAGTTCAGTGGAATAATAATATTGAACAAGCACTCAAGGAAAAGATCATAATTGAATGCAATTTGAACACTCTGTGATAAAGAAAATTTCATCCTAAAATGTTTTGCAATCAATTTTGTTCAGTACCAAAGAATACCGAATGCTGAAATTAAAGTTTCAATATTTTAGTCTGTGATTAAAGACCTCAAAATAAGTAAGACATTTCAGAAAGTGGTTTTGAAGATGAAGCGATATTCTGTAGTCTAATTAACTACTAGCGTAACCAAATACACAATTCGATTTGATTTAATTTGCCAGATGTCCTATCAACATACATTTCAAATATTCCTCAATCAGTACACTGGAAGAAATCTCAGCTGGTCACAGACAACATATCCCTTGTTTATTATGAGGGACCTAGAGTTTTCATTTTTTCAGAATAGGTCGAGTGTCTAAATATCTCGGTCAAGTTCGTTATTGGTCCAAATCCATCGAATAGTTTAGCAGTTAATAACATTTATTTCTTGAATATTCATTCTATCAATTCGTAACTTAGAGAATGTCTAGATAGCGTTAAAAGGAAGGAGTGTGCCAAATTTCGAGAAAATCGTCACGAGAGAAAATTTTTTAAAAATTCCCAAAATGGTTTTTTTCAATACACGATATCTCATAAGTTATTCGTCAGATCACAACAATTTAGGGCATTCATGCAGGTTATAGGTGCCTAAAATATTTTAAAATTTCATCATCATAGCGTACAATCTCCAGAAGATATAAGAGTTTTTCTGAAAATGAAGTCACAGATTATATTTCTATCTATGAATTCACATCACATCAACTATAAATCTCTATGAGGGTGGTTTTAATTTTATGACAAGTTGTCATAATGAGTGAATATTGAGCCGAAAATGAAACTAATTCTGGGGTTCATTTTTATGACAAACATGTCAAAAATACTGGTGTGTGCAGTTGTCATATTTTGAATGGAAATGTCGTTATGAATTTTGCGACAAGAGGACTATTTTTTCCCAAATGTCTGTAATTTCTGAATATCGAGCTGAAAATGACCGCCATCGGTTGGATTTGACTCGTGATGAAGAAACGGTGGTCCAATTTGAAAATGTTTGGCTGAATATTCTCTATCTTCCGAAAGAGATGAGATAGAGATTCCATATTAATAGAATTAGTTTATTATCCAAATATAAGTCAAGTTGGTTATTGGGCCAGACCTGTCCGATAGCTCAGCAATTATGAATCTGAAATTCGGTTATAATTGATGACACTAAACTACAACAACTTATATATGGTATAGAAATGTGGAAAGAATGCCATATCGAAGTATTTGCTGAACTGTAAGTTCACTCAACTTCCATTTAAGATATATGTTTTTGATTCTTTCACACTCATTGTGCTGGCTGATTTTGAATCGCACTCTTTTTAAGTCTGAGAAAAGACTTTAAAACAAGCGCGTAAAAGCTCCTGATCTCACGTCAGTGCTTTCCACATTTTTTCAGTAATGTGTTCTCTCTTATAAAATAATTGGTCCTCGATTATTAATTTAACTTTACGCATTGATTAGGAACAGCCATTCAGATTCAGATCGACGAATAAGATTAACTAGTACCAGAATGTAAATTGAATGCATGCGTTTCACAAAACAAATAAAATGGCTTTTGAGTTTTTCCCAGTCTCGAAATCATAATTTTAGATATGTCGATGAAGCTAAAGAGTTCTCATTTCAATCAAACAACATTACATAAAAGAGTTCCCACTAAAGTGCTTAGTGCTTAGTGCTCGAAATATTCAATTACTTTTGCAAAAGTGCTCGGTAATCCGGAGCCTTCTGTCGAATGCGGTGCTTAGAACTCGAGACTCGAAGCCTTTTTTTTCGAGTGCTTAGGGCTTAGTGCTCGAAGCACTTTTTTTCGGTGCTTAGCACAGCTCTGGTTTGATTTCACCTGTTCATAGGATCCGCGTAATAAAATTGCCTATCATTTCTCTTCGAAGATGAATCAGTGGCGAATCCTGGAAAAAGCGAGTGAAATTATTTATTTTTGATTTAGGAAACTTTTGAATTAAGGTACTAAATGGTGTACTTATCTCAATTACAGAATGGAGCACAAATTACTCTTTACTAACTACGCGGATTTGATGAATATCGAATGTAGCCAAAACCAGCTGGTGGCTAGCTCACTACTTACACTATCGCAACCCCTGTGTTGACTGTTCATCATACACCCTTTTCAAGAAAAATTTCCTAATTTTTTATAAGAAGATTCATATTCTAGCAGATATCATGTATGATACGAATATACGAGTATCAATAATAATCCGTTTCATATACTGAACGAATAAAAAATGTAAAATCAAGGAGTTAAGCGTAAGTAGGTGTATATACATAAATAGTAGGTGTATATACAAAAAAAGGCTGAGGCGGACCTAGCAGACAATCCATCGGAGTTTTGGGCTTACTTGAACAGCCTTCGTAACACTTCTTCCATTCCCGAATCGATGAACTATGGGGGTCACTCCATTACCGGCCCCCAAAACATAGTCGATGCTTTTGCATCATTTTTTCAAAATTCATTCATTACCTCCACTGATTTTAACACGCTGGATGGCTCACCTGATAGCTCCTTCGCACAAACTCTGACTATCCCAGAGATAACGGAAGATATTGTACTCAAGTACCTGAAAAGTTGCAAACCTAATATGACAGCAGGTCCTGACAGAATTCCTTCTTTTCTGTTAAAGGACTGTGCGAGTGTCCTCGTCAGACCTCTCACCATTATTTATAGACTGTCCCTTTCTACGCATCATTTTCCTACTGTCTGGAAAGAGGGTAGAGTAAGTCCAGTATTCAAGAAAGGCAAAAGAAGCGATATTGAGAACTATAGACCAATTGTGATTCTGAACAACTTCAGCAAAGTTTTCGAAAAAATACTTTACGACATCATATATGCTCATGTGAGGAGCAAAATTTCTGATTATCAGCACGGATTCATCAAGGGTCGATCAACAGTGACCAACTTGGCCTGTTTAACTCAGTATATCAGTAGCGCATTGGATGAGTCTTCTCAAGTTGATGTCATCTACACAGACTTCACGAAAGCATTTGACCGATTAGATCATGGTATACTTATCAAGAAGCTGTCTTCTTTCGGGTTAAATCTTGATTTTCTATATTTTTTTAAATCTTATCTTTCCTCTAGAAATCTGTATGTTCAGTGTTTTGGCTATAGGTCTGGTGATTTTGAGGCTACCTCGGGTGTCCCTCAGGGGTCTATATTGGGGCCACTCCTTTTCTTAATCTTCATCAACGATATCTGTTGGTACCTGACCTGTTCCTTCCTGCTTTATGTTGATGACTTCAAACTGTATCGTCGCATTCTCTCTGTTGAGGATTGTTGGGACCTCCAGGGTGACATTGATAAGTTAAACCTTTGGTGCAGAGACAACTTACCCCCCTGAACGTTCAAAAATGTAGCGTAATGTCCTTTAGTCGTAAAAAGAAATACAATAGACTTCCTTTATAACATTAGTGGTTGCGTTCTTGGTAAGGTTGTTGAATTTAAAGACGTAGGAATCTTGTTCGATCGTGGACTTAGTTTTGTTCCTCATATAAATTCAATCACCTCAGGAAGCATCAAAACACTCGGTTTCATCCTAAGGAACTCAAAGTGGTTACGGAACACCAGAACGCTATTTATACTGTTCAATGCACTTGTGAGGTCAAGGCTCGAGTACGGGTGCCTAATTTGGAGCCCTGGGTATAGTACACATGTCAATAGAGTAGAAAACGTACAGAGGCGATTTCTGAAGTATCTAAGTTTCAAGATTGACGGTGTTTATCCAAAGCGTGGTATACCTCACGAAAATTTCCTGAGAAGATTTCAAGTTAATTCTCTAGAACGTCGTCGCACATATTTAGGTGTTTTATTTCTGCGAAATATAATGTGCTCGTTAATCGATTGTCCTTACTTGCTGGGCCTTATATGCATACATGTACCTAGATTACCCGTACGTACTATTAGAACATTTTACCTACCTTGCCCACGATCTAACGTTCTTTAGTTTTCGCCCCTTTACAGAATATGTTATGATTATACGTCTTAGGAATATATCGTGGATATTTTTGCTTGCGAACCAGCAAGCATAAGGAGAGCTATTTTGGGCTCACAAAATATGTGTTAAACGTGATATTGACGTATTATTATTATTATTATTTTTCATCTCGCACTAAGTGTTAATTTTTTTAATTTTTTGATTATTTTTGTTTTTGTATAATTTACTACTAATGTTCAATATTCTTCATTCTGTAAACACTTGTAACTTCCCATTCCATAATTGGCCACGGCTGTCGAATGGTGTATTGCTAAATATACGATTTTGTCATTGGCCAGAATTGGCAACAAATTGAATTCCGGTTTCTTTGTCATACCACCACTACGACTATTCAACGTTGAATGAAAATACTTTGAAATGTTGTATTTCATATAAAAAAAAATCAGAACTCTTCATAGGCGGATCTGTAATCTGCATATTATGTAGTTGTCCAGTTGAAATGGTTAAATTTGAACGGTTCTGTGAAATCCTATTGATTTTGTAAAATATACATCTGAATAAAATATACATTTGAAAACGAAACAGACAAGATTACGGATGAAATAAGTATTTTTGATAGAAATGCTCAGACAGGTCGATTTCTGTTTCGAGGGGGACAACTTAAGATGGAGGTTACGGACACATAGCGCTTCAACCCTTGCTGCTGCAACCCCACCCCCAATTTTTGAATAGGGAAGATGGGGTAAGTGATACCTCAATTCGAAGGTATTTTCATACTGATTTCAGCACAGTAATTGGTTTTTCATTTTATGCATTAGTTCTAGAAATATTTATGCCTTAGTAAATTTTATCTTTTGAATTAATTTTTTGCGAATAATTGACATTTCGTGCTTCCGAAACACCAAAATTTCAGTACTTGTATTTGAAATTGCAAAACAACCACCACTGGGCAAATGAAGTCATACCGTACGTGTTAATGCTACTAGGGTCAGATGTTCGACTAGCTGATTTATTCACTGAAATCATTCTCCAACTGTACGGTATCAGAACGATTTGTATTGTAAGTATTGATCTAAGAAATAAAACTCTTCAAAGTATAGTAAATAATTCATCAAAAACTCACATCAATTAATTAAACATTCAAATTGTTTACCATTAGCTTCCATACAATGAAATAAGTTTTGTTCGAAACAATGGCGCATATTTTGCAGCTTTTCTGGAGTGATTTGACGACATTCGTTCACTATACGTCTTTTTAAATCTTCTATGGAATCGGGCTGTGTAGAGTAAATTTTACTCTTCAAGTGTCCCCAAAGAAAGAAATCTAGTGGTGACAGATCTGGCGATATGGCTGGCCATTCAGTGGGACCCCTTCTTCCAATCCACCGATTTGGAAATCTTTGATTCAAATATTCTCGAACTGGTAAGGCGTAGTGTGGAGGAGCTCCATCCTGCTGAAACACAATCTGATCTTCCACATAATTTCCAGCATTGTTTTCAATAATTTCGTCAAAATTAGATCAATGTGATTTTCCAAAATGTCAAAATGTCGATTTTTCACAAAAAAACACTACAAGTGCCATAAAAACACCACTTCATTTTCAAATACTTAGTTAAGAATATGTCGAGAACTAATGCATGAAATGAAAAAACAATTACTGTGCTGAAATCAGTATAAAAATACCTTTTAAATGAGGTATCACTCACCCCATCTTCCCTATTCAAAATTTGGGGGTGAGGGTTGTAGTAGCAAGGGTTGAAGCGCTATGCGTCCGTAACTTACATCTCAAGTTTTCCCCCTCAAAACAGAAATCGAACTGTCCGATAGTTTCTGTCGAAAAAATTTATTTCGTATTGAGCAACGAATGTCCTTCGCCTTCAAATATGTTCCTGACCTCAGGTCAAAGCTTTGAAAATTTTTTTCAATAGCAGTCAATGAAGATCGTCAGCAACATACGTCAGCAACATAAAGAATTTTTTTTCATTAGACATTTCGCTTTTTCAATTGGCACAAGTGGTATTTTAATATCTCGTTTAACCAAAAATTTAAGTTGAATACTATCAGTAAACGGTTTGCCCATACCCAAATCATAATTTTCCAATTGTTACCATCTATTATGAGTATGGTTATTCATATGGAAATTTTCTTTGATGGGTGATTTGACAGTTGCATTTTGAATCAGAGAATAAATTCATATCAACTTCCCTATTGCAAATTTAAAATTGTTTTTCAGCTTCATATTGCTTCACCGTTTAATATTAAATTTAAAGTTTATGAAATACTCTGAGACGAGACATGATATTCGATTCAAGAGAATTCATGCAAAATATCTTACAAACATAAAAATTTTTATTCAGATATACTCGGAAGAGCGTCACCTCGATAGAAATATTTTTGGAAACATTGCAAGTTCACCATTATCGCATTCAATCGCATCACCTTGCAACCAACAACCATGCTAATTGAAGAATGGAATTCTTTATATGTATTCTCGAAAAATTATGGTTACAGATGAATGCACTCAGTGAACAGATGAAATTTCTATTATTTATTATGATACAGAAAACCCCATTTCTCAAGGTCAATTGATCACTAACGTAAGTGGTGTCTGAATACTTGGTAGTGGGCGAATTATGAACTTATTTTGTTTTTGAAGGTACTTTAGATGTCAACGCATCTCTATATTTTTTTCTAATTAAGAAAAAAAACAAAATACACCTGCTCACATAAAAAATGAGGGCCGCCAATATTAGGAAAGAATTTTTTTAAATGGTTGGATAGGTTGAGCTGTGCCACAAAATTGGCCAGTGAGGTCACGAAATTCAATATCCCCGGATTTTCTTTTTGGATATATCGAAGGCATCGTAGATGAGAATCCTTCAATAACTGCTCAGGTCATGATGAGAAGAATTAATGACTATTTAGAAATCACCACTCCTAGTGAATTGCCTAATATCAAACAACAAAAAATCATTAATAAGTCGACAAAGATGTAGTATCGTTTGAGAAATATGAGCGTGAATCCAGCAACGAATTCTAGCACCACTTTTATCGCTTAGCGGACGGTGCCTTGCGCATTGCTCTAAGGAATTATTCGCTTCTGAATTTCAACAGTCGACTCATTGAGTTGTTATTATAAGATAATAAAGGAAATCTATGATTTAAAATGTTGAGAGATGAGAAAGAGTGTTCACATTTTCAGAATAGCAGGTTGATTGTCCAAATTTCTCGGTCAAGTTCGTTAGTGGATCAAATTTGTCCACTGGAATTTGGTTTTCTCTATATCTCTTAGAAAATCCATCAGGTCAGGTTGTAACTTGAACGATATTTGAACCGATTAGAAACAAATATTCTATCACGGAATTGCAAAAAAAAAAAAATTAATTAATACGTATATTTGATAATTTTCCTACTCGACGAGTATGCTTCGATCAGGTCCAACGATTCAAATGATTATTATTCACAATCGGATACTCTCGATCCTTTTGAAAATATCTTTGACTGTCATTTGTTATCGTGTGGAAGTGACATAAATCAACATAATCATGATGGAAATGCCCATGACTTCTGTATTAGTGAGCTCTGTTCCATAAATAAGCACTGGATGAAACTTAGGATTGTTATTTCAAGACGTCATGAATACAACATTCCTCTCACTCCGTGAGATGGCAGCTACTTCCTTCCGAGTATTCTCCTCAATTCGCTATGAAGTTCGTTCATAATTTCATTTGTCCTCTCATTACGTTTTCAAAAAGATCTCCACTAGTTGCCGTTATATTAACAAGGTCTTTCACTCCCACTACTGGAGAACATTGAGCACACAATGCACATTAAACTATGTAGATGTTTGCTTAGATAATATTTTAATTACATGGGTTCATCTGATAAAACTATGAGTTATGTTTAGCTCAAAATTGAGAACGGTTATTTTCAGCACTCACTTAGCTGATGTTTGCATAAGATGTTATCATTATCCATTTTAGTGGCATGCCTTGCGAAAACATGGCGTCATATTTAATGATCTTGAAGCGTACTATCATAGTGTAGGTGGTATCAATTTTATTTCTTATTAACAAGGACGAAATGATGTAACTGAGTGGAGCTTTTCGTGTCAAGTTAACGAGTTATTTATTCATGGAATTTGTTTTTGTTGGCGTGTTAGATCATGAGCTGAAGGGGTATTACAACGTTTATAGGCTGTTATCGCCCGGGTGATTACTAAAATAAGGGGTTGACGTACAAAGAATTAATCTAAATGAAATTAGTCACGGATGTATGGAGTCGAATTCATCTTTAAAATTATCACTTCACGAAAACAATCACGATATAGATGGTGCGGTGAAACAATTTTCAAATAATTATATTTTTATGGAATTAAGCGTCGAATAAAATTGAAGAGGCAGTTTACAATCTATAAACTAGCAGACTACAAAATCATAACATCCGCCCCATAAAAACGTTCAATATACTATTCACACGGCGCAGTCCGATCGTAGTTCTGACCAACAGTGTCTTTTCTTATTCATACAAAACCGTGATAGTGCAAACCAAAACCATGGAAAAACCTTTTAAGCAGATACAAAATCCAAAGGACCATTCCATTGCACCTTATCCCTTAAAAAATGTAAGGCCAAGAGTTAGTAGTTTTTGAGATATCGAAAAAATAGCTTATTTTTTCAAAAAATACCCATTTCATGAATTTTAGGCAATAGTTATTTATGTACATAGTGCGTTATATGGAACCTAACGCCCGGAGGGAAACATTCGGCCCGAGGGCCTTTGGCCAGAGGGATGAATGTTGCCTGATGGGCGTTAGGATCTAATAACGCTCGTGGTGCATATAAGATTTTATTTTTCACGAATATATCATTTAATTACAATGAAATTCGTTTGCTCCTATGATTTTTTTTCCATTTAACTTTCAGTATAGTAACCATGGCATTTGTTAATATTTTGAAGTTCGTTATTGCTGTCATCATTTTATTAAGTGAGTGTCATTACTGTTTTCTTTGTGAGGATTTAAAGAAATAACAGAAATGAATAGTAATTTTCCAAATTATATAATTGAAAATGCAGCCAAAGCTGCAAATAATTTATTACCAGAAAAATCCAGACTCGTCTACGACAGGGATTATGAAACATTCCATCAATGGAAGTTGAAAAATGAAATAATTGTTAGAGATCAAACAGTGTTATTGGCGTACTTTCAAGAATTGGTATGCTATTTTATTTTTCATTTTGTTCGTGTGTGGGTAATTTTTTTTATTTCAGTCTGAAAAATTTTGTCCTGCGTCATTGCGGACGAAATATTCTATTTTGAAATGTACACTGATTGTCAATGAAATTATCAATATTTCACAATTCTCCCGGCTAGTAGCGTTTTTAAAAATGAAATCTAAAGGATTTATTCCGAAGAAATCCAAAGTTTTGACAGCAGAACAAGTTCATACATTCATCAATGAAAATCCTGATGAAATTCATCTTCTTCATAAAGTAGTTCTAATAATGGGTGTTTTTGGAGGACTAAGGAGAGATGAATTAGTAAAAATGTCTATCAAAGATATAGAAGATAAGGGTAGCTGTTTACTTGTTGAAATACCCGAAACTAAAACCGGTATGTCAAAAGGATTTAGCATTGTAGAGGAAGAAAAAATAGGAGCTTTGGGGCTGGTCAGAAAATATATATCCTTGAGACCCAGTGGAGTGAAGAAACCTAGATTTTCCCTCACGTTCCGAAATGGTCGGTGCACCATCCAACCTGTTGGCAAAAATACCATAGGAAGTGTGCCTTCGATGATTGCCAAATACTTAAAATTGGATAATGCAAATGAATATACAGGACATTGTTTGAGACGGACTTCAGCAACTCTTTTAACTGAGGCTGGTGCATCATATGAAACTTTAAAAATACACGGAAGATGGAAGAGTGCATCTGTGGCGGAAGGTTACATAGAGCAGAACATTTTTTCCAAAAACAAAATATCGACGATGATTGTGAATTCGGTAACAGATTCTCATGAATTCTCTAGTGGTTCTCTTGTGAACGAACTTCCAAGTACTTGTGGTCAAGTTTTCGCTCCTCAGGTTCCGAAAACAGCCCTAGATTCACGATTGAAGAATTTTTCCGGGAAATTCGAAAACTGCACTTTTAATTTTAATTAAGAAAGACTTTGTTTTCGTTTGTTGAGTTGTCGTTGTTTTAGTTTTGAAATTCTGCCAAATAAATAATTTCTTTCTAGCTTATTTTGCTTCTCGCACAACGAGAGGGCGTTATGATCCATAATGCCCACTAAAATGCCCACGGGCATAATGAGTTTATTTATAGCAACCCTTTCTAAGGTAAAATAAACATAAAATGTACAAGTGAAAAATAAAATGACAAATGGCTCATAGCATAGGAGAGAGAGAAAATATTCATTGCTGCAACAAGAGCTATCGACCGGAGTACTTCTGCTTCTGGTAGAATGTGGTACAAGTGTTATTTTCATTTGTAGAGAAACCAGGATAAGGTGATTGATAAGCCATGATGATTTAAAAAAGGATTGAAATCACATTGCAATGATTATTAACGTAGATTCATTTTATTGAAAAATTTTAAATAACATCATTTGAGAATTCGTCCAAGAACACGTTGCATACAACACGTATTAGAATTGGCTCCTGAAATATAAGATTATTCTCTGCAAATTTTTGTGTTTTTTAACTGTTACTTTACTTGTGTGACGTTGTTAAGCATTCAAAGTATAAAATTTTTCATTTAGTTCGCCCTATTCCTGTGGTTAATATTTTGTTTTTGATTTTTTCTTTAGTAGAGTTCACTCTTTGTTTATATAAGTGCGCACTTCGGTGGAGTCGATCGCCCAACTATTCCCCCTTGTACATCGAACGTTTATTGTAGTTCTATTGCCTCTCTTCTATCAGTACCTTGCTCAACGGTGAGGGGGGCTCGTTGCGCTCGATTGCAGGATCCTAGCTGCGATTTTACGTATTACAGATTTCCTCCTCCAGACACTGCCTTCCTTATCTTTGTTGCTAACCTTTTCTCTTCCGTGGCCTACCCTGTCTGTGTATAAGCCCTTCTTATCGGTCCAAGAGAGTGAATTTTGTGATATCCTATTTAATTCCAAGAGAAAAGAAATATCTCCTGTTTATATATCTAGTTGATATAAAACAAAAAGTTGGAAAAAAGAAAAAGATGGAAGGTCGTTCTCTCCGTTACAAAACATTTTCTTCATCGACGCAAGTCTATCCTGAACAATCTTCGTCAACTTCTCTGAGCTCTGATCAATTTAATATACTGATGGTTAAATTGGATGGAATATCTGCGGATATTTCCATTATTAAAACGAATCAACTGAACTTTCAGAGTGTAAATCTATACTGGAGAAGCATTCTACTAATATACTTAGCGATAGCGACACTTTGGCCACCCATTCCCAAGCAATTAATCAACATGGGCTAGATATTACCTCCTGCTCCTCCAGGGTTGATCTCTTGACTGAAAACCGCAGGTCCCTAAAAGAAGCCGTAGACTCTACTAATCAGAGGCTAACAAAATTTGAAAAGTCTGAGCGCCCCGCTGGGGCATGTCCTAGTTCACACCTTCAACCATCAGAACTACTTGATCGCCTTCGAAGATCTCACAATGTTTTGATCCGTGGAATACCCGAAATGGATTCCAATGAAGATTTATCTATGGTTTCGAGGGTTCTTGATTGTGTGACTCCAGATGCGAACACCCACCGAATCTCAGTTGCAAGAATTGGCGCACCTTCTACCGATCGTCTCAGAATTTCAAAAGTTTCATTTTCTAATTCGATGATAATTACTAAGATTCTTAAGAATAAAACAATGATCAAGAATAAATCGGACTGGCGACATTTCAGCATCTCGGACGATAAGACACCAATGCAAATCAAGGAACTCAACACTTTGCGTGAGGAGCTTAAGCGAAGCATAAATGCGGTAGAATCTTATATCGACATCAAATATCATTCTGGAACACCATTTATCACTAAGATAACACATATTAGACAATCAAAAAAGTAAATGAGCCCTGTGAATGGTCTATCGTCTTCACAGTCTTTGCAGTCCAAGTACCTTGAACTAACAGCCTATGTTAGATCTTACCATCCGACTTTCGTTCTCATAGCCGAATTCTAGCTTCACCCTGGAAGCCCGGATGGTTTGGTGACATTGCCGGGCTACTCCATCCATAAGAACGATAGCACAACCACGGTTGGTTAACGTCACCTGTTCACGTTGAATACAGATCGTCGTTTGCGTGGCCACGCATTCAAGCTCCGCAAGGAGAGCTTTAAGACAGTGCAAAGTCAACATTTTTTTATCAAATACGGTGTTTGGTGTATTGAATTCCTTGCCTCGTGTAGTGATTGAGTCAGTGTCAGTGAACTCTTTTAAGAACAATTATGACAGATGGTGTTTGAGTTAAGACAGAGTTTTATTTGGTTTTTTTTCAGACAAATTGTTGTTTTTTCTTTCGCTCCTCAAGCAGTCCTGTGCAAATTTTTTCTTGGATTTTGTATTTTTTTTGTGAGATTAGGCCTTGCCTAAACTCTAATCCCTTTGTAATAATAATAATTATAACATTACAATAAGAATCGCAAAGTTGAAACCATCAATATGAAACTGTATATACAAATTACAGGAAAAAGTAGTCGGTTTCATAAGCTATCTGAATAGATAACCAGTTCAAATAAGTGCTCCTGAACATACGTGCGATTGCTCCTTCGATTGGTACTGACGTCTAGACAATAGTTATTTATGTTATGAGGATCATAAAGACGATCATTATGGTACAAGTTGTGAATGTTATCGGGCGAGGCGTAGCCGAGTCCGATAACACGGCGTGTGCCATAATGATTGTTTATGATTCGTATTACATACAAAATTTTACCTGATGGCATTTATATCAATACATTTTCGAAAAATTAAAAACTGCATTTTCGACATGTCACAATGACAACTATTTTTAAAGGAGTAAGTTTTGTGTAGTTTCAAATATTAGTAGGTGAGTGAGCTGTGCTTTGCCATTTCCTTGACAACGTCATCAGGTTGTAACGGCAATATTTATTTATCGCTGTCAAACTCAATAATTATTGTCAGGTAGAATTTAATATAATTTAAAAAATGAGTGATTCTGAAGCTGATAGTTTACCTTCTGATTTGGAAGAAATGTGTAGAAATATCGTGGACACCCTTTTGCCGGAAAAATCACGGGGTGTATATGAAATGGTGTTTAATCGGTACGAAGAATGGTATTCTGCTAAAAAAATCAAGAATATCACTCATGAAAAAGTATTGTTGGCTTACTTTGAATGCTTATCTAAGGAAAGAAAACCATCTACTCTTTGGTCGTATTATTCGATGATAAGAAGTATTTTATCAGCAAGAAAAAACGTCTATATTAATAAGTACCTAAAGCTGGTTGCATTACTAAAACGTAAAGCAGAATGTTACAGACCTAAATAATCCAAAATTTTTACTAAACAATATGTTACAAAGTTTTTAACGGAAGCATCAGATAATACATACTTATTTAATAAAGTTGCCATGATAATTGGACTGAGTGGAGCATGAAGAGGAATTGACAAATATGCTTGTTGAAAATGTAATAGATGAAGGATCCGTCTTTAGAATACAAAAACAAAGGTAATGCGAGAATTTTTGTAACTTCGGGAAATATCCCAGGATTGAATATGGTAGAACTTGTCAGATAATATGTGAAAATACGGCTTTGCAACACAAACCATCACGTATTTTTGTCACTTATAGCAATAAGAAATGCACAAAACAACCCGTTAGAATACATGTCTTTGGTAAAATGCCAAAAGTTATTGCCACTTTCTTGAATTTACCTCGCCCTGAAGAATAAACCGGACATTGTTTTCGGCGATCGTCTGCTTCATATTTGGCTGTTTCTGGAGCTGATCTGTGTACCGTGAAACGCCATGGCGGATGAAAAAGCAATACTGTCGCTGAAGATTACATCGAAATTGATGACGAGATATTGTTGATGATGGAGCTCGTGTTGAATGATTGTTTGGGCTATTACCATCATCTATTGTGGATGTAATGTTTTCCGGTATGGGCCCGAATTGTTTCAAGAAGTTAGAAGTTATGAAAGAACCAGCATAAAATTGACAAAGGAATGCAATCATTTGACATTCATCCATATTGCAAGAGATCGAAACCTAATTCCTAAAGGTCTCAGAGTGAAACTTCCTGTCAAAAGTTATAGAGCAGATAGGATTTCAAAACGGACAAGTCAAGCCCTTATGAGAGAAAGACTGAATCAACATCGATTCAACAAAGCCAAATTACTTACAACATGCGAGAACCTTAGATGTAGCATTCAATCAAAAACTTATGCTGAAGATTATGAAAATATTCTGGGAGCTATTAAACATAGCCATGAAAGAATATATGAAAAACAAAAACAAGTCCAAAAAAGGAAAATGGAGAAACTTATGAAGGAGTCAAGAAAATATGAACTCTTAGATCATTCAAAAACCGTGATCAATTTATCTAATGAGAACTTAAGTGAAGATCAGATATCTCTCCTCTACAAGGGTCTCAAGTTCTCTATAGCCCCTAAGACGATACCAAAAATTGAAATCATGTTGGCGGCAGAAGAAACTGCACAAAAAATTCGAGAACCTGAAAAAGCCGAAGAGTACAGATGGAAAATCAGAACCTTGTTAGACAGGAATAACATAACACCTCTACCCAATATAAATAAAGCTGAACAGAGGGCATTAAAAGATCTTAACTCGGATAGTTCCATAAAGATACTTCCAGCAGACAAAGGAAACGCCACTGTAATTCTAGATGTTGGCTCTTATAATCAAAAAATCAATGAATTATTAGAAGCAGGAAAATACAAAAGACTAAAAAAAGACCCTACCACCACAGTTGAAAACAAGATTTACAAAATCCTTTATAAATATCGAAATAAATTTCCAGATCAATTCGTTAGATCAAGACTTACACCTCACTTCAGTAAACCACCACATTTAAATGGTCTACCAAAAATACACAAAGCAAATATTCCTCTAAGACCAATTGTGAGTTCAAGAAATTCAGCATGCCACCAATTGGCTAAATTTCTGCTGAAAATTATATCACCATTAAAAAGTAATTCAACATGATGATAAGAAACACTAAACAATTCATAGAAATAATGAAACATCAAGAAATCATGGAAGTAGACGTTATGGTCAGCTTCGACATCACCAGTTTGTTCACTAATATTCCGACAGATAAAACACTTATCATAGTTAGGAAAAAGCTTGAAGAAGATCAAACCCTTAGTGAAAGAACTACACTAAGCGTGAATGCAATTATGGAAATGCTTTCTATTTGTATTAAAACAACATATTTCCAATTTGAAGAAATCTTTTATCAACAAGAATTCGGAATGGCCATGGGTTCACCACTATCACCAATTTTAGCTGATTTATATATGGAAATTTTCGAACAGAAGGCATTAGAAAAATATGTACTTAAACCCAAACTGTGGAAAAGATATGTAGATGATATTTTCATTATTTGGCAACATGGAAGAGACACTATAGATGGATTCCTTCAATATCTAAACAATCAAGAGGAATCAATTAAATTCACAATTGAAATCGAGAAGGACAGACAACTTCCATTCTTAGATGTACTCTGTACATAAACAAAATGGAATCCCAAGAACCACTGTGTATAAAAAGCCAACGAACACAGGACAATATCTACATTTTGATTCAAACCACCAACTAAACACTAAATTGGGAGAAGTTCCCAAAAATGTTTATTCCAATAGTTTATATACCCCCTACCATACATCCCAACACTGTCTGAGAAAATAGAGAATATAATAAGACCATACCCCAATATAAAGATTGCACACAAACCATTCATACAGATTAATCAATTATTTTCAAGATTGAAGGCAATAGTCCCGAAAGGTCAAAAATCACATATCGTCTACGAGATACCATGCAACCAATGTAATGGAGTGTACATAGGACAAACGGAACAAAATCTGAACAACAGGATAAAAGGACACAAATATTCTAAAACTCAAACAGCCCTCTACAAACATACGATAGAAAACAACCACACTTTCAATTTCGAAAATACAAGAATATTTAGATAGGAAAAGAATAAAAAAACTAGAGAATTTTTGGAGATGATTTATATAAAACGAAACCCTAACTCTATCAACGACAGAACAGACGTGAATGGTCTGAGCAAGATATATTCAATGCTTATAAAGAAAACAGCGGAGAACGACAACAAAAGAAGAAGAAGAGTGACATTGACACCAACTTGACATTTCAATAACTTGGTGCCACATTATATTATGGATGAAGAATGAGGACACATGCACTATACGCAGAAGTTTGGAAATTATTAAAACAAAGGTAACAGATCTCTATCAAAAAGAATTGTATATGTAACTGTGTTTATGATGATTGTTTTTAGATTGAAAAAGGGCCCGAACCCGAAACGTCTTATATGTTTTAACTCGAATAAATTAGGTTAAGAAAATTCCAAATGATCAATTATTTTATCTCAACAATAACTGATGGAATAAATATACCAACAAACAAAATTGTAGTAATTGTTCTTTTACCATTTATAATAAATAGTTTTGTACAAAGTTATGCATTTTGAATGAACTTTTTTGATCAAACTATTACATGTTTTCCTTATAGAATGTCATTATGGCACCTAGTACCATAATGAATTCATATTATTATATATTATATTTATTGAATTAATGCAAACAAAATTCATTGAGTATTATCAATTAGTCAATGATAATTTTCCCTAACAAAAATGAAATTTCCAAAAAATGTAAAAAAAAATTTTTTTTTGGGATTATCTTATTTTTACTGGTTCTTAATATTATAAAGGTCTTAATTAACATTGAAATTAAAGTTTAACGTTTTTTTGTTTCTCCCATTCTGTTTATAACAGTCGAAATTTTTACTTGTTGAAA